>CM070828.1:34795640-35395640 GCA_036326025.1 Chrosomus eos
TCAATGAATCCATCTTGCCTTCCACATGTTGCTCGTTTCAGATGCAAAGCAGCCCCAGAGCATTACCGAGCCACAACATGCTTATAACTGTAGGCAGTGTTCTTTTCAGCATATGCTTCAATCTTCTTCCTGAAGTTCCAGTTTTGCTTTATTGCTCCACATAACAGGATCCCATAACTTCTGTGGCTTATTTATATGATTTTGAGCAAATTGGAGCCTTGGAGTTACACACCTTCTTTACAGACCATTTGTTAAAAAAAAAATAACATCAGCTTTATTTCGTACCCTGTTCATATTTGCCAGGTCAGAGAAGCAAACCAGACAAAATAACAACCAACGGAGCAGATCCGGCAACCCATAACTCTCAAATGTATGCATATAACATAACTTTTATGGTTTCAACATCTTACAGTTACTTAGAGTAATCCTCCCATGATGTTTGAACATGTATCATAGTAATTACATGTCTTTATATAAACATCAGTACGTTACTTTTAGCAAATTAATACACATACAACAAAATGAGGCTAAATCTCAAATATGATCATAGGATAACCACTGTTCCACAGATAAATGGAAAACATACAACTCACAAAAACCCTTCCCAATGTCTCAAAGTGTTCCGCATCTCGAGTCATTGAACAAGCAATGCACTATGCCAATGGATGCATTGTTCGTGTATGTAAGTGTGTGTGAATTCAGACACTGCGCATTTGCGCATGCAGGAGTCTGATACCACCTGCACTAAAAATCATCTATGAACAGACAAGGAAACTACATGAATTGACTGAAAAAAAGAAATGCGTTTTATGTTTTAAATCAACGTTATCTTAGACAGACACATAATGCAACACTGTATGGATTGCCCACATCATGCATTAAAGCTTGTGGCATTTGCAGAAGATAGCCTATGCTTCTACATTTAAATCAGTTCAGGCACATCAACCGCTGACTTCGAGGAAAACTTAAAATAAATGCAATACCTGATCGACTGCTCCTATGAGGGATGGTCCTCTTCTGCCTCTTTATCAATCAGCGATTCTCTTTCGATGCAATAGTTGCGGGATCTACCCTGACGTCAAATAGCGAATGGAGGAGGCGTCTTTTATTTGAATGATTCAATATAGTGATACAATCCGGACATCATGATAGGCTACTATTCCCGAGTGCCATTCGCAGATTCTTGGATCACAATGGCAAATGACTTAACATTAACAAATTACAGCCAATGCATTAATTAAATAAATAAATGGCTATCCCCATAAATCGTTTAAAAGTATAGGCTACATTATGTGTTATATTTTTTCCACTTTTTATTTTTACTTGTATTTTTTCCCCCATATTTATTTGCACATTTATATAATTTTGAGTTAGTGTAATTATTTTTTAAATTAATTAATTAATTTTAAGTAGGCGTAGAATGTGCAGTTTGTGGCCTTAGCCCCGAAAAATAGCGTTTTCAAACAAATAATGGGTTCCCATGTAAATTTCCACCGTTTTTAAGAATGCAGCATCTTGTTACAGCATTTCTAAAGATTAATCGAAAGTAAATAATCAATTAAAAATTACCCTTTAAATTATATTAGAAAGCCTCTAATTTTTTTTTTAGTTTTTCTTTTTTGTATTTTTAAATAGTAGCCTTATCTGTTTTATAGGTCTAGGCCTACTGTAAAATTATAATTTTTCATTATTATTTATTATATATCAGTTATTCTTAAAAGGTTTTTCTTTTTAATTAAGCTCCATAAACCATCACTATTTTTGTTCATCCTTAATTCATTGCCAACTTTGTCGTCTTTAAAATAGATAAGTGTGAAAAAAAGGAATAAAAAAAGAATAAATTCTGGATAAAACAATAATATAAAATATAACATTAAATCTACTGAAAATGATGCTCATCTTAACTCTAATGTCGTTTGGTTTTATTTTTAGTGAGTAGAAAAGGATATTATTATTCAATATTTAAAATATTCTATATTTTCGGAAGTGGGGAGGGGCTTCTTGAAAGCACTTCCGGTTTCTTATGACGAAGTAGGCGGGACTTTGTTAGCTGTCCTACTTGCTAGCTAACAGTTGCCCACTCTATTGCTACTGAAGGATATTTCCTAACTGCGCCAATAAAGTAGCGATTTTAATACGGGTATGTCAGCGTATTTCTAAAGAATTCTGTTCCCGAATACATTTATTAACTTCAGGCAGATTAATATAAGAAACCGAAGTGCGCTTAGAAGTGAGTGAGTACGAGAGCACACCTCGAGAGCGCTCTTTTGTTTGACTGAAACACGGAGTGTCGATTGGCTGTTGGCGTTTAGGGATTGTTTAGCGGAAGATTAGCACTCGGCTAAGTATGCTATTCCACACAACACTGTAGTGTACATGCATATAGTTCAAAGCATAATTGCTTCCGTTATAGGCTGACTTCAAAGCCGGTTTGAAAGAATGCATATATGGGGGATGAATTAATAAGTTACCCAAACCTTTCTTTGTCCTTCCTCAAGCAGGTGAACTGTAGTTTGTTTATGACTAGTAGCTCGTAGAGACATTGTAAACAGCATCTTGTATTGCAAAATAATACATGGTGAGGTACAGATTTACTGTTAGTTATGTAGTGGCATATAATACCATCTTAAAAATCTTTTCCATTCTCTTTGAGCAGAGAGTTGCCACATTTAAATGTCTGGACGTTTTTGGTTTTACTGTTGACGTTTGCTCACTAAAAAATATAACCATGTAAATGTATAGATAGATATAGATACTAACGATTGGTGCCTAATGTCTGACATACATGGAAATCTTCTCCACAAAATGATTTTTTTTAAAGATCTCCATCAGGAATGGACATTCATTAGTCAAAAGTGGTGGAAGCCCTGTGTCTAAAAGGATGTTTGGGTTATAAACAGGTACTGTTTCAATGGGCTCCAAGAGAAGACGAGCCACCTCTCCCTCCAGCAGTGCCAGCGGAGGAGACTTCGATGATGCCACCTCATCCACCCCAGTCAGTGGATGGAAGAGGAGGAGAGCTTCCACTGCTCCTTCTGTCGATCAAGTGAGTACATGAGGTTTAGTGTATTCACGCTGCTTGCTTTGGCACACCGTTTAATTCACGTCTTTTTTGTGACTTTGAATGTATTCCATCTTTAGATTGCTGTGTGCCATGAATTGTACAACACTGTCAGAGATTACAAAGACGACCAAGGCAGACAGATCTGCGAGCTGTTTGTTCGTGCACCAAAGAGGAGGTACACGTATATTTCTTGAGCGTTCTCTGCCAGTCAAATGTTTGGACACACCTACATTTTTTTTATTTATTTTTTTTAGTTGGAGGAAATTCATAAAACTGAATCTGATCCCATTTAGGGTTATTGTAGTCAACATAAACTAGAACAGACATTTTCGTTACTGAAGTAAAAAAAAAATGTTCAGCTAGTTGCCAAGGCAGCATTTCTCAGACCTATTAAAAACAAATAACAAAAAACACAAAACAAAGTTACCAAATCTTTAAAATTAAAACAAAAAAATATAAAAATAAGAACTAATTTCAAAATGTTAATAAAAGCAATATCATTGATACTGAAATAACTCCGGCCCAACTGATCCTTTTCACAAAATAGTACTTTTGGGCGAAAATTCCCCAAAGTGTTCATCTTGTCAGAATCCACTGTCCATTAAACATATTTTGCTGAATTGTAATATTTTTACTCCTTCGAGGAACTTGTTTTATTCTGTTGTTACTTTTAAAAAGATTTTTAACCAAGTAAATCCAAATTAATTCTTTAGATTTTTAGAAAAAAAAACTTAAACATCTTTTTTTTTATTTTTGAACAACTAAACTGGGTCTCACCATGAACATAGCCATAGAAGCTAGCACTGTAATAACACTTTATTCTGTTTAATTCTTTAAAAAAAAAATTATCATACTGATTTAATGCATGCAATCGACACTAATGTGCACCTCAACCTCTCTTCCTATTTCTTTGTTTTAGGAATCAGCCTGACTATTATGAAGTGGTGAGTCAGCCCATAGACATGATGAAGATACAGCAGAAGCTCAGGGCAGAAGAATACCAGGATGTAGAGCAGTTCTCAGCTGACTTTCACCTGCTTATTAATAATGCCAAAGCTTACTATCAGGTGAGTTTGCATTTACATATTTAAGTGCATTTAATATTGAAGTTTCTGACTTATGAATCAGCAGTTTGTCCAGTATTTTAGACTGCTGATTAGCCATGAATGCATTCCACGAGCAAAACTCTTCAGCATCACAGCCACTGTCAACTCAGAAATGCTAATATACCTATGGGTCTCTTACAACAGGCTGACAGTGCAGAGTATAGAGCTTCCGCTAGGCTTTTGAATGTCTTCCTGTCCACCAAAAATGAACTGCTACAGGGAGGGGAAGGAGAGGAGGCCGATGATGATGAGGAAGGGGATGATGTGGAGAACCCAAGTGCTTCCATGGAGGAGGAGGTGAAGATGTGTCCTGGTTGTGGATGGCTAGTAGTTGTGTTTCTGTGCGCATCCAGACTGATATCATCTCTTTCCCCTCTGTATGTCTGCTCAACAGAGACCACCAAGCTATCTTAAAGCCATACTGGAGCAGCTCTTGGAGGCCATTGTGTCATGCACTGATTCCTCAGGGAGGCTTGTTAGTGAGCTCTTCCAAAAACTTCCCTCCAAATTGGTGAGACCCAAGTTTGTGCACTCGCTTGATAAGGATAATCTAGTTTATAACTTTAATCAAATCTGACTTAAGTTCCACTTAGTTGTTAAATGTAGTTTACATTCATTGATTAATTTCTTCTTTTGCACATTTCTTCCTTTCCAGCATTATCCAGACTACTATGCTGTAATAAAAGATCCAATAGATCTGCGCACTGTGGCTCAGAGGATACAGGTATTTGAGGCTTTGAAAGCATTCTATCTCACAATAGAAATGTGCACATTTGGAGCTGGTATAATGATTTCAACCATGGCATTACAGTCAGATGCTGTTGATGTAATATATCTGTCATAATTGTATGTAATAAATAATAATAATATGATGTAAATTTTAAAGTCTTTGTTTAATAATTATAACCTCTTGGGATCATTATAATAGTAATGTTTTGTTCTGTTGTAGGCGGGACATTACAAATCCATTAGTGCCATGGCCAAGGACGTTGATCTTTTGACGAAAAATGCCAAAACCTACAATGAGCCAGGGTCACAAGTTTTCAAGGTTTGTGTTCTTGTGTACCCTTGTTAGCCATCAAATACATTGAGCTCATTTTTATATAATAAACTCATTTTTTTATCTTTCTAAAGGATGCAAACACAATTAAGAAGGTATTTGCCCAGAGAAAGACCGAGATAGAACAGGCTGAACCCACTAAATCCAGCCTCCGTATCAGGTATGTCCTGTTTTCGTAAGCTTGTTGTTTTGAAGAGCCTTGTTTTTGTCTGTAACGTTTTGAATGTGTTTTTCTAGAAACCGGAGGTCTGCTCAGGGTGACCGCTTGTCTGCCATCACTATGGCTCTTCAGGCTGGATCTGAAAGTGATGAAGACTCCATTCTCACAGGTAACATCCACAGTTCTCCTTTGACATCCATTTTCTAAGATTACTCCATAGCAATCTATTTTAGAGAGCCTGCCAACTCTTCTTATGCAAAAATATATTGGCATGGTCCGCTTTTGAGTGATTGTTCTTTGAAGTAGCTTTGTCTGTCCTTATTCTCCGTCTCAGGCACTGTGCGTTTTGACACTGGAGAAACGGAGGCTGATTGTGGTCTGAGTGCAGGTGACCCAATCCTTCAGTTGTACCAGTCAGTGCGAGGAGCACGAAGCGTTCAGGGGAAGCTTCTCTCTGAACCGTTCCTCCAGCTGCCTGTGAGAAGGGAATACCCAGACTACTACCATCAGATCAAAAACCCCATCTCTCTACAACAGATCAGGTGTGGATAACACGTGAATATCTGATTATTTTAATCTTAAAGGTTAAAAAAATTGTTTACTTTACACACTCTTTCCATGTTTTACATTTCTTAAAGGGATAAAATGAAGAATGGAGATTATGATGGAGTCGAGCAGTTTGAGGCTGACCTTACACTCATGCTTGAGAATGCTAAACGCTACAACATGCCCAACTCCACCATATATAAACGTGCTCAGAGGTTACAGCAAATAATTCAGGTCAGTCTGCTTTTGATATACATACAGTTCTGTTCTGTGAGCTAACTGAGGAATGATATGACTGTAAAATTCTTTGGTTTGAATTTGTGTTCTAGCAAAAGAAAAGAGAGCATCGAGATGATGATGAAGGAGACGTCTCTACTGCAAATTCTGACGTAGGAAGTGCCAAAAGGAAAAGGTGTTTTTTTTTGGACATCACTTGCATTATTTTCATCAATATGACTTGCAATCAGTAATGAAAAACCCTTTTGACATTCTTTTCTTTTTGCTGCCATAATCTGATCCTAACAGCCATAAGAAGAACACCAAGAAAAACCGACTGAAGACTCTATATTCTGCAGTGACTGAAGCACGTGAGTCAGGCACTGGACGGCGCCTCTGTGACCTCTTCATGGTGAAGCCCTCTAAGAAGGACTACCCAGACTACTACCAGATCATCCAAGATCCCATGGACCTGCGTACCATCGAGAACAATATCCGCACTGAGCGTTATAACAATGTGGATGCACTTATGGATGACATGAAGCTTATGTTTCGCAATGCCCGCCACTATAATGAGGAGGGATCTCAGGTGGGCATTATGACTACTCAAACTGAATGCTTATCAACTTTATTAAATAAACTTCAAAGTTAAAATACACAACCGATCAAAAGTTTGGGGTCCATAAGATTTTCATGAAAGAAATTAATACTTTTATACAACAAGAATGCAATAAATTGATCAAAAGTGACAGTAAAGACATGTTTAATCTTACCAAAAACCCATTTTAAATAAGTGCTGTTCTTTTGAACTTTCTTTTAATCAGAGAAATCTGAACAAAGTATATCACAGTTTTCACAAATATATTTAGCAGCACATCCGTTTTCAACAATGATGATAATAAATGTTTCTTAAGCACCAAATCAGCATATTAGAATGATTTCTGAAGGATCATGTGACCCTGAAGACTATAGTAATGTAGTTGAAAACTCAGCTTTGCCATAACAGGTATACATTATATTTTAAAATATAGAAAAGTTGTTTGATGAGCAGTACCTTCTTTTTTACTTCTTTCTAAAACTTAAAAATAAAAAATCTTAACTACTTCAAACTTTTGTATGGCATAACAACATTAATCCAAAAAATTATATTGTGTCATTAACTGTTGTCATTCAAACCCAAATATAGTCCTAAAATCTAATAGACCTAATAATTTAAAGTTTTTTGTCATTACTTTTTTTTTCACCCACAGGTTTATAATGATGCAAATATCTTGGAGAAGATTGTTAAGGATAAACAGAAAGAGCTTGGCCCTCCACCAGAGGAAGATGACGTTGGCTCTCCCAAACTCAAGCTTCGTATGTTTTTTGGCAAAAATACACTTTAATGCAAAAACACTTATAGAAAAAAACACACATTTTAGATTTAACAATTGCCTCTCTTTTAGGCCGTAGTGGAGTTGCAGCCTCCCCTAAAAAGGCTCGTACACAGACAACACCACTCCAGCAGAAGCTTTCTGATCTCTATGAAGCCGTGCGCAATTTCACAGACAATCGCGGTCGGCGTCTCAGTGCCGTTTTCCTGCGTCTGCCATCACGTTCTGAGCTGCCTGACTATTATGCTGCCATTAAGCGTCCCATTGACATGGAGCGTATACGAAGCTACATGGTACAGGGGCGCTACCAAGACATCGACTCACTGGCAGAAGATTTCATCCTTATGTTCAACAACGCCTGCACCTACAATGAGCCTGAATCTCTAATATACCGTGATGCTCTGCTACTCCATCGAGCCTTTCTGGAAGCCCGTCGACGGATTGAGGATGAAGAGGATGGAGATGAAGGTGGTCTGGGTGGTTTGTCAGTGGCCTCTCTCGTGCGTGAGCTCATCCGTAACCTCTTCGTTTCAATGATGGGGCACCAGGATGATGAGGGCCGTTGCTATAGTGACTCTTTGGCGGAAGTTCCCGCCATTGACCCCGCTAACCCGGAGGACCCACCCCTCAATCTAGAGATCATTCGTAATAATGTGGATCGCGGTCGCTACAGGAGACTGGACGTGTTCCAGGAGCATGTGTTTGAGGTACTGGAGAAAGCAAGACGTCTCAACAGGTAAGCAGTGAAGAGTGTGAAGATCAGCTTTTCTTGTCCTCATTAAAAAAATGCTTAAATTGTATGAATATCTTTCTTTCTGTCGAATTATGTAAGTATGCTGATGTTTTTATAAACTAAAAGGGAATGGGGTTAGGCTTTTAAAATGACTAAAAACACCAACGTGTCAAAAAAGGCTCCATATGACTTATTGGTTATGTGCCAAGTTTTTGAAGCCATGCGATAGCTAAGCTTTGTGTTTGGTGAAAATCTTTCCTTCCATCGTATGTTTCTTAAACATCACTCCTCAATTCAGCAGTAAGTCATATTGGGCCATCTTTATGAGCTGTTTGTTAATTTTCAAAAGTTCATTATGTGGAAAACCGTTGCCTGGACATTCTGTTAAATTTCTGTTTATGTTCCATGAAAAATAAAAGATATGTTTGGAATGACATGAGAATGAGTACATGACAAATGTTCATGAATCATCCCTTTAAGCTCCATTTTTGTCTAACAGTGTGAAGTTTGATGGTAAGAGTCAACATGAATTGAACTAAGAAAATGTAATCTGTAATCTGAGAATTCATAACAGCTATTGTGTATTATCAGGACTGATTCTGAGATCTTTGAGGATTCTGTGGAGTTGCATTATTTCTTTGTGAAGATCCGTGACGAGCTATGCAAAAATGGAGAACTCTTGCTCACCCCAGCTCTGAGCTACACATCCAAACATCTGCATTCCGACATAGATCAAGAGAAGCGAGAGAAACTGCCCCAAGAAACTGAGGAAGACCGGCTTAAACAGGAGGAAGACAAAAAAGGTTTCCAAAATTGCTTCTAGCATTTTAAAAGTTATGCGTGTAACACCCCAGGATACCTTTTAAAGTCTTGCTGCTAAAACGACTCCCCAATATAGAAGTGTACTAATGTGTACTTTGCTTTTATGATTTTTAGCTCTTCCAGAAGAGGACAAAGTAGAGGGTCCTGCAGGAAGCCAGTGGCCGTCAGGTCCTCAAAGCTCATATAGTCAGGACTGCAGTTTTGAGAATGACACCTACAGCGTGGGAGACTGTGTATATGTTCAGCCTTCAGAAGCAAATTTGCAGCCCCACATTGTCTGCATTGAGAAACTCTGGAAGGATGAAGCTGGTGTGCACATCCTCACGTTTTCTTGAATTGCTGCTCCTTGCTAGTTCTCTATTTCTTTATGTTTTACAAATATATCACCTCCATTTGCTGTGAACTTATGTCAAAACTTTGTGTCAAACTCATAATTATATATTTCTTTCTGCAGGTGAGCAGTGGATGTATGGGTGTTGGTTTTATCGTCCAGGAGAAACTTTTCATCTGGCCACTCGTAAGTTCCTGGAAAAGGAGGTATTTAAGAGCGACTATTACAGCCGTGTGCCTTTCAGCAAGATCTTGGGGAAATGCGTTGTGTTATTTGTAAAGGTGAGTAACAAGCCACATTCAAAATATGTTTTAGATAGATTAATACATTTATCCCACAGTTTCAGACTTGAGCCTAGTCCCAGACTAAAATGCATTTTAACTGAAAGCAAATTGTGCTGCCATTGTTTTGTCTCAAGATACACACCAGTAATGTTTTTTTTCTAAGGCATTTATATATAAAAGTTTCTTGTCCTAATTGAACTAAGGCCAAATCCTGGCTTAATCTAAGCCATGTCTTTAAAATCAGGCCTATTTGACCAAGAGGTTCACAGGCTCTTAAAGTATTGTCCGTTTAAGTGTCTTGAATGTGTTTTTTTTTTTTTTTTAAGGATTATTTCAAGTTGCAACCAGAAGGCTTTAAACCTGATGACGTCTATGTCTGTGAATCCCGCTACACTGCCAGGATCAAAACCTTTAAGAAGATCAAGATATGGTCAATGCCGTCAAACTCTGTCAAACTAGTCTCTCGGGAGGTTCCTTTACCTGTAGTCAGAGTTGTGTCCATGTTTGTCAGTGCAAAAGACAAAGTGGCTGCTCTTCCTGATGGAGAGAGTGGTGGCTTCATCGAGAAGGTATGAAGGATTGATTTTGAGTACAGGTCTTACCTAATTCTTATTTAAATGTATTTAGCATGTACATTTTTTTTAACTTACTCTCCACAGGAGCGAGAAGATGTTCCAGTTGAAGTGGCCAATGGGGAGCCGGGTTGCCAGTACTTTGAACAGCTCCACTACAATGACATGTGGCTTAAAGTGGGTGACTGTGTCTACATACGTTCCCATGGACTGGTGCGAGCACGAGTTGGCAGGTGGGCCAAATCATGCTTATTTTACCCAAAGTTCTCATTTAACACAAAGCTTTGACCGTAATGTAAGTCTACAGCAATAGTCTGAGTTGTTATGTTTGACATGGACAGGATCGAAAAGATGTGGCTGCGGGATGGAGCAGCATTCTTCTTTGGACCCATCTTCATCCACCCTGAGGAAACAGAACATGAGCCAACAAAGATGTTCTACAAACATGAGGTGTTCCTCAGCAATCTGGAGGAGTCCTGTCCAATGACCTGCATCTTGGGTATGGGATTTATTGTAATGAAATCCTAGTTTTATTATATATATATATATATATATATATATTTATATATATTATATTTATATATATATAACACATACAATCCATAGCCCACCAAACTGTGGGTGTTCAAGCTGTGATAAAATAAATTTTGCCAACCATTCTTATCATACTGAGACTTTTTATATTCCACAAAGACACTAAAAATACAATTAAGACCTACTTCTTGTGGATGTCTGCTGTGATTTTATGGTATAAGACTAGCCACCTCAGAACCCTGAAGCAGTGCAGGGTCGCTTGGCTCGAGAAAAGAACAAAAAACACCCAAGTGAAATAAATGATAGCAGTTCCAGGAACAAATTTATCATGTTGACACTTATATGACTGTGCTTGCTTACAAATAGGATTTATACTGGTGATTAAGTGCTTGAACATTTTAATTTTAATTCCTCTGTTCCCTGCCTTTTCTCAGAAAATTCTCTATTAGAAAACTTACTATAGACTAAGTTTTTTAATCTTTGTCTTTTTTCACAGGGAAATGTGTGGTCTCTTCTTTTAAGGATTCCTGTCCTGCAGGCCAACCGAGTGTCCAGAGGAAGACGTGCTCCTGTTTGAGAGTCGCTACATTGAGAGTGAAAAGCAGATGAAGAAGTTTAAAGCACTTAAACGTTTCTCCATTTCAGCCAAAGTGGTTGATGATGAGATCTTCTACTTTAGGTGCATTTTACTTTCCTACCTTTGTTTCAGTGTGGAAGTATCACACAGCCAGACTGTGTTATAGAATGTGAATAGGTTATTTAAGAGTTCTTTAGTATGTCTTATTGCTGTTAGTTGGTAAATAAACCCGATCAATGATTTTTACTGTTGCTTTAAATTAATTTTCAGGAAACCCATCGTGCCTCAGAAAGTGCCATCTCCCCTGCTGGATAAAAAGATTGAGGAGTTAGAAGCTAAGTTTGCAGACATGGAGGATCTGGATGAAGATATGGACGACCTGGATGAAGATGATGATGAAGCAGCAGTGACGCCCTCAATGCCACCCAGTCAGGCATCCGCAACAAGTGACATGGATATGCCTTATACACCACCACAGGTACTTCATACTCCATAGAAATCAGCCTTTGCACACACACTGTCCAGTTTGACGATATTATCCGTTTTCCGATTATGGATGCATCATATAAATGTTTTTACAAAATTGCCTTAACCAAGTTAAACTTGAAAATAATTAAACATGAATCGATGCTCATTTATATTTTAGATATTGTGATTGCTGTCTGTTTTTTCCTTTTTGTTTTTTATTGACTCTTATCCCTTATTCAAATTCTTTTACTGTCTAATTTTAAGCTGATAAGGCTCAACTTTTATTCCCCATATTTCATATTTTTAACACTAGCTGTCATTTTCTTTACACCCCTCTTTACTATGCACAGTCCACGCCAAAGATAAAAGGTATGTCCAAAAAGGAAGGAGCCAAGCGCAAGATCAACATGAGTGGCTACATCTTGTTTAGCAGTGAAGTTAGGTCTGTTATAAAGGCTCGTCACCCTGATTTCTCCTTTGGAGAGCTGAGCCGACTGGTGGGCACAGAATGGAGGAACTTGGATGCTACTAAGAAGGTGGAATATGAAGGTACATTCTCAACCCTTTTTGAGAGGTTGCACTAGTCCGTTGTTACCATAGTTACTAATTTCTATTAAGATAAATATCCAGTCATACTCAAAGCAATTTTTACAAGACATTGCAATGAATACAACCAATTCTGTCGCAATATAAGAGATGCATTTGATTTTTGATTGTGTCCATGTTTGACATTTATTTTCAGATTTTAAATATGATTATTTTTCTTTCTTAAAAATAGCCAGGAGTTGGATATTTAATTTCCCCCCCAAAAAAATGAATGAGTCGCTAGCTATGGTAACTTGGGGTCTTTTTGTTTTCTTCTATGCTAAACCATGCACAATACATAATGATTTGCTGATTACGTATATGTTTAAGGCAACTGTTTATCTTATGCACAACATTACGCATACCAAAGGATCTGTAATTCAGTTCTCAATGTTTTTCCAGAACGGGCAGCTAAACTGGTAGAGCAGCAGGAACGGGAGAGGGTCCTTCAGCAGCAACATCAGCAGCAGCAGGCTTCCCCAAGAGCAGGTACCCCAGTTGGCACAATGATGGGAGTGGTGCTTCCCCCAAGCACTATGGGGATGGTAAACCAGGCCATGCCACCTGTGCCAGGTAACGCCAAATCTCCCCCACCCTTGCTGAAAGAGACAGATGCAGTGTCCGGGCACCCTCCAACAATTCTCATCCATTTGAACCATCTAATACCTCAACTCATCAATCATGTCACTATCTTCTCCATACCAGCGATGTGCCCTATTAGTTCTGATTCAGTTCATTTTTTTAAATGTATTTTTATTTGTATGCAAACTTGCATTTTTTATTTTGTCTTGTCTTTTGTTTTTGAGTATTGCCACATTCTTTTCTCTTTTTGCATGTCAACCTTTCTTTTTTAAATAACCAGTAAACATGTAGAGCTCTTTTTTTACAAGCCTGAATTAACCACATTTAGGCCTGGTTTCACAAACAGGGCTTAGATTAAGCTAGGATTAGGCCTTAGTTCAATTAGGATACTTAAGTAGCTTTTATAAGCTTTCCTTATAAAAAAAACATTATTGGTGTGTATCTTGAGACAAAGCAATGGCACTGACATATTTTAAGATATGTCAGAGCAAGTTGCTTTCAGTTAAAACGGCCTAAACATGCATTTTAGTCTGGGACTATAAGCCTTGTCTGAGAAACCAGGGGTTAAATATTCACACTTGTAAAACTCTTTCTTTGACATGGATGTTACTTATTTTGTAGTTGCATGACGTTTTAGTCTGCTGCATGTCATCAATGCATGGATTGTTTTTGTGCTATCTCTTCACCCAAGGCATGATGGGAAATTATGGCCTGCCCTACATGCCTATGCAAGGTCCTTCTGACGGCATGATGGGTATGGGTGGCACACCACCTCATCCCATGGGGGTGCCCCAGCTGCCTTCCCAGCACTACCTTCTACCAGGCATGGCCGGGTACCCTGGTATGCCCCATCCGGGTAAGAAGCACCCCGATTAGTCAGAAATCCCACCTGAAGATCTTCTGTCCAGCTCCAATCCAAATTGAAAAATAGGAAATCTGGGTTATCTTGGTTCTAACTCATGGCTTTGATCCAAAAACTAGAGAGCTGCCTAGACGGCAAGGCAACTTATTTGTTTTGAAATGGAGCCCATTTTTGTACATTGTTTCAGTGAATGAAGAAATGCTTTGTATAACTAGATAATATCTGTATTTCTGCATGATCTAATTTTAGTTATATGCAAACCATAGGGTGGGAATATTCACACAACACTAACATGCTAATGTTTTTTTTCCTCAATGTCTCACTTTTGCTTTACACAAGATTTGTCACCTCCATTTCTCTCTGAATCTTTGTTTTTTTAGAAACACCATTTGTTTGGGGAAAATGTAACTAATAAAACAATATTAATTAATTTTTTATATAATTTATAATATAATTCAATCAGTGCACATTATTTGCAACCTTATTCATCGATGTTAAAATGTAAAGTTACATGCAGTCATACAGCATTTCTATATTAACAACTGTTTCCTTCTCAGGAGTGATGGGTCCAGGAATGAACGGTATGGCTGGAAGTCCTGGTCCTGGAAACCATTATGGCATGCAGGTAAAGAACATATTCATGCAGCTTTCACTAGTGACACTAAAGCAGATGCAGTTCGCAATCTCCAGCCATATTCGGACGGGACTAGTTTTCTAAACGTTTGAGTTACAAGTTATCACTCAACGTCTGTGATTTCATTTACCGATTCAGGCGGGACTAACATCTCCATATTTATTACAGAAATGCGAGTGTGTTTTTTTTTCTCTGTCTTTTTGCATGTCTTTTTAATTTATTTTTTGCTGATATGATTTTAATTTATTATAAAAACTTCAAGTTTATAGCAGTGGCTGTTTATAATAAATACGTGAGCAGAGAAATCTAGACAAGTAGGATTTTACCTGGCACTGATATTAACATGGGCAGTCTTCGCATTTTCAGCGATTTGGCTCTATTAATTGTGTATGTTATTTTTTTTGTTGAATACTATCCATATTGAAACTATATTAAAGCATGTCAAAGATTGTTGCTCAAACGGTAGCCTCAAAAACCATGAGGAGAAGCATTAGGGTAATTCAACATCAGCAATCACAGACATTCGCATTCGGATGGGATTATATTTCTCATAGGACAGTTGAGTGTGCTGAAAAACAGTAGATAATTTGCCCTGGAATTTTTACAGAGGTTGTGTGAGAAAAACACAGACTTGGCAGATTCAGACGGGATTAAAATTCTGTGAAACGTTTCTCTAATGACCTCCTGGAAAACTAGTCCCTTCCGAATAATACTTATGTCTTTACTTTTCTCTTTGTCCTTTCAGATGGGTGGATATGGGCCAGGGCAACAAGCTCCACCACCATATCCAGGTCAAGGTCAACCAGGCCAGCATCCAACCCCACCTATGTTTGTCGCCCCACCTCCAAAATCCCAGCGTCTTCTGCATTCAGAGGCTTATCTGAAGTACATCGAGGGCCTCAGTGCTGAATCCTCCACCATTAGCAAGTGGGACCAGAGCCTTAAAGGTAAAAAATCATTTGTGTAGAAATTCGAGAGTTGTTTTATTCTTTTAAAGAATAATAGTTTTATTCAGCCAGGATGCATTAAATGTATTATAAGTGTAATTACATTATAATAAACATTCATAATGTTACAAAGGATTCTTATTTCAAATAAATGCTGTTCTTTTGATCTTTCTATTCATCTAGAATCCTTAAAAAGTTTACTCGAAAATATTAAACAGCACAACTGTTTTCAGCATTGGTAATAAGCATTTCTTGAGCAGCTAATCAGCATATTAGAATGATTTCTGAAGGATCATGTGACAATGAAGACTGAGTAATGATGCTGAAAATTCAGCTTTGCCATCACAGGAATATATTACATTTTAATTTGAAATTTAAATATTGTGCAATTTTATTGTTTTATGGCATTTTTTGGCATTGTATATTAAGTTACATTAAGTTGTATATGGAAATATATTATGCCTCGCAAAAGAATGGTCATTGTTAAAGAAATTTATGAATGGTTTAATTTTTTTCCCCCCTTTTCCCTATGCCACACTTTTGTAGTATTTTTTCCTTATGATTATGGATTATAACATCAACCCTAACCATTCATAATTAGGTCATTTAAATTATAATTTTCTTTTAGACTGTTCTTTTGTAAATGACGTATGTGACGTTATAGCCAAAGCATCTTTGAATGATTGGTTCTGATTATCATTCCTTCAGCACAAAGAAAAGATTGTCGTCTCACCAGAGAGCAAGAGAGCCGTCTTCCTACTCACTGGCTGAAAAGCAAGGGTGCTCACACTACAATGGCAGACGCATTGTGGAGACTCCGAGACCTGATGATGAAAGACACGCTCAACATCCGGCAGGCATACAACCTTTAAACATTTATGTTCTACCCCAACTCTCAGGACTCTAATTTATGCAAGACTATTCTCCTACCAAATCTTTCCTATCATGACTCAAGATGTGATAAAGTATTATGTACTGTCAGAAATGGTTCAGCAATAATTATATCTCCTAGTTGTATGCATATGTGTGAAAAAATAAAGCTTTTAGCCACCTCTTTAGGTACGTATGACGCACTGGAATGAAGTCATGAAGCAATTAATAACTACTGAAATGGATTTGAAATGTGTCGCTTTGACTGTTACTCGAGATGAATTCTGGTTGAGTTTATGATGTTTTTATATTGCAGAATATATCACCTCAAACAATGGCATCACCAATTCTCAAAGTTCTCTGGCTATGACCACTATACAAAGGCTTCAAATGGGCAAACGTTGTAAAAGATCACAGTAGCATTTTATAAATATATTTTCTTTTTATACAGATGCAAAATAAGCTGAGTTCCTCTTATTTTACTGATAATGTAATTTGTTATTTTTTCATTGTGTATATGAAAAAGCCTGTGATAAATGCTTTGTTCTGCAATGCTTATTGAACACTGTTGCATTAAAAATGAAAAAAAGTGGATAAATTTCACCAATAAACAGCATTTCAAAAGGATAAAATGTAATTCAAGCATGTCCAAAACATGATTGTTAGAAGATTGAGTTACAGCCCCTCCACCCACCACCAATAACACAAGGCCGGCCTCACCAAACTACAAATCTAACTCGGCAGATGCAGATTATGTTTAAAATATAAGTAATTAAATAGCCGAATGAGAATTTTAATTAGTAAAAATGATAGAAAACGAAAAAACCTCTTCTCATCATGTTAACCCCACAAATAACTGGCGTGATGTCATTTCCTGGCAGGGGCGGAAAATATCGGGCTATTCTCTTTAGTGTTTGCCCTGTCTACACTCACCCTCTCTACCTCTTCCCAGTTTTTTCATACTAAACCAGTCCAGAACCCCTTAAAATTAGACGAAACCGAACTGACACTACGCTTTAACATCGTAACTCATGGAGTAAATCAAAACCGGGGAGAAATAAACTGAGGTGAGCTTTATTCAGCAGGAGCCTGCTGAGATGCGCGAGCTGCTAGTGTGTTAGCTCGAGCCATTCATATCAATGGATCTTCTCGCATATTGTCATAGCTGCTTTTCACTGAAATTCACATAGAATATTATGTAAACAGGGCTGATTTGGTCATGTCATGCTTGGTATAAATTTGTATAGTGAGTGTTTGTGTATTTCGCTGGCTTCGATACTTTGCTTTGCAGAGGTAGGAGGAGTCTTGACAGCTGATATTTATTTTCACCAGTTTATGCGGTAGTTTAAAAAAATCAAATATGTTAAAATTCAATAGACTTTGCATACTGAAGTGTAGCAGGATAGTATACTGTACATATTATAATTTAAGCTGTGCTAATGTTAATTTGCGAAATATCAGTTTAATCTGTGACTGCCTGACTGTACAGTGTTAATGGATGTTTTAACCCCTAAGTTACTGTTATTGTTTAACTTTTTTGCATGGGTGATGTCTTGTGTTCTTGTTATTGAGGAGACTTCCAGGAATTGTCAACTAATAAGAGCTCGTTGCCATGTTACTGTAAAATGCTATGCTCAAAACTTTGCTTAAAAACCGGTTCTGTAGTCATCTACATGCATTTTGCCTTCTGATTTATAGTCCATAGTTTTTATTAAAGTTTTAAAAAGCCTTTATAAACCTAAAAATGTCCACCCCTTAGGTCGTAGTACGTTAGGGTTAGTTCTTTAATCATTTTTACGGAGTAAATGTCAGAATAACTTTTATATTTTGTTTGTAATATGTAAAGATTAATATTTACTGGACTAATGCAACTTCATGTTAAAATGTGAGTAGCCTACCAAATATGATATAACAGTATTTTCAGAGACATTTATTTGTATGCCAATCATCTTTGTATTGCCTGGCATTATATGTTGTTTGCCCACCAAAATCTAAGGGTTAAAAATGTTTTCTTAATAAGACATGATATTGGGAGATATAGAGTGACTATATGTATATGTGTGTGTATATGCATTTTATGTAAGTAGTTTGTTATAAAAAAATCTCTGTAATAAAAATGTATTTAAACTATAGGCTCTTAGAGTTTCATATTACTTTTTGGCCATATAAATAACTGAAACTGCACCAAATTGCATTATTTTGCTCCTCTGAACAATTCTGGGGTGTTTTTTTCTCTCGCTCTCTCTGAGTACGAGTTCCATATTCTCACTATATGAGCCATAAAGATCTTATGTATTAAATATGATACAAAACATAAAACGAATGCAAACTTTTTAAAATATTTTTTTGTCTAAAGGTTCAGTAAATTGTTAAAATTAATCATTCTTAAATCCTTTAAAATTTTCTGATAATTATTCATCTTAAATAACTTAACTTGGACTCTTTTAAAACTTTTGTAGATAATTTAAATTGTGTTGCTATGTTTAAATCTGTTGGAACACATACCAATCACCTTTTTAAAATCTTGACAATAGTTATGGCTTGACAATAGCACTTGTGTCTTATTTTAAACAACGTTTAATTTGCATCAAAAGTTGCAGTGCTTAGAAGTGAATAAACGTAAAGCCTAATTAACTAATTGTTCAAAAACAATATTTTTTTTGGAAATGCAAATGTAGATTGATCTTTTGTTTGATTACGCATAACATATCTATGATAACGAATCTTGATCCTTTTCATTTTTTCACTCTGCAGGTAGAGCTTTGCAGTCGTCTTTCATTCTACAAACCCACTCATCTCGTTCTCTCTCTTTCACATTCAACCCTTCCTTAATAAATTTCTCTTCCTATCTGACTGCAAAGTCTATTCCTGGTCATTCAATCAACCCATCTTCCTACCAGCCAATCAGAATGTCACAGCTTCAGTTCCAGGCGCCTGTCAACACTGCACCCAGTGCCCCCCCTTACAGCTGGCCCCGCCCCTACCTGGCTTCAGCATTCCCTGTGCCAGTGCTCCCTTACCCTCAGAGAGTGCCAGTCACCCGTTACGAAACTCAGCCCTGCCTTCTGCATCCGCCACCCCCTTCTGCAACCCCACAGGTTGGTGATAAAGTGCTTGGTGCATTTTTAGACAAAAGGCATCTTTAAAGTCCCCATGAGATCAAAATTGAAGCTTTTTTTATGAATATGTTAGCCTTACTGTTATTGCTCCAAAACAATGACAACATTTGCATTCAGTAGATATAAGCATTCAAAACTTAGTCTCTCATTTCCTCCAATATGGATCAATGATTTTGATTTCATCACTCTGCACTTCAGCTTCTCGTCAGATTTCCTGTCCAAGCAAATGCTCTCTTGAATCTACATTGTCCCGCCCCTAAATAGAAGCTGAATCTGGGGCTAAAATCGGTCACTTATTTACACATTTACTATTTTCTAGGGAAAGGGAACGATGCAGAGAATGTAAATATGCTTTCCATTGAGGTGAATGAAGTCCGGTTTCACGTTCGTGTCACGTGAACCGCCGCAGCTCGCAAAGTCGCCCCAAAGACATGATATCGGGACCCATTTGAATTCTGCACAGAATTCTATATTTGAAAGCTATATAGAGGATAGGAGAAATGGTCAGAGATTAGAAGGAAACTGCGGCTTTGCCTAGCTCAATGGCTCTGGCCCAGCTGTGAATGTGATAGAAACTAAATGCCATTGGCTATTTTTTAAAAGGGGCGGAGCTGTTCGATATGTCCCATCCTGTCTCCCTGTCTATCCTGAGAAAATGACATCAACACATTAAATAATGCTGCTTGTTTCAAGGCACTGCAGTGGGCCTTTAACTGTTAGGACTCGAAAACTTGAACATTTGAATTCTTAAGCTATGTTCAGGCCCACATGGGAATCTCAAACATTTTTGTATAGATTACTTTTATATACTTTTATAATATAACATATTTTGCATCCACAACAATGGTTTGAAACTGTCATTTAAACATTGAAACTACAGTTCAAAAGTTTGGAGTCGGTATGGTTCTTAAAATAAATAATAATATCGAGGCCGCCACAACCTGAGTTGATTGAAAGTTGATTCAGGGTAACCAGTGTCCCGGTTCTCTAGAGTAAGAGTTGGCTGGGACAATAACCCCGGGCTTAAGTGTGGGCCCCCCGGGTTCACCTGGTGAAAAGGTGTAACATTTATAATGTTACAAAAAATTCTGTTTTAAAATAAATTGCTGCTCATTAAAACTCTTACTATTAACCCAAAATATTATGCAGCACAACTGTTTTCATAATTGATAATAAGAAATGTTCCTTGAGCACCAAATCAGCATGTTGACTCTGAAGACACTGAAAATTCAGCTTTGCCATCACAATAATAAATTACATTTTAAATATACTAATATAGTAAACGGTTTTTTAAATGTTAATATCTCACAATATTACTGTTTTTATTATTTTTGAAATTTAAAAGTATTTCTTTTAAAAACATCTTGCCACCGACCCAAACTGAACAGTAGTGTATTTTTCATTTTTTTTAATGCACATACAAAATGTTTTGCCCTGATAACAAAATGATTTTCTCTGATTGTTTGAGTTTTAAAATGTTTTCTTTTTGATTTATTGATTTAGTATCTAACATGGCAAACCCTAAAGAGAAGACCCCAATGTGCTTGATAAACGAGTTAGCCCGTTACAATAAGATCCAACCTGAATACAAGCTACTCAGTGAACAAGGACCAGCCCACTCCAAGGTAAGACTTGGCACTTTACTATATACACAAACACACAAAGCTATCTCTTCCCACCTGTCTGAACTTTCTGATGGTGTCTGTTGGTCAGATTTTCTCAGTGCGGTTATCTCTGGGGGATCAGCACTGGGATGCAGAGGGGACCAGTATCAAAAAAGCCCAGCACTCAGCAGCATCATGTGCCCTTGCCGAAACTACTCTCCCCAAGCCCAGTCACAGAAGCCCCCGCCACCCTGGCAAGAACCCAGATGGGATCTACAAGGGCTCAGAGTGTAGGTCCAATTTTGTTTCTTTATCTTCTCAAAAGGACTAGTACGGAGCCCTGCACATGACATGCAGTTAAAAAATATATATATTGTGGCCACGAATTAAGAACTCGTTCACGTAAGTTTTTTCCACAATATAATAATTCATTTTAAAGGGATAGTTCACACAAAAATGAAAATTCTGTCATTAATTACTCATCCTCATGTTGTTCCAAACCCGTAAGACTTTCGTTTATCTTCGGAACACAAATGAAGCTCTTTTTGATTAAATCTGAGAGTTTTCTGTCCCTCCATAGACAGCTACACAACCACCACTTTGACGTTTCAGTTCATAAAGGGATCATAAAACTAATCCATATTAATTGAGCGGTTTAGTCCAAATTTTCTGAAGAGACACAATTGCTTTATATGATGAACAGATTTAATTTAGGCTTCTATTCACATAAACATTACTCAACTCACACATCAGTTGTGTTAAATGGAAGCTCAAGCATGTTCGCTTGATGTGCGAGAACCAATGAGGTTCATTCTCATGTTACGCAGCAGCACGTTTGAGCTTCCTCAAGAAGATGAACAAAAGTTTTATGGGTTTGGCATTTTTTTTGAATTACTGAAGTAAATCGTGCAAACGATATATTTTGTTCCCTTGTTTTAAGTAAATCGTGCGCATTATGTAATAATTTGTCCCCTCGTTTTAGTAAATTGTGGCCACGTTGTACTAATTCGTTCCCTCATTTCGATTAAACTAAAACAAGTGAATTAACTATGACCTTGATTTAATAAAACAAGGGAAGGAATTATTATATTGTGCACGTAATTTAGTAAAAGAGAGAATGAATTATTATATCATGCGTACACTTTACTTAAAACGAGGCAACGAATTGGTAAAAGGTGCTGACGCATTAGTAAGGCGTGGTAATCAATTGTTAATTTGTGGCCACGATATACATATTTTTTTCCTGCATGTCATGTGCAGGGCTCCGTTAGTATCACCCAAAAATGAAAATTCTCTCATCTTCACATTGCCGAAACCTGCATGAATAGAGCTGTCGAACTCCAAAAAGACAAACAGTGTCGTAAAAGAAGTCCATAAGACTTGCTTTGCTTTAGCCAGCTCTGTGTTCTGCAGAGTTTAGTTCCAACCCTAATCAAACACACCTGAACCATCTAACCAATTCAGGATTACTTGAAAATTACTGACAGGTGTGTTGGAGCAGGGCTCTCTAGGAGAAGGGTTTGCTACATCTGCTTTAGAGACTTCAAATGTACAGTCATATGAACTATTTTCATACATGGTGAGTAGATGATCTTTGATTTTTAATTTTTGGGTGAACTATTCCTTTAAAAGTCCAAATAAATTTCTCCTTTAGCCTTGAATATATCTGTTGGAGTTAATCTGTCTTTTAAGTAATGTATAGTTTATTGTAGTTTTATTCAGCCAGGATGCACTAAAACTTAAAAGTGACAGTAAAGATATTTAAAATGTTGATATCTTAATGATTTCTGTTTCAAATAAATGCCTGTCCCGAAAAAAAAACATCACAGTTTCTACAAAAATATTAAGTAGCACTATTTTTAACACTGATAATAATAAGACATTTTTCTTAAGCACCAAATCTCATATTGGAATGATTTCTGTAGGGTCATTCTCAAGGATCATCAAATTCCCAGGACAAATTACATTATTAATGTTTTTTAAGTATTATCCCAAATTACAGTTCAAATGATTGGGATCAGTAGGGATTCTTTTTTTAATTGATCAAAAGTGACAGTAAAGACATTTATACGGTTACAAAATATTTCTGTTACAAATAAATGTTTTTATTCTGAACTTATTATTCACCAAAAAATTAAGCAGCTCTACTTTTTTCAACTTTGATCATAATAAGAAATGTTTCTGCCAGTAAATCAGCATATTAGAATCATTAATGTAATGCTCATGTACAGGCTGCTTGAAATTCAGCCTTGCCATCAGAGGAAAATTACATTTTAAAATTGTAAATGTATTTCACAATATTGCTGATTTTGCAGTAATCGAATACCCCATGAATGTTAGCAGTGCAAGCAGCTGTTTGACATGCATCTCTCTCATGCAGATAACGTAACCCACACTGTGGAGCTTAATGCACTTTGTATGAAGTTGGGCAAGAAGCCCATCTATAAGCCTATAGATGCCTACCATGGGATGAGACCAGCATTCAACTACAACATCAGAGCACCTGGCCCTTATGCACGCTCCATGCAGCAGTATGCACTCTCTATTTGAATCTTTTGCTTTTGCTTATTGAATGATGTAAAATAGAAATGTTGGCCAAGATAGCCAGTGATTAATCTTATGTTTTGGATTAATTTCATAATATTATACTATTTCCCTTTTCTTCTCTTGATCAGTTATTACTACCCATTTCCTCCTGTGGGGCCAGTACTGTATCATATGGAGCTGTCTATCGGTGGACAACAGTTCCACGGCAAGGGCCGCACGCGTCAAGCAGCCAAACATGATGCTGCAGCCAAAGCTATCAAATACCTGCAGAAAGAGCCAATAATGCAGCAACTGTCTGAGGTGAGTTCATGTTTATAACATGATGAATTGGCTGTCAGTAATGCCGGGTACACACTACACGATTTTGGCCCTGATTTTCACTCGCTGACAGTTGTGTGGAAATCGCAGACGTATGCCCAAAATCAGAGGCAAATCTTGACAGTCATGTAGTTTGTATGATCAAAGACACGTCGCCGATGCCTGTGAGATATTAAGCATCTTGTCTGCAACTCAGTCATGCAGTGTGAAATGTGTTTTGACTGGAAATTACATTGGTGATGACCTACAGCCAATGAGAGAGCAAGGGAAAGTTCAGGGGTAGGAGTCATAGACCTGCAACAAAAACATCAGCATGCATGGCTTCTCTTCTTCATATTCTTCTTCTTTTTTTCACTGTAAATTGGTGCACTGACAACTTGGGTCACATGCTTCTTACATGCATCATTTTAACAAGAAGAAATCCTGTCTCATGCATTTATTTCCTGTATCAATTCTAGCATTTGTTTGGGAGCAGAACGTAGTTTGTAGACCAGACAGAGCTGTCAGCGATTCTTCCTATTTAAATGTTGTGTAACATGTGACCCCCTGTCGCCAATCCGTCATTTAATGTGCGCACAACAGGAACTAAATGATACTTTAGTCCAGACAGTCGTGTAGTGCGAGAAGAACAGCGATCCAACAACTTTGAAAATCGTGCTGTGTACACCAAGTATTAGTCATTCTTCAAAAAGGGCTGCTTTCAATTCTTGTACCTAGTAGCTAAATACAAGCAAAATGCAATTATCTGATCTATTTAGTTAAATTGTGAATAACAATCCCTGTCATGTAGATGAAAGAAGAGCCAGTACAAGAAAACCTTAACAAATCCGAGATCAGCCAAGTGTTCGAGATTGCACTGAAGCGCAACTTGCCTGTGAATTTCGAGGTATGTCATGATCCCATCATGCTTAGGCTACAAATATACAAAAATGCATATCTCTGATGTCCAAAGCACAAAGTGTTCACTTCTCTTTAATTCTCCTCACTGTATACAGGTGCTAAAAGAGGCTGGGCCTCCTCACATGAAGAGCTTCATGGTGAGGGTTACTGTGGGCGAGTATTCAGGGGAGGGGGATGGCAAAAGCAAGAAGATCGCCAAGAAGCTAGCTGCCATCGCTGTGCTGGAGGAGCTCCGCGGACTGCCTCAACTACCTGTCACAGACAAAATACCACTACGCATAAAAAAGAAAAGCAAGTCCATTATTAAGGTAGATGAGGATTTATACTTGGATGGGTTAATTTGATTGCTAGAGTGCTGTTCTGTTAAAAAAAAAAAAAAAAACTTTGCTAATAAAAATTAAAGTTATTGATTTGTAATAGTTTGGCCTATTAAAATGTTAAACATTAATGTAATTATTAAAGTACCAAGTTAGAGTGTTCTTTCTAGTTTAAGACCAGTACATCAGCCTAGGAAGATAATATTTTTTATCGATTTATATTTAATTCAGAGAGTATTTATTTGGCCAATAACTGCATGTGCCTGATTGGCCAATTAGCTAAAGTGGTTTCAAAATTTACCAACTGCCTTAATGGATAAATCTTTGTTTACAAATATGCTTTAGTGATTTTGTTATACTACTGTTGAAAAGTTTGGGGTCAGTAAGATTTTTAAAATGTTTTTGAAAGAAGTCTCTTATGCTCACCAAGGCTGCATTAATTTAAAGATGCAGTAAAACTGTATTGAAAAAAGTTTTTTTTCAGAATTCTTTAATTACCAGTAAATGCCAACAAACAGCATTTATTTGAAATGGGAATTGTTAACATTTTAAGGGTTTGTTCACCCAAAGATGAAAATTGTCATTACCCTCATTTCGTTCCAAACCCGTATGACTTTCGTTCATCTTTGGAACACAAATTAAGATTATGTTTGGCGAAATCCCATTGGTTTGGAACAACATGAGGGTGGGTGAGTGAATAATGACAGAATTTTCATTTTTGGGTGAACTAACCCTTTAAAATTGTCACTTTTGATCAATTCATTGTTGCTGCCAAATGAAACTATTAATTTCTTTAAACATTGACTTACTGACCTAAAACTTTTGAACTGCTGTGCATATATAGGTGAATTCCTTTGTTTAAATATAAAAATTTGACTGTAACTGAAATATCCCTTACTTAATTGATAGTCTCAAATCAGGAAACGAGTCACGATACCAATGCAGACACTGGCTGTCATTCTATGTGATTTTTTTTTTCAGGCCGTTCATTGAAAAAGCAATTAAATTATTGCCCCTTTCATCATATTCTCATTAATCTAAATGTATTGATCAAGTGTGTCAATATGTATCTCTTTCTTAATGAATCTTGCACCTGCTCTCAGCTGCAGACCAGTCCAGAGTATGGTCAGGGCATGAACCCCATCAGCAGACTGGCTCAAATCCAGCAGGCTAAGAAAGAAAAAGAGCCAGAGTACGCGTTGGTGACGGAGAGAGGTCTGCCTCGACGCCGGGAGTTTGTCATGCAGGTACTCCATCAGAGTGAAGATTCTGTTCTCTGACTCAGCATTTTTATAATAGTTCAGTGCACATTTTGTGTGAAGGCCATGTTCTTCTGGCCATCATTTTCATATACAACCTGCAAAAATGCTTGTCAGAAATGTTCCCGGAAAAGTAATGTACACCTGTATATCGCTTTCTGTTTTTTCTCATATTGAGTTACTCTGTATGGAGATGGTTTCTTAAAATGTTCATGTATTTTATACCCTGAAGAAGGCTCTCAAGCTGAAATGCTTTGGTATTTCTTAGTTTATTAAAGTTCCCCTAATACCACTAGTGTTGCTGGATTCCCTTTTTGTACTTTTTATGTTGTCTGCTTTCATGCACCTTGTGAGCTAATAAAGTCGCTCCAGATCTAACCTTACTAGTACTAATTGTTTCTTTTTTTCTCTCACTCAGGTGTCAATTGCGGGTCAGAATGCAGAGGGAATGGGTCCTAGTAAAAAAGTGGCCAAACGAAATGCAGCCGAGAAGATGCTGGAGCTTCTGGGCTTCAAAGTGCCTCAGCCACAACCACCCAAACCAGCATTGAAAACAGATGAGAAAGTGAGTGTCTGCTTATTAGCAGCATTTACTTTGGATCAAAACACGGTGAAGTAGTTTCAGGGGGTTTCAAACTCTGGTCTTGTGCCGGAAGGGACTGAAAAGAGGATTTGAGAGAGTAAAAAAAAAAAAGTTTTTTAAATGTTCATTTAAAAAAATATAATTAAGTATTTTTATCCTTTTTTTATTACATTCCCCAAAGTTTAAAATACTATTTCATTATTTGTAAATACTGGTCAGAAATCATTACTTTACATTTTATTCACATAAGTAGTTCTTAATGGTGGGCAAACAAAACAAATCTGCATTTGATTTTGTGTAAAAAATAACTAAAAGGTAAATATCTGACATGATAAAAAACATGGAATAAAAAAAGACCAAAAATATTTATTTTAACAACAATATAAAAGCCAAGTATTTCATTTGGAAAATAATAATTACGTTTGTCTTTATAATATGACGACTAATCATTTTATCACACAGTTGAAATTTTTGAATACAGGGAAAGTTTTTGCTGCTGCTATATATTTGGAAGGGGGGATATATCATCATATTTGGGGTTCCTTGGCATCAAAACGTTTGAAAATCCCTGAATTTATCCAGAAAAGGAAAATTATTATTTGCTCATTTTCATCTTGTTCCAATCCTGCATAGCTTTCTTTCCACCATGGAGCATAAACAGAAACATATGAGTGCCAACTAAAAGTGTTAGAGTAAAAAGTTAAAGAATACCTTTTTTTATCTTTATAAAGGCACCTGCTAAGAAACCTGGAGATGGACGCAAAGTGACCTTCTTTGAACCGGGATCTATGGACAAGGCTGGTCTTGGTATGTGTTGTCCAGTCATTTGTCATATTCAGCTGCTATCATCAATATATGTGGTCATAGGTACATGGTAGGGCTGCACGATTTGGGCCAAAATGATAATCACGATTATTTTGATCAATATTGAGATCACGATTAATTATCACGATTATTTGTTGATTTTAACCAAAACAAATTTTATTGCCACATAGGCTAATTATAACTGCTTTCGCATCCATATTGTGCTACATTTCTGCTAATGTATGTGCATCTTAATAAAATAGGTCCTCTTATTCACCAAAATTCAGTGCATCTCCTTAAAGAATAAAGAAAACAATAAAGAAAATGTAGCAAAACTTCAACAGGGCACTATTTTACATTTTACATTGTGTAAATCTATTTTAGGAAGCAAAATATAAACTTGCATTGTACCTGCATAATGGATATGAATAAAACACGCAAAATATACAATCAATAAAAAAACAAATATTCCATAACAGAATGTAACCAAATGAGAACATTTCAAGGCAGAACTGCACTATGGAAGTTCGATTAATGGATGAAATTCAGAGTCATTGTTATTTGACGCTAAAGAAATGTAAAATGTTGTGGTAGGCCTACAGTGTCAGTGATTAGTTGTGAAGTCTTACTGCATAAATTTAATCTATTTAATTCTCCATGTGAAAGTTTATGTGCTCAAATTATTTCTATTTGTTAAACAATAGGTCAAAACAAGACGTTTGAAAGACTGATTATTGGAGTCCATTAATCGAACTTCCATGCCTCTTATATAGTAAATATATATATGTAGTATGTACCAATTTACTAATGCAATTTACTAATGCTCACACTCGGTCTCTCACGCGCACTGTCACTCAGTCTCTCTCGCGCGCGACACAATCGGTAGGCGCGCGCTGTTGCTCGCACGCAGATACAATCGGTAGGCGCGCGCTGTCGCTCGCACGCAGACACACTCGGTATCTCTCGCACACTTTTGAGCACGCTCTGAGGACACTCGGTCTCTCTCGTGCACTGTCGCCCGCACGCAGACCGTAGGTCTCTCTCGCGCACTTGGGCTCATGGAGGCACGTGATCAGACACTGGTTTACGGTGCGCTAGATTGGCACAAAAAAAGCTTTCTCTGAACTGAATGACGCATTTAAAATATCGCTCGATCACGCGAATTTGATCGTGGGAAGCCAAAATCGTGATCGTGATTAAAATTCGATTAATCGTGCAGCCCTAGTACATGGTCCTTGTATCATTGTTCATTTTAGTGAACATTATTGCTTGCGATTGACACTTGCGTTTCTCAAAGCAGTCAACAAGGAGGAAGATTTCCGAATTCCTTTTCTCAGCCATCAGCAGCTTCCTGCTGGCATTTTACCCATGGTGCCTGAGGTGGCACAGGCGGTAGGTGCCAACCAGGGACCCCATGCAAAAGACTACGGGCGCACAGCTGCCCCCAACCCAGCCATGGCCACAGTAACGGCCATGATTGCCAATGAGCTGCTGTACGCTGGCACGTCCCCGACCGCTGAAGGTATACTAAAGACCAAAAACAGCTTGGCACACAGACCCCACGGGCCCCTTACCAGACCATCCGAACAGCTCAGCTACCTGTCCACTGTACAGGGATTACAGGTATTGAATGTAATGATATGATAACACGCTTATCCTCCCCAATGATGTGTCTCAACCAATCTATGTTTTTTTGTCACAGGTTGAATATAAAGACTTTCCCAAAAACAACAAGAATGAGTTTGTGTCTCTGATCAACTGCTCCTCTCAGCCCCCTCTCATCAGCCACGGCATTGGCAAGGATGTGGAGTCCTGCCATGACATGGTAAATACTTTTATTTTTGTATTAATTAATTAATACAGCAAGGAGACATTACACGGATCAAAAGTGGAAGTTAAGTGTACGTTAACGTAAAAATGATGTACTAAAAACAGGAAAGTTTTTCGGCTGCAGACGACAACTTTGTCAAAGCTATCCCCGTTCAAACGGACCCGCGACAAAAGACTAAAAACGCTGTGTTATGCTGCCAGAGCAGTAGTTCACTTTGTAAAGAAACAGTCTACCACACACTCTCTCTGTTCTCTGCAATACTTTAACTATCGTAGCCATGTCAATCCTAAAATGGGTTAAGACATGCTTTTTTGGGCATTAAATAATTGCACAATTACCAGTAAATTGACTATTGCAAACATTAATAAATCATGTAGCATGGTTCATTTAAATCTGCTCCCATAAATTTTGCATCTGAAAGTAAAAACTCCTACAAATGCTTATGCAATAAGGTCAGCCGCAAAAATAGCTGTCCACGCCTTTTCACTGCTAATTTTATCTTAGGTCTGCGATAGTCTAATCCTGTTACAAAAGATTTCTATTTCCAATAAATGTTCTTTGTACTTTCTATTCATTGAAAGCAGCACAACTGCTTTTAACATTGATAAGAATAAGAAATACTACTTGGGCACCAAATTATCATAATAAATTTAGTCTTAAAAAAACTAGAGTAATGGCTGCTGAAAACTCCACTTTGCCATCACAGGAACAATTCAATTTTAAAACATTAAAATATATAAACCGTTTGCAGTAATATTTCACAATATTACTATTTTTAACTGGATTTTTGATCAAATAAATGCAGCCGCAATGAGCATCAAATACTTTTTATCTTGGTTGTGTACTTTAAAGATTACTGTGGAAGATCTAACTCTACTTGTATCTCGCTTACTGCAATGCCTCTCTCTCTCCGGACAGGCTGCTTTAAACATCCTGAAGCTCCTGTCAGAACTTGACCAGCAGTCCAATGAGCGCACAGCTAATGGACCAATGTCAGGGTCAGTATTGAATGGTCTTATTCATTTTACATGAACTAGTTGTATAAATATTGGCATGCATTGACAGTAATGTTCTTTGTAGATGCCTTCGAGAGTGATTTGAACCAATTTTTTTTATTCTTCTCACCCATCTCCCCCTCCACAGGTGCAACAAACAGGACCTAGAGGGCAGTGCATTATTAAAACCGGCTAACTCAAGCACCATCGGAAAGACTCTGGATGGCACAGTGTAGAATTGACTATTTGAATGGTCGCTTTATTTGCGAAACACTAGAGAAAAGTCAGAAGCAGAGTTTTGATTGGCTGCTCAAAAAGGCCTTTGAGTAATTCTGAATTTATCTTGGATTTAAATTCATTTAAAGTATTCAAAACTTGCAGTTGAACAAGATTGAGAGATGTTGATGTTTAATGTGCACATGCGGTGATACATTTTTAAACGCTAAGGCTTTGGAAAAGTCGCCTCATCATATCCAGTGAAGTGGTGGTTTTGATTTTGTTGTTAAATTGTAAAATGATTATTGTGAAGTTTGACGATTAGATTGGCTTTTCTTCATTGTTCCAAGGAAGTCATGTATTCGGTGTCATAATTTTTATTTTATTTTCTCGTTTTTATTTTTCTATTTTATTTTTTAACGTTGTATTATAGGAACCCATCGAGTTGGGTTGTATTACCGCTGTTGTGAAGTGCAGTATAAAACCCCGTTGAAGGATATGATGAAGCTCTCAAACATGGCTCTGCTGAGGCGGTTCTTCGGTGTTTTTTGTTACAATGATGAACATAACACTCTCAAAAAAAAAAATCATCTACATTTTCATGTAGGTCTGGGAAAATGTTATTGTGACTTCAGTGTAGAGCGTGTGGTGGTGTTGTGTGTCTGTGTGTTTGAGTGAGTGAGTGAGTGAATGTATGTATAAAGCACGATATTGTTCAGTCATGTCAGTTAAACTGATGCATTCTCCTATCAGTGTTGACCCCACCCACTCTCTGCCAGTTGCATCCTGTTTTCCTCATGGAATACGAGTAAAAAACATGTGCCTCTTGCACAAAAAAACTGTGTGTGTGTTCTGTAAATGCTACATGGGGTTCTCATGGTCATGGAATACCTGTAAAAATCAGGGAATTTAAAGGCTTAAAAAAAGGTTGCTGAAGAATAACTAGAAATGCAATTTTTTTATATTGGAATCTATTTAACTTTTGAGTACAATTTCAGTTAAATGTTTTGTTTTTTTTTACTTGGAGAAATGAAATATTACTGGTGAAAGTAATGTAAAAATGTGTGGGCATTCTATATAAGAGTAAGCAGTGTTGGGGAAAGTTACTTTTAAAAGTAATGCAATACAATATTGTTACTTCCTAAAAAACAAATTGCATTACTTATATACTTTTAATGGAAAGGGATGTGTTACGTTACTTTTCTAAGCTAGGCAAGGTTTGCTAGCTTGATTTTTTTTTCAACAACCAAGTTCTATTTTTGGCGAATGTAAAAAAGGCCCTTTAACACTAAAAGTGAAATGAATAAACTTCAGGCTGAAGGCAATGTACATTCACACTTGTACAGTAGAGGGCGCAGCTTAAAACTTTCAGCTGTGCTGCTGAGTGCCATTCTGGATTACAGAAAAATAGGACTCAGGTTTGTGTAATATTCTGTTTGCATTACACGGTTTTAATTCATTTTTAGGAACACTGAATCTGTTTTTGAATTCAACGGTTATGTGTATTTGGCGTGCTGTCCGGGGGAGGGCTCCGAGCTCGGAAATTGGGCCCGAACCCAGAGTACTCCCCCTTATCTCTGGTTAGGAAGATTAGCAGGCAGGTGTGAGGAGATGGGTGGATGCTGAAAACTGTCAAAACCGTCGAGGAATATGGGTGAGTCAAATATGCGTACATATTTTTTAGGCCTTAGGCCCTATTCATGCTAAATTGAGTGGACCTGTTGATTAATGATTGCTGACAGCTGGTTGGAATGACTTGATTGTTCGATCATTAGAACGTTTTCCTCCCGAACCTTGATAATAAAACATCATCAAGTGAGAAGACAAGTAAATGCATCTAGAACTATAATAACTTACATTTTCCCACAGCGCACACAACACCTCTGTACTTACTCATGATTTCTCTCAACATGGGGACGGAGAGTGTCAGTCGATCAATAAATGGGAAAACAAGTTAATTTTTCAAATAAGTAACTTTACATTATTTTTAAAATACGATTGAAAAATGAATGCGTTACTTTACTAGTTACTTGAAAAAAGTAATCTGATTACAGGACTTTAAAGAGGGATAGTGTACATTAATCAACATTCCTGAATGGAAATGTACCCAAATTGGCCCAAAGGCTTGTTTTCGTTGGTAGTCCCTGTGCCAGATATTAGGGCTAAAAACTACAAAGAAAAGATAGATAAACAACAACAATAATATAACCAGATGTGGAACTTGCTGTTTGCTTTATGTTTTTATGAACAAGTACAACAAGCAATCGTTTTCAATTTAATTGGAAGCTACAGAAAAAAACACTGCTATACGCTTTATTTAAATAGGTATTATGCCCAAAGATTTGCTCTGTCCAGTCCCAATCCAGTTGCATAAAAACACATTCAGATGTGAACCATATCAGTGGTTGTTGAACGGCTCACCCATGAGTGATTAGCCAGCCTGAAAAACAGAACACAGCTATATAAGGCCTAGATAACCAGAAGAAACCCATTTCGCTTCAAACAGTGACATACCCGGCCACACATCCATAATAATATAAACGAATTTAAAGAATATTCCACACATTATTTGCGGCAGCTGTTCAAAAAAGACCCGTCAAATTTGTAGTTTTCCAGATGTTTAAGCAGCCTTTATTGGGCCGTTGGCTGCTCTTTTCTTCCTCATGGACTCAATGAACGGGTACATGCACTGGTCTGAACCCATAAAGCGATATGTCGCCACATTGGATTCCCATGGAAACAAGCTGCAAAGACAAGATGTCATTCAATTCAAAAAGCTGATGTGTAGGGCATCAAGGTTTGCTCTTTTAACAGCAAGAATATATGGTGTCATAAAGGAGGAAGAATTATTTAGTGTGATGCATATGTGAGTAGAAGTAAGACTTCAAGCATGTTGATGTTGGTCTGCACTCACGCTCTGGCCAGGAAGGGCAGGTAGGTTAGTCTGGGGATGCACACTAGTGGCTGGTCTATGAGAATGGCATTCATAGCCTGCTGTACGCAGTACAAGGGCTCCAGTGGAGGCAGGATCAGTTCAACCTCTTCCCTGTAGGGGGAGAGAAACGGCAACAGTCGAGTACTATGAAGAGCCATTTACTGTGATTTACACATTCAGTGTAGACCTTAAGTGCAGTGTACTTGACTTCTGAAGCATCATGTGACACTGAAGACTGGAGTAATAATGCTGAAAATCCAGCTTTATATCATAGAAATATATTACTATATTAAAATAGAAAACTGTTATTTTAAATTTATTTAAAAAAAATATTACTGTTTTATTCAAATACATGCGGCCTTGAGCATAAGAGAACTAATTGAAATTTTGAACAGTAGTGTATTTACACTGACCTAATCCTGCAGCCATCAAACATGCCAGTGTCCACAACATAAGGGCACACAAGAGTGGTCTTCACTCCATCCACGTCCTCTTCCGTCAGCAGTTCATGGGCCAGAGACTCATGAAACCCCACCGCAGCAAACTTACTGGCACAGTAATCCTAAAATTCACACGTACAGACATCACTAGTTTAATGACATGAAAATTAAGAATAAATCAAAATTTTGAAGACTATGAAAAATGAGCCATTCTCACCTCTACACAGGCTGTGCTGAAGAGTCCAAGGACACTGGCTACAGTGATGATGTGGCCATGGTTATTGGCCTTCATCTGAGGGAGGAACGCCTTGACAGTCTACATGCATGCAGACAAACAAAATAAAGCAGTTTGATATAGATATACCCTTGAAGGCATAGTTCATTATAAAGTGCCCCTATACTATTTTAAAGGTTCCTAATTTTGTTTTGGAGGTCTCCTACAATAGGTTGACATGCATCCAAAGCCAAAAAAACTTTTTATTTTCTCATAATACACATTGCAACATCACCCCTTTTCTCACAGTGTCTGAAACAGTAGGATTCAGTCTCTCCCTCCTTTCCGAGAGCCTACACTGTTCTGATTGGTTAAACGGCCCAGTCTGTTGTGATTGGTCTACCGCTTACAGCACATGTCGGAAACTAAACGTCCATTACCATATCTGAATTTCAGCTCTGGAGGCTTGCTCAGGTCTTAATACACAGTGATACGAACAGTAATGATGGTGTTGGTTATATCATATCAGTTTAACCAAAGTCCTTATCCTTTGGAAGTGCATGCAAAGTGAATTTGCTTTCATAGCGCAGAAAACTGCGTCTTCTCGACATGTCTACAACACAAACCAACTCTTCCAGACCTCAGCTTCAACTAAAGTGTTTGAGGGTGAGTCAAAGTACACATTGTTCACGAGCAGCCAATGAAGACCAGGTTGTAATTATGAAAAATAGTTACGTAGGTTTGCGCAGTAAGTAATTACTGACGACTCGTTCCAGGCAGTTCATGATCAGTTCTTTCTTTTGGGAGACGATAATCCTGCACTTTAAAACTTTGCTGACCTTTTACATACACAAACAGCTATATTATCTTATTATTATATTATATTATCCTATAATATCTGAAAAAGCATAATAGGGGCACTGTCATTCTAAATTCGCATTCTGTTGAACACAAACTGAGAATTCTATAAGAATCTTCATGCAGCTCAATGAAAACATCATAAAAGAACACCATAACAGCACAATTAAAGTAGTCCACATTCGCTTTATTCTTCGTCTTCTGAAGGCATACGATAGCTTTGTGTGAGGAAGAGATTGAAATTTATATTCACTGATAATCTTCCCCACGGGCAAAGTTCTGAAATCTCAATAGGTTTGGTTAGACTTAAGATTTCTCAGACATTCAGTTATATCACAATCAAAAGCATATGAGAATTAGATTTCAGAGCTTTGGCAGAGGGTGTTTGGTCTTTGATTTTGAGAGCCATGATTTTTATGAATAGCTGAATGAAGGTTCTTCAAAAAAAAAAAAGTAAATACAATTTTTCCCACAGAAAAATAACAACATATGTCTTTGGAACATGGAAGGATAGGTTTTATGTAATAAATATATAAGCTATGATCTTACACAGACCAAACTCACTACCATTTTCAAGGGACTAAGAAAGAAGTAACACCAAGGATGTTTAGAAATGTACTATGGTAGTACCATGGTATTCTTCATACTTGAATAAGGTGATCAGTAGTTTAAATGGTAGCTCATTGTGCTAGAATGGTTTTCTAATGGTTTTATCCAAACAAATGCTCAAATTGGCTGCTCAACGATCACTAACATTAACACAGGTGATGAAATGTAGATGCACTGTAAGCTGCCTTGGGGTAATGTGTCTGCCTATTGAATAAAGAACCATAGCATCACCATCACTGGTTGTTACGATCTCTTTTTGGCATCCAGTGCACACATCAGCTCAATGCTAACGTGTAGGCTGCTAAAAGATTGCTCAATGTAAGCATTAATCCACTTCGTACGTGGTCATGGTTATTTGCATTAAGAGGATCAGAGTGAGACTTTCGCTTGAAAAGAATATGTTTTATCAGAGAAGGGCTGTAAATAAGGCTAAAGGGATAAAATCAGGTAATTTCCACATCACGCATTCTATGCATATAATGTAATACAAAGGCAAAGCAGCTTTATTTACTTCTAATCCATTTATTATATTTGTCAAACTTTGGCATGCATGCGGAATGTAATTCAGGATTGTACAAGGTGTTCACATGGCTTTGTACTATTCTCATCATTCTCAGCTTAGAAGATTCATTAATGTTGAGTCTTTGATTTATTTATGCATCTTTATTTCTTCAAAGTCTATTGAAGTTTTTTTGTCACTCACATTAAAATTTAAGCAAATCCAGAGACTAACGGTGAATTCAAGATGAGGTATCCATTTAATAAGTTCATACATTCTCTGGGAGTTGAAACCTTGACCTTAGTGTTGTTAGAGCCGTGTTGCTGTTACAGGAAAATTATAGGCCTATATTATTATTATTGAAATCTTCATTTTTCAAAATGAAGATGAACATATTTTGGTCACCCTCACATTGTGTTTTGGTCATTTTGAATAGGAAAGGGATTTATCCCCTCAAAATAGTTATATCATTGGACTACAACTTGACTGTATATAGCATATATACAATTTAAATCAATTTAAAGGGCATTTTAAAAGAGGGGAATTTAAAGGTCATTTAAACACACACACACACACACACACACACACACACACACACACACACACACACACACACACACACCACACACACACACACACACACACACACACACACACACACACACACACACACACTCACACTCACACTCACACACACACCTTGGGACCAGGAAGATCATTGCAAAAACGGCTAAGTAAATAGTTTGAGATCGATCATTGCAAAAACGGCTAAATAAATAGTTTGAGATCATTTGTTTGAACTTTGAGGGTACCATTTTTTATATTTTACTTCAAACTTACAATCTTACCCAGAAGAGGGCATGGCAGTTTACTTTCAGTGTCCTCTCCACCATGGTATCTGGGCAATCCAGGAGTCTCTCACCGGCCACCACCCCAGCATTGTTCACCAAGTAGGTCACATCCCTCCCCACATCCTTCCGTACCTGGTCGGCAGTGCGGTACACTTCTTCTCGGTTTGTCACATCCACTGTGTACCCGTGTGCCTGGCCCCCTTGTGCCCTCACCATCTTGGCTGTCTCCTCATTAGCGTCTCTGTTGATGTCCCACAGCACCACTTCTGCGCCGTGTTTCGAGAACTCCAGGGCGAACAGGCGGCCCAGTGCTCCTCCAGAGCCGGTTATTAACACCAACTCGCCGTCTATGGGCTTCGTACGTGGTCTCAGCACGATGCGCAGACAAGAGCGCAGGATGAAGTACACTACGTCCAGCATCATCATCTGTAAATCCATTAGGAAGATCATGGTGCCCAAGTAGATGTGTGTGATTGTTTGAGGCAGTGAGTGAGACAGCCAAGCTTGTTTTTGGACTAGCCGTGGCTTTCCCTCAGAGGCTGTTTAAATACTACCGTCCTCAGGATTAGGGGAAAATACCTTGAGCCACTAATTAAAATGCTTTTTGCTGTGAGAAAAGGCCTACTTCAAGACAGGACTGTGTCCTAAGGGAACACGGTGATGGAAAAAGATGCAATGCTTGCAGAAGTAGCTGTTCCTCTGAGAAACTTTGCGTCGCTTTCAAAATGCAATATCCTTCACCTTGAATGGCTGTCACTGATTATTTTGATTCGAATTAAGATTATTCAAGTAATGGGATCATTTCTAAGTTTGTGGTAATAAAAATAGACCAAACTAAAGACCTAAGCCTTTACAATGATTTAAAATACATATATAGTAACAATGAGGCAATCATATTTGGTTCAAATAAAGCATCAAAAGCAAGTAATCATATGGTTTCATAGAACAACACTGAATATACATAATATAAACAATCATCTTATGTAGCCTTCATTACGTATTATGTATAACAAATGCTTGCAGCATCACACAGCATGCAGAGATGGAGTTTGAGACACACTCCACACATGTTAATGATAGTTCGTGTGGAGCAGCTTACTGTGAATGGAGATGCAGTAGCCTAAGTAACCTGCATATAAACCTTATTAAACCCACAGGGCATATGCCTTTGTGAATTCACAATAGCACTATGATAGTATTGTTTTTATACATCGTGCAGCCTTAGAAAATGGTCTAATGTGGTTAATGGATTCTTGTACGTGGAATTCACCAGTCTGTACTGTACAGAATTTGTGTACACAAACATTGTATAAAATGATATAAAATATAATAAAAATAATCTGATTCTGAATGTTAAAGCAGAAGAGTGGCGCTGTTCCGCTTCTATAAATCTATAGCAATTGTCATAATGCAAGTTTAGCAATGTTAGAATGCTATAAATCTCAGCATTGGTATTGCAATATAACATCAAAACATAAACCTTTAAACACTATGAATACTAACTTTCACACATATTTATAGTCCCAACTAATACAATCAAACACCTTAGCCACAAAGCATGCTGGATGGGTAACCAACAGTGCCACAATATTATTGCTGATAATGTGATCTCATACTGTATGCTGAAAAAGCCACACTAAAACATAATGGAGCATCACTGAGTTCCCTGAACCACAAAAACAATCCACTGTGGACATTTGAAAACCACAACTGGTATATTAGCCCTATAGCTTTATGTGACTTTGAACAAAAAAATAATTTTAATAACCAACTCTTCTTAAAGAGTGTAATCATATGGGACTATGGAAGTGTTTGTGCTGTAAGGAGATTATGTGTGTGTGTGTGTGTGTAGCATTAATCTGTGTAGGTAATGCATTTGTAAGGCAATGCAATTCTTGCATGTTTTGAACAGTGTTAGTCTTGTTTAGTTAGGGACAAAGCACTGTAGTCATCCTGGATGGATCAAAGGTCTCCACCAGGCATTGCAATTTTAAATCAACTTAACCTAGCTTTTCAAATTTGCAAATGTCAAATTAGTATTTATTTTAATGATATTTTGCAAGGTTAAATCCTTAATACACACATACAGTTTATCCCATAGAAAACACAGAGTGTTTTTATATTAAAAATTAAAATAATCACATGGTCAAAATTGGGTCACATTACAAGCAATGTGAGTAACGTAATCAGATTACTTTTTCAAGTATGGTAACTACAGTATAAAGTATAGCGCATTAATTTTAAAAAGTAAAATACTACTTTTTCAAATAAGTAACACAAGTTACTTTGTTGTTCCATTTATTGACTGACACTTCTGTCCCCAATATTGAGAGAAATCGTGAGTAATTGACAGAACATTTTTTAGCCGTGATGGAAAAATCTGAAAGCCGTCTGTCATTTTGACAGATTGTGACAACTTGTAAATGTAATTCTCACCCCTGTCCACTCGGTTGCGAGTGCGCTGTTGTTGACCATCAAGTTAATGGTAAACAAATGGCTTTTCTGAGTTACATGACAATGTTTACAAGCTGTTTTATTGGTTGAAACACTGATTGAGAGACATGATACATATTTCGGTAAATTGGACTGTATTCACCATATTTTCTGAATATTCATTCATGTTTATTTCGTTCTATAACGTAAAGAGTCTCTCGCTCCACATCAAAGAGCGGCAAAACTGTATTTATTGTTTGAATTTTGTGATAAAGTGGACAGAATTTGAAAGCTGGGACTTGTTTCATATCACAAGTAACAAAGCAAAAAGCATACTGCGATTCATTGGGCAAACGTTCATAACCTGAAAATTGACCCACAGTCTCTGTTTCAACTTTCCCTCTGTACAGTACAGCCTGAGGCTTATTCATTTCACGTATGGTGTGAAAGGGCATATGGCAACAATATGATTTTTTTTTTGTTATTAAAAAAAAACAAGCATTATACAAAAAGTACCTAATTATATACAATTAGTTTTTTTTTTTTTTGGAGTAATGCAATATTGTAAATTATGAATTACTTTTAAAAGTAACTTTCCCCTAAACTGGTCAAAACTAATTTTAAGATAACATTTTTGAGTGTAAGGTGTATTTTTTACTCTAAATGAAGCACAATTAAAGTACAAGGACTTATAAATAAATTAAACTTGAGACAAAAAAAGCCCAGTGGAACAGTGGAACGCTATAAACTTATGTGTATAGGCCTACATGCAAGTTTCACAGTATCAATGTTCCCTTTATTTTTACACACCCATCATGCACTTGCATGTGCCCATTTACCTCACATAACTTTTAAGTCCCCCTTTCTCCCTCTCTGCATATGAGTCATGGGAATGTGTATATTTGAGGCCCTACATTACAGCAGTGCCTATGGTATTGTTCTTTCTGCATGAATAGCCTCTAGCTACAGGAATTAATGTAATCCTCCCTTTTCACGTGTTTCAGCATCAATGGGCAGTACTTGCCAGCTAAGGAAACATTGAAGAGAGTCCTCAAACACAAAATCAAAACCAACTACTGTATATCCTAGAACTAATATCAATTCTATTGGCTAAATGCAAACTGTTTTAGGTCATCCGTTACCAGCAATCTTTATCATTTATACAGGCCATACTTTTTTGAAATTTGAAATGTAACTTCATAAAAAGATCAGTATACATTCTTCAAAACCAGAAGGAAGTCAGTTTCAAATAAATCATGACTTTTATATGAACTAATCCTCTAGTTTTGCTGCAATTTGTGAAGACATGAGTGTACTCAATAGACTTTGGGATGATTTTAACTCACCTTAATGAGGCAAAAAAGAGAAAACCAAAACCTCTGACTGAGCGAAATATGTCACCTAAAACAGGCAGGGTAAATGTCACATGATAGAAGTCAATTACATGCATGAGATCCTCAGATGAGGGGAGCAACATACTCAGGCTCCTCATTATCATGTCAGCGTGCAGCTCCAGACGCTCATGGATGCTTTTCTACCTCGCTCTGCTGGTAACACTGGTGTCCCAGAGCGAAGGAGGTTGTCAGGATACGGGACTGTGTTGCTTTGGACAAAACCAGTCATGTATTACTGAAGACTGGAGGAAAGATCGCTCCTATGGGGAATGTTACTGCGACCAGGCATGCAAGACGACATTGGACTGTTGTCACGACTATGACCTTGCTTGTCCAGGTTTCTAGAATTTCATATTTTTCAAATGCCATGTATTAAAATTACACAACAGATTCAGGCTGCTATAGTCTGTCTGCGAGGCCAGATTTTATCCACAGTTAAAGTAATGTTACAGTAGTGGCTGATGAATGGAAGTCTCCACATTTACAGAAAATAGCTTACTTTTGCATTGCAAAATAAAGTGGATGTTTTTATATGAATAATTTAGATGAATGCATCAGGGATGCGCTGTAACTGTATTTAAAACACTGGAGGATTGGAAACAGTTTTCAAACATCTTTTAGTGCAGATTGTTTTGTGATCCTGTCACATTGTAATGTGTGATGGCTCAGTTAAAAACTACACTGGAGAGAGTAAACCTCATTTCACATGCAAAGAAGCCTTAAGGCACGGTACGACAACAGTCTGCTTAGTTTTAAGTTTTAGAGTGAGGGTGGAAAATGGTCATCCTAGACAACAGGGAACGTTATCAGAACTTTGGCTAACGTTCAAGCGAAGTTCACTTAAATTTTTAAACAAAATGTCTTTCAGTAATATTAATAGAACATTTGTTGCAAGTTATATCCATGGTCTTTAATAATGTTCTTAATATTTTATCACAAAAGTGTTTATACCACATTTTGAACATTCGGTGAACATTCAGAAATACATTTTTTACAACTTAATGGGAACATTAGCAAAATGTTCTTAGAACTTATAATTTTAGTTAGTATTAAAAAAAAAATCTGCAAAAAAAAACCTTAAACCCCACAAAAAACAAGTGGTTTTAAGTTAAGAAAATAAAATGTGTGATATAACCCCTATGCTGTTGCTGCTTATCATGTCTGGGCAACGATTAATCACGATTAATTGCATCCAAAATAAAAGTTTGTGTGTACATAATATATGTGTGTGTACTGTGTATACATATTTTATAAATACAAACATATGCATGTAGATATTTAAAGAAATAGTTGCATGTATACATATTTATACATAATTTATATTATAAATAAATACAAATATTTTATATATAAATCAAAATTTTTTCTTAAATATATACATGCATTTGTGTGTATTTATATATATGCAAATGAATTATACACAGTACAGTACACACACATATTATGTAAAAACACACTTTTATTTTGGATGCGATTAATCGTTGCGCCGCACGTTTTAACCCTGCTATAACAGGAACGTCCCTAACGTTTTGACAAGGTTCTCTCAAAGTTATGAAGATACGTTCTTACAGTAACATTAAAGTAACACCAAGTAACTTTTCCTCTCCGGTCGCCCTACTGGTTGGAAACGAAATTGTCCATTGCCGCTGTCGTAAATAATCTAGCCTACCATCGCACGCACGCTCGCTGTTTACCCAGCACCGGCTTTAGAATGAACGATGTCCACAGACAAGGTAGAGTATGTTACATGATTACTTGAAAGTATGATGTATTGCGACATCAGAAACAAAGAAAAACGAAATAATGACTATTGTAGCGCTTGATGTAAAGCAGTCGAATTTTGTAGTTCTTTTTGTGGTCAAGTTCCTACCCGAAACCCGAAGTTACATAGTGCCAGTAAAAGCGACACAGACCCCGTCAGGCGATGGCAGAAGTGCCTTTCACCCTGTTACGAATTGATGAACCACTGATACGATTTTGGAAACATTATTTTAAGGTAAACAATGTTACATAGTGTTGCTTTAATAGAATGTTTGTTCAAAGTTATCTGGTCTTTAAAAATGTTCTCAAAATGTTAGCACACAATGCATAATTCATGAAACGTTGGTTGGATGTTCATCTAATCTTATTTTAAAGGTGCTCTAAGCGATGCCACACGTTTTTTTAGGCTAAAACATTTTTTGTCACATACAGCAAACATCTCCTCAATGTCCGCTAGCTGCCTGTCCCCTGAACACACAGTAAAAAGACGCGGTCTCTGCAGACACCCCAGGCTCCACAAACGGCAACAAAAACAAACTGGGCTAACCCGCACCACGAAACATAACAAATTGTTCCAGCCAATAACCGACAAGAAGGATTTGGGGGTGGGGTTTCGGTGGTTAGTGCACGAATGAGCAGGAGGGAGGGTCTAGCTAGCCTCCATTTTGTTTGACAATACTTTAAACGTCAACAAGAAGTGACGTCACCCAACATCGCTTAGAGCACCTTTAATGTTACTACTTGTTTCAGAGCATTCATAGAAGATTCAAAATTAACGTTCCCGTAATGTTTGCAAAATTATACATTCGTATAACCAAGAATAATTTTTTTAAAAAAAAGATTTCATTACTTAATGGGAATGCAAAACGGCCTAAGATATTTTGTCAGCTGAGAATCCGAGGCATCCACTATGTGTGTGTTTTTAGCCGTATCCTGTGTGGTGAGTGAATGGAGTGTGTGGTCTGGCTGTCTGGAGCCGTGTAAACCCACACTTCGCACCAGGTGGAGGCAGGTGATCCAGGAAGCACGCAATCGAGGCGAACCCTGTCCCGCTCTACATCAGACCGCAGGCTGCGCAGACTATCATGATCAACATGGTCCCTGCCTGCAGTCACTGGGTATGGTAATCTATAGTCTGTGAAATATCCTTTGCCATCCTTCAACACAAATGTCAAATTTAATAATCAACAGTGGATAATACAGTATCTTAGGTTTGAGGTCAACCCATTAGATCCATAATAAAAGCAACTAAGTAATGATTTATACAGCCATTATTTTTCCATTGAATTGTTATTCTTGGATGGACTCCATGGTACACATTACAACCCATTTATCTTATATAATTATATTATCAGTACAGCTTGTTTCTGAGTGTAATCAAATGATGAACTGTATTCATCATCATAAGTTCATATGCTCTAAGCTCTAAAGCAACAATCTAAATGCCACCTTTTACCCTGAACAACTGTATAGTACATGAATGTGCTTTTGAAAATGACTCTTATGAGACTGCAGGTGAAGTATGAGGGCAAATATGCATTCATATCTCTCTTTCATAATCTTTGACCTACTCCTTTGTCTCATTATTTTACAGTCCCAGCTCTCATCACCACGGGTGGCTATGGAAATGCACGGAAAAAGAGGGAGATTTTTGACAACAATATCACAAGGTAAGATCTGACAGTTCAACACTAAATTGTAACAAGAGGTTGCATGGTGGTATATCTTTTTTTAAACGTACCATCCATGGTACATATCATAGATCTCACAAACCACAGCTAAACATAGTACACATACCCTGACAATACAATATGCATTTGTTTATAATGACATGTACCATTGTAGCAACATATAGTTGTCTTTGATAAGTACAGTAATGTTTAAAATGAAGTATCTTGTGCTCACCAAGGCTGCATTTATTTGATCAAAATACAATAAAAACCAGTAATGTTGTGAAATATTATTAGAATTTATAATGTTTCTATTTGAATATATGGTAAGACTATTTTAGTGACGTAGTTACACGTTACTACATGTACTTACTATAGTAATTGCAGTAAATTATGCAAAATTACAAGTAACTAACCCTAAACCAAATTCTAACCGTATCTCTATGTACATTAATTATTATTACGCAGTATTTATTTAAGTACAATGTAACTACTTCACCTTAAAATAAAATGTACGGTAACTTTAACTTTTAATGTCAAAGCTGAATTTTCAGTAGCCACTACTCCAATCTTCAGTGTCACATGATCCTTCAGAAATGATCTTCAAATAAAATAAAAATTAATAAAAATCTTACTGACCCCTTTTGAACGGTAGTGTGTATATGTCATTTCTGTGTGTCTGTATGTGCACGCCTTAGTTACTGTGTGGAGTTTGAACTGGCGTCCCTGTCGGCGGGTTGTCAACGCAGCTTCAGTCCTCACACACGTTGGATGCGGTACCTGAAAGAGGGACATCAGGTGTGTGTGGAGTGCCAGCCACCAGCACTGGCCCAGGGTCAACGCTACTGCTCCGGGGACGGGGAGAACATGGGACAGGACAGGTAAGAGGAGAAAGACCTGGATTTTTTAATTTTTTATTCCAGGCTCAGTACAACTTAAGCACAATAATATAGACGCTTAAGCCTTGTCCCAGACTAAAATGCATGTTTCAGCTGTTTTAATTGAAAGCAACTTGCACTGAAATCTTAAAATATGTCAGCTGCATTGTTTTGTCTCAAGTTACACACCAGTAATGTTTATTTCTAAGGTAACGTTTATAAAAGCTACTTAAATGTCCTAATTGAACTAAGGCCTAATCCTGGCTTAATCTAAGCCCTGTTTGTGAAACCAGGCCTATAACAAACAGTACCTATAGTGAAAAATAAATATACCAAAATGTATTTGAAACACATTTTGTAGTATACTCCAAATACATTTACATAATATAAAAACCCTGCTACTGCACTTTTAATATACTAAATTTATATATTTAAAGTCTGCTAAATTTGGAACAACTAATTTTGTACTTAATGTACTTTAGTTATCTGGAAATAAAGATATGCTTAGTATATTTGTTCGTGCTAAAGTTGAACTATTGCAAGTATACTTTATGTACACTTTAAATCTTGCATTAAAGACTGATATTATACAGAGATCATACTATCCTTACTAATAGTGATATTAAAACACATTTAGGCTTAATATTAAGACATGTGCATTGTGCAATAAAGAAGTACTCCAAATAAAGTTTCATTATAATATTTATATCAGTAAGTCTCAAGCGATGTCAAAAATATGTTAATGGATTTGTAGTATACTTGGTATAAAATAAATGTATTTAAATACATTTTTGGTGTAGGATTTTTTCTACGAGGGCAATCATTGGAATAAATGTTAAAATACACATTATTTCAAAAGTATAGCCAGCCACGAGACTAATGTGATCAAATTAATCTTCTCATAGAGCGAGAAGAAAAACAAACGCCCACAGGAATTGCCAGAAGCAAACTCCCACTGCAAATGTAGGATTTAGACAACCATAATACTCAAAGAACACACTACTATGAATGGAAGAATGAATATACACTATCGTTAAAAATTTGATTCGATACGATTTTTAATGTTTTTGAAAGAAGTCTCTTATGCTCACCAAAGCTGCATTTTACTGTAATACAGTAATATTGTGAAATAGTATTACAATTTAAAATAGCTGTTTTCTATTTTAATATACTTCAAATCTTTTGTAACATCATAAAAGTCTTTACTGTCAATTTAATGCTAAATAAAAACAAAAAGCTGTACGTTTATTACTTGAGCTGTAAAGTTCTAACTGTAAATCGAGCTGTAAATCATTGTGTTTCATAACAAAAAAACAAACAAAAAAGCTCAAAATAATTCAGATGGTCTTGATACTAGGTCTTGACCACTAGAGGGAACCATGAGACGTCGTTAAATATGTAAGTGCTTGTGTAGTGTACAAAACATCTTGTACTGGTTTAAGGCCCTCATGACAGGCCTGTGCACTAATTTGGAGCACTCTAGAGCCTTATGTTTTTTTAATAAAAAGAGAGCAATTGCCTGTTTAATCTAGTCTACATTAAAACCCTAATGATGCTGGGGTGCTGTTTTTATATAGTATTTATAACCAACACATAAAACGCAAGCATTATCCTTTACGTAGGGTTGAAACTTTAAACCTAGCTCAAGGACATCATCAGCCAGAGCAATACCCATCACTCTATCTGTCTTCCTCTATCATCTCTTTCCATCACATTCTCACTCTCTCTCTCTCTCAGGAGGCTGTCTCTGCAGTGGCAGGCCGTGGGGAATTCTCAGTGCAGAGGGGTGTGGAGACGAGTCCGTCGACGAGACTCCTGTTCCTGTCCCACTGTACACAGTTTTCTCTTTATCTAACTCGCACTTTAACCGGGTCGTGAAATTTCAAAGAAGTGATGATAGAATGTGCAGAGACCGTTTGGGAAACTCAAAGCCGCTCTAGGCTTGTAAGAATAATGATCCAGTTGATTACAGTACGTTATCAAGAACAGATTCAATATTAGTCACAGATAATTCACATTTCCTAATACAATACTCCTTACTAATGCTTGCGCCAGTTATATTATAATTAAGTTACGCCTTTTAAGAAGTAATTCTCCAATACATGAATTAAAAACTGTACATTTTTAAGTGTGAGATACGCTTTTGGGGCCTACACCATTTGAAATCATGTGTATAAACTCGAATGACAACACAGAATAATAGGTAAAATTAATAATCTGTATCATTTATTTGATTTCCAGCCAACCAAGGGGGGAGGGGATATCTCTTCTTCATACTGCAAAGAAATCTAAAGATTTCAGGACATTTTGACACATTTTTTGGCTCTTTTTCCTATATAAGACAAGGAATTGGCTTTTCGTCACATACAGAACAAGTTACAGCTTCAGAGGTACGACATGCATTAAACAACATAACACACGTACAGAAACACCGGCATAGAAAGTCAACAGGTAGAAAGATTACAAAACAAACAGCCTTTAGACCTACAAACAACATTGTAGAAGATTTAGAGGAAGGGAGGGATTGTAAACAGTGCTCTCTTTTTTTAAAGTTCCCTGGAAAGTCTATATGGATGCTTAATTTATTTTCATCGTGAAATGCTTCCTAAATTTCATTCTACTAGTTACCACTGTTATTGTACAATTTCATAAGAAAACAACAAAAATCAAATAAACGAATGATGTTACTTATTTGTGCTTTCTGGTTTGAATGAAATACACAAATAATAAAAAAAACCCCTCATAAATAAACTGAATTAAAAGTCAAAGTGCCTGTTAAATAATGCATGTTACTGTAAATCTAACATAAGCATAAAACATTTTATTTTCAAACAGTGTTCATGTTGATGCTGGAAGCATCACTATGTCGTCACAGTTTGACACCTTTGTGAGCAAATTTTAATACCACTTAATTTAAAGGATTTTATTAATATACCATGATGAATTGCAACCTGCACTGTCGCGTGGGTGGGTATTCTAGACAAAACACCTTTAATGCCATCAAACCATCCAATAAGACACTGACATTATACTGATTGTCATCACTGTTTTTAGACTGGAGTCAAAAAATATCCCCAAAAATAATCACCCATATATAATTCGCTCTAATCTTAATGCTCTAAGCACACTGCACTGCAAGTGTTCCCCGTGGGACGTTACAGAATGACATCTGCAGAACATATATCAGCAATAAAACAACATATGCTAATCTCTGACATCTCTGATTAAGCAACATAACATGGACTATATGGTGGTGAACCTCACAAAACCTGTCAGGAACATGTCTGGGGAAAAAAAGAAATTACATCTTTATTATATAATATTATTAATCGCATAATATTATTTTAAAGAAAATACACAAATTATTTTCTTTCGATTTTTGGGTCAAATATTCCAGACATTTCTTTGTGGGATTTACCCATGGATCATTAAAAAACCAGGGTTGACATTGACCTCAGGGCACAGCCTAACACAGATACACAGCAAAGAGGGTTTTGAATGGCTTCAGTAAGGTCACATTTTGTATGAATCTACTGAATGAATAGGGTATTGAATGTGGATCACACACCCGGGCAGATCATGGATATTATATAATATCCACATAAAAGACCACAAATGGAGCAAGGGACCTTAGCACTCAGAAAGCAGCTTCCTCTCCATACCATTACAGTAAGCAGTACACATCGTTGCATTCATAAATTATTCTGTATAGAGCAGAGAGGGAAGATCCCTCTCACTTGCAGTTTTTTCTCTCCTCCCATACACACCCTCCTCCCGCTCTCTTGCAGAAAATTGGTATTCCGTTCACACCTCACTTCAACTCAGCTAAAATCGTTGAGACTGGGATGGAAGCATACACACTCAACACTCACAAGTCTCGGTAGAGACTGTTTCCCCATCATCTTTGCACTCCCCAGATAACACATACATATTCCAAGAGACAAGTACATTCTGACAATGTGACTTTTAATAATAGTACAGATGCAATTGAGTATGTTTTTTTAGTCTAATTTAGCCCTCTCTATCCCAGTTTTCAAATTCAATATGAGCGCTAGAAGGGAGGGCTTGTGGTCACCATGGAAACTGGATATAGTCGTCTTCAGGACATCGTCTACATACCTGTGAATACATGCTGGACTATGTGGTTACAAATTGGTGAGGATGGCTGCGATAAGAATCAAATCTTTCAAGGATATTAAGTTTGTGCAGTGTAAAGGGATTGTATCAAATTTGGAGATAAACATTGCCATGCATTTTATACTTTATTACAGAGCTCGCTATCAAAAGATAAATGTTTGGGATTAAGTGGTGGTCATCTTGGTCACATTGTGTATGTTGAGCCTGAGGACACAAAAGGTCCCATAAAACCTTTTTATCAAATCAAATATTTTAAAATAAACACTCTCCCTGGCAATGCAAAAGTATGAGACCATCTCCCTCATTTCATATGATCATCTAGAAAATACTTTAGAAATATATATTTATTCTTATATTCAGAAATATTTGTGTTTGAACAGTATCAACTGCTATGAGATTGGTAAATCTAACTCAAATCTTGAATTGACCTGAAGTTTTTCCTTTGTCAGATTTATTCTAGCTTTCCATCGCTTACCAATATCTGTTATTAACAGGGTGAGGTATGTGTTGTCCATTCGTTCTCAATGTTGCTTCTGTTTGGGCTGCCAATGTGCATGTGCTACGTAGTTGTAATATGAAATCATAAACATGGGCGTTTGTAATAAAACCGTACAGATGTAAGCACAAGTGTATCTTCGGTAACTTTCTTAAAAAGGTATAGTTAACTTACAAATGAGAATTATGTCATCATTTACTCACCCTGATATTGTTCCAAACCTGTATGCATTACTTTAATCTGTGGCCCAGATTTTAATGGCTGCCCAAAATGATTAAATCCTCACCAGAATGAAATGTGGGAGACTAAACAATGACAGAATTTTCCGTTTTTTGGTGAACTGTCCCCCTTAAGCTTTACCATACTAGAAAAAAAGGTAAATTTTAACAGATTTTGGTCTCTTCCAATGAACAATTGATTTTTCTCATACTGATGAATATGACACAAGAAATATGTGTGATAGATTTCTACAGATAATAATCTTCACGACTATATAAAAATAAATAAATCAAGTATCACAAAGCATGTGAATATATTTTGAAGAGTGAGCTTGTGTGAAGGAATGTTGGTTGTTATATACGTGCACATTATCATACCATCAGCCCTCCCTATATCAAATACGCTTGCGCACAAAACACTCATACTGTATGCAGACCCATAACTGCAGTTAAGTAAGGCCAGTTTATTAGGGGATAGGGGAGGGGAGCACTAGTAAACAGGGTATAACATGTCTCTAATGCTAATTTTTAAGGTGGGCTTGTGGACAGTGGCTAGCTGACGTGGGCAGTGATGGACTGTCCCCCTTGATTTACCATACACACCTGGGCTTAAATGTCTGGTAAGTTTTCAGCCTCAAGCTAATTAAGCTTTAGCATAAATCCTGTTCTTTTCACAAACAACAGTAGGCCAGATGTGCTCTGCCTTTATCTTACCCCTGCGATGTGCCAATGCAGGCTTGTTTACAGAAGAGGAAAAAGGGCAAGAGGTGTAGGCAGTGGTGCATCTTCAAGATCCTGTCCCTCAATGATGTAACATGACCACGGTTTTCCAGTTAACTCTCCCGCATAAAGTCACCAGGGTAGGCCCCCTGGTCAGATGCCTGTAAAATTAATCTCCATTGTACATTAGTCTCTGCTTTCTCTAAAGTCATTTACTGAACTTGGCCTTTTTACTCTTCACTTTTTTCTTTCTTTCTGCGTAGTCCAACTCACCACCCTAAGGCCTCAGAGGCCCTTATCAAAAGCGTTGGAATGTCCCCTGTCCCCTTTGGGCCTCCGCGAGTTCTCTGAAGCCACATGGTTCTCATGGCTAACACTTGGGCTACTTCCCAGTGGAAATATGCAGTTCTGACCTAGAAGCCTTTGGGCAGCTTCCAAGTGATTGGTGGCCCCCTGGTAACCACTAATTCGAGGCTTGGAGCTGAGGCCACCAAGCAGGCGCTCTGATGGGCCACCCTCACGCAAGTGCTCCTCGTCATCTGTGTCGGCATCGATGTACTTGCTGATGGATGCATCATGGAAAGTGAAAACTGCAGGGGTGAGTGCCTTCCTCTCTGGTGTCTTAGGTGGAGTCCTGCTGCTGGCTGTTGTGTAGACTGACACCTCTGGGCTTAGGATGGAGAGGTCAGAAAGAATAGAGCTGTCAGACAGAGGACCACCAGATGGACTGGTTTCGACACAATTGCGCTGATTCACCCTAACCGCATGCATTTTCTGAGAGTTTATAAGCAGAACTTGTTGCCGCGAACCATCGATGTTGAGCGGTTTAGCACCAGAACAAGGTGGCGTGAGCATGGTATCATGCTCCAGTGTGGTCTGCAGGCTTGGATTAGCACTGACTCGACCAGAGAGGCCAGATCCAGGACTGTGGGAGAACCGAGAGCTCTCTGGGAGTGACAGACCCCCTGCCGGACTGTAGGGGAATCGTGGGTTCTCTTGGAAGTCTGTTGCACAGCTGATATAACTGTCAATGCTTGACAGACTTTTCATGTCTACCACCCCTTCACGACCCCCATTCAGTGGGTCACCTCTTGACCTGGCAAGGCTCCCAGCTCAATTTCATCTCTTCTATGGCCTGCTCGAGATAAATGTTTGTCTTTGGTGTTCAGGTTGGGCTGTGACTGAGTCTTTGCCATCTGGTTGTACATCTCTTCTAGTTTCTGTGCATTAAGCCTCTGTGGACTAGAAGCTCCCGCCTTGCCCGGTGAACCTTGGTCTGGGTTGAACGAACGATTGGAACTGGTCTCTGAAGTTGCCCTCTTAGATGACCATTTCCATCGACTGGGTGAGAGATGGTTGTCCTGGCTTCTCTCACCCTTGTCCATGACCACCACATCCAGAAGCTCTGCACCACGGTTAAACGCCTCTCTAACATTCATGGACACTATGCTGCCATTGCGTTTGGCTCGCTCTAGAGCCTCACGTCTCTTGATGGCCTTCTCTTGCCGTTTCTGTTCCTTGTAGAATTCAGAAAAGTTGTTGACAATGATAGGAATGGGTAGGGCAATGACTAAAACTCCTGCTATGCAGCAAAGCCCACCAACAATCTTACCCAGAAGTGTCTTAGGGTAAATGTCTCCATATCCCACAGTGGTCATGGTGATAGTGGCCCACCAGAAGGAGGCAGGGATGCTCTTGAACTTGGTGTCGTCCTCGTCCTTCTCCGCAAAGAAAACCAGACTGGAAAATATCATGATCCCCATTGCTAAGAAGAGGATAAGTAGGCCCAGCTCATTGTAACTCCGACGCAGAGTAAAGCCCAGTGACTGCAACCCGGTGGAAGTGACGTGCCAATTTGAGTATGCGCAAAATCCGCATGATTCTAAAGATTTGCACCACCCGCCGTACGTTCTGGAATTGCAGCACGCTCTTATTAGACTCTGTCAGGAATATAGTGACATAATATGGTAGGATGGCCAGCAAGTCGATGACATTGAGAGGACCTTTAAAGAATTTCCATTTGTTTGGTGAAAAAGGAAGCGAAGAAGATATTCCATGGTGAACCAAGCGATGCACACAGCCTCGACATGGGCCAGCTGGGGATTATCAGTTGTCTGACCAAACTCGTCTGTGTCTTGCAGCTCTGGAAGGGTGTTGAGAGACAAAGCGATAGTTGAGAGCACAATGAATAGGATAGAAATGATGGCCAAGATCTGAAAGACAAAAAAGCAAACAAAAATATGCTATTAAAAACAAGAGAAACCTTCATAGTAAAGAAATACTGAGATTTGTGTCTCAATATCTCTAACATACTGGTAAAAAATAAACATTGTATATACTAGTGTAGTGATGGATTGACAGATTAAATAAAGACTGCTGTATTAATGGATGTGACAATTCCACTAAGGAGTTTTTCCTTAATTTTTTTTTTATAGTTACGCAACTATAAAAAAAATGAAAGAAAAAACTCCTTAGTGGAATTGTTACAGTATGTTAATTAAAGTGTGAGAGACAGACAGAAACTGACTTTGAAAAGTGACAAGTAAGATCTAAGTAAATCATAGTAACTGACAATAATTTTTTCTTTGTGACTTGATCGGCTTGTTATACCACTGTTGTGATTTGTAGAAAACTTTGTTGAAGCATGTTTTACACCAGAAAACCTGGATAGACAGGCCTGTGCTAAACAAGGTGTCGACTACATTGTCAGTCAAATCATCTAAGTCTTTTTACTCACTTCTGAGCAGTCGAACAGCTACACTGAATGCCAGGCCTATTATGGATATTGCATAATAATGACTTTACCTGTAATGTTAGGTCAAGAAAGCAGTGTAAAGTAGTACAACTGAGAGGTTTGAATTGAGAAATACAGAAATGTTGTGTCTTGTGAAACACTGAATAACCAGTAAAACCAGAATACTGGTTAGTAGACAAATCTACAACACACACTAATTATTCAGACAGAAAATCTTGACATAGCTTAGTGATTTAAAATCATTTTAAAATTAAACTCCTAGTAATTAAATCACTCAGTTTATTAATAAACAGAACTAGCAACTAAAGCAACTAAATTGGGTGAAGTATTTAATTTTCTAGCGAAAACATCAGATAAGATCTGTCCTGCTGTCTAAACACAAAATAGTTCCCTCTGAAACTTCTCAGAAAGAAAAAAAAAATGTTAAGCTAGAAAATTAGAAAAAGATCTGTAAAGCTTTAAACCTCCCACAGAACAACATAATTTCTATTACAACAAAATGGCAAACACGTGGTACAATCCTACACCACTAAGCCAACTAAGAGGCTTTCGTATACCAAATAATTGAATAAGAAAGGCAATTGTCAGAGAAATGATCAAGACCCCAACAGTGGCCATGGTCTTTGGCTGAGGCGCTGTTTACACGACACCGTTTTCAACTAAAAACATAAAACTTTTTATTGTTTTGGCCATTCGTTTACATAACGAAAACGCAAAGTTTTGAAAAAGGTTTCAAAGTGCAAGTTTTTGAAAATGGTCTCCGTGTAAACAACAAAAACACGAATCTCTGAAGACGATGACATCATGCACATGCGTATTACGTGTTCGGTCTATAGTGTTTCATCGCCATTTAATGACCCGCGGTACAGTGTTTTTAGTCGTCTTCGCTGATCCGTGTGAAGAGAGATCCATGTGTCGAGATAGTTTTGACAAAGGTGTTGTCTGTCCGCGGAAAAACTTCTCAGTTTTAAGCATATTGTTGTTGTGTAAACGTACCCTGAGATAAGAGAAACGTGGAAAAATAAACTCAAAAATCACTTCATAAACTCTTCAGGAGGAGACCACTTCAGGAAAAAGCCTGGAACAACTCTGAATGCTATAAGCAAAAAAAAAATGATGGTGGAAACATTTCAATAGGAAATCAATAGGATTTCTAAATTGTGAGTCAAGTTTTGGGTGCATAATACTAATGATACACATTCTATTTGTGAAGAGAAAAATTGTCACCTACAGCAACTCTGTTTATGAATCTCTAACTTCATTCTCTATTCCCTATTTTAGCCTGCTAATCTCTCTTTGTCCGTATTATTCACCTTCACATGAATAGTATGAAAATCTTTTGTGACTCATTGCATTTGTAGGTGTTTCTCTGTGTGTATTAATGTGTTAAAGAGGAGATGATACCCTCCAGTCACGTGAGTCATGAGGGTAAGTTAGAAGCGATAATAAGATTAAAAACATCCCATAACCTATAAACAGCAAAGATTAGCCTTTTATTTATAAGCTTGCCAAAGCTTCAGCGGCATTATTTCCACACCGGTATCAGCAACCACAATCTCTACTAAGTCATACTGGAGCTCCCAGTGCCACCCCCCTTCTTTTTTATCCTCACTGTCTAATAAAAGGAGTTAATGTTAGCTGGATGTTTGTGATGTCAATGGTATATATTTTATTGCTGCATTCCATTCTAAGGTATAACGTTTTTTATTGGTCCTAAGTGGTTAGCAGTGGTGTTCTGGTCTTTAAAACACAAAGAATTATAATAGAACAACATGAGAATTCTCTAAAGAGATATGACAAATGGCATGTCTTTAATAGGCCCGTTTCAGTTTTTCTCCTAGAAAAATTTAGCTTCAATTCAAACATTTCAAATCAAATGTTTCCAAGGCCAAATGGAGACCAAATTAATACCTAAAAGAAACATAAGAGACAACTCCATTACATCTGAGCTATGAAAGAGCAACCTCTGAGCGACAACAATTTACTACAGCTTTGAATGATTCTGAACCCTGGAGGTAAGAAAGAATCCTTTTGTAGGTCATTTTCTTGGCTTTTTACGTCAAACATGTGTGTGCACATGAGCATTACAAAGTATTCTTAATGTTAAAAAGTGAAAAGGGTAACTAAAAAAAGGCAGTCCACTTCAGTGATAATGAATGTTAAATGGGAAGTACATTTTAAATGTCTTCAGCGCATATTCTCAGTGCACAATCAATTGAGCCATTGACCAAGTGATAATCTGTTAATAATGTCTATACACACTCAAGCTGAGAAAGGCTTAACAGGGTCAACTCCCTGTGTAGAGACAGCTAAGGATGGAGAGGGAGAAATCCCAGCCTTTCTGCATCATCTCAGGTGAGTGGCTCATTATCACATCCAGTGAGGAGTTTCTACAATCATGTACAAATTATGTTCTCCTGAGACACACAACAAATACTCATATGCACACACACACACACACACACACACACACACACACACACACACACACACACACCCCACACTCAACACAACACACCACACAACACCCACAAAAGCTAGTGTGTGAAGGCTCCAAATGCATGCACAGCAGGAAACCATAAAGAGCAATTCAATGCATGCAATCCCACAGGAAAAAAAATCACAAATGAGAACTTCTTTCACACACACACACACACACACACACACACACACACACACACACACACACACACACACACACACACACACACACACACACACACACACACACACACACACACACACACACACACACACACACACGTATATATGACAAAGTTTATTGTGTTTTTTAAACATTATTTGTTCTTTTTGTTACAATTTGGTAATTTCCATGATCAGGTTGTTACCTGCAGAGACATCACTCTCATTTGGATGCCAACCACTTGTCTGAAGCCTAGAAAATCATAGAAACGGGTCCGGATCTTGAATCAGTCACAATTTTCAAAAACGTCTCTATGTGTCTCAGGGAAACTGTACATTACGCGTCAGAGAGCGTGTGTGGTTTAAAAGCTACAGTAAATGCATAAAAGCAATACTCAATACTTTAACACATTTAAGGAATATGTGAACATAAAATAATCGTAAAATTATTTTTCACCGTTCGTCTGCCAAACCAACATGAAGGAAGTCATGTTGTAGTCATGTGACAAAAGAACCAACCAATGTTTTTATTTTTACATGAGGTGTAACTCAAAGAACATTGACAAAATCAAAAAAATGAAAGAGGAATTCAAAATCCTTTTTTTTTCCTTAAATGGACTTGTACACAAATTATATTTTTTTTCAAAATGTCCATAAAATTATATAATTATATTGTGATATTTATTATTAAATAGAGCCAATAAATTAAAACGTATGATGAAAACGGTTTAAATGTCACCCTCCCCTCACATACCCCTAAAAAAAACACGAACACGAACACAAAGAGGAAATTGCTATGAACTTGCCACTTGTTTTTTTTTTAAAGAGATAAAAAAGAGGTAAATATAATCCTGCATAACCCACACGTTCAGCAGATGTTTCTGTGACTCTTCAGTGAAAACTCCTCCTTTGACCTTGACCACTGACATTCAACCACTGCTGCAGAATTGTCATGGCAACCTTCTTCAAGCTTGGTAGGAGGCAGTCACATGAAGAGGTTTGTTTGAAAAGTGTAGAAGTCTCTGTCCCTCTTATCATCAGCATCAACACCACGCTAGACTGGTTGCTACTTACAAACATACAGTTTGAAGGTGTTAATGGAGGAAATTACAGTCCGGTACTAATCTATTTAGTAATTTTAGCATGGGGATGATTCAGAGGTCATGCTGATGGACAGAGGGCAATGGGCATATTTGGCCAGGATGCCGGGGTTCAACCCCTACTCTTTTTTTCGAAGGACATCCTGGTATTTTTAATGACCACACAGAGTCAGGACCTACAGTAGGTTTAACGTCTCATCTGAAGGACTGTGCTTGTTACAGTACAGTGTCCCCATCACTATACTGGGGTACTAGGACCCACACAGACCACATTATGAGCACCCCTGCTGGCCTGACTAACACCTCTTCCAGCAGCAACCTGGTTCCCTTGTTTCATCATGGGTGGGGATACACACAAGCTGTGTGGTGTTTGTATGGGAGTTGAGCATGCACAGTCATCCCTTGAGAGGGCTGAGTGCGACCTTTGTGAGAAGCTATCTTTGAGAACGCTTCGCTCCAGCCGGGCGCTCTTCGAGGAGGGTACATCGGCACGCGTTCCCCACTGTTCGGGTACTATTCTGAGTAGTTTGAGACTGGCCCAGCCCTTTCTCTGCCCTCACATGCCAGGTCTAGTGCTTTATCTTAAGCACGCGCTGCGGTTTCTTCCCCCCTGGATGAGGTACTGGTACTGCAGCTATCCAGCTCTGAGGAGTTGGATGTTGTTAGTATCGAAACATGAGATATGGAGGACTCCACCTCATACTCCTGCATATGAGGAGCTTATGGAGGTTGTGACTTGTGCTGTCGCTAACCTTAACATTGACTGGTCAGCCAAGAAACAAGAAATACATCGTAAGAGTAAACTAGATAAAAGATTTCTACCATCTAGGTCACAACCTCCTCATCTGGGATTGCTTTTTTTCCCCTAACCTCCACATCAAGGTGTCGAGGTCATGGAAGAAACCCGTTTCGTATCGTGTTTTCAGCCCCCAGACATCTAATTATTATAATATTTTGGGGCTGAAACACCATGGCTATGTGGAGATGCCCAGGCCTAAAAAGACGCTTGCAAGCTTTTGCAAAAGGAGGCTATAGAACGAGTTCCTTCCTCCTTAGCAAAAGTGACAAAAATTTAATTTCCGCAACACTGCTTTAAACTCCCAAATTTAATAAAAAAGGCAACGTTTTGACTCTGCTGGGTAAAAATAATAAAAAAAAATCAAACATTTTTTGGCAGAAGAAACGTTGCCTTTATATTAAAAATGGGAGTTAAAAGCAGTGTTGCGGGCATCAGCCTACATTTTTTTTCACTTTTGCTATGGAGGAAGAACCCGTTCTAAAGCCTCCTAAAGGTGGGATGTGCACACAATTACTTCTATAAATATAGTCAGGGTTTTACAGCCATTACTTCATTGTTCCAAAAAAGAAAGGAGGGTTGCGTCCTATTCTAGATCTGCACTGTAAACTAAATCGCACAGTTCAGAAACTCAAGTTTAAGATGCTTACACTCAAACAGATCGTGTCACAAATCAGGTCCGAGGACTGGTTTGTCACGATAGATCTTAAAGGGATAGTTCACTTTGAAATTAATTTTTGATATGTTTAGCTTACCTCAAGGGCATCCAAGATGTAGGTGTCTTTGTGTCCACAGTATTTTCAATTTTGATATTTTAGGTCAAACCGTTCTTGTCTGTCAGTAATATAATGCAGGTCTATGGGGTCCACCTCAAAGAGCAAACACAGAGAAGTACAAATTAAACATGATTTAATTAATCGTAAATGTAAGTACTCATTGATGGCCTAAGACACGAAACGAGCGGTTTGTGTGAGAAAACGAACAGTATTATATCGTTTTTACCTCTTGTAAACACAGCCACATCCAAGTGATCTGAGGTCGCGAGCGCTTCGGTCTTTTCCGGAAAGCACCGGAAGTTATCTCTCGCGCATGTACGTCACGCGTACAATTGTTTTATTTTTTTGGAATTGTTTTCTTTTACGACGGTTTAAACATCCCGGATAAGCGCAAATTAGTACCCTTTCAATTAACTGTCTTACCTACAATCTCTGTTCTGTGTAAACAATGAGTGACGTACACGCGCGAGAGATAACTTCCGGTGCTTTCCGGAAAAGGCCGAAGCGCTCGCGATGGCCATCAATGTGTACTTACATCTACGAGTCATTAAATCATGTTTAATTTGAACTTCTCTGTGTATGCTCTTTGAGGTGGACCCCATAGACCTGCATTATATGACTGACAGACAAGAACGGTTTGACCTAAAAATATCAAAATTGAAAATACTGTGGAAACAAAGACACCTATATCTTGGATGCCATGCCTTGAGGTAAGCTAAAACATATCAAAAATTAATTTCAAAGTGAACTTGCCTTTACACGCATATTCCACGTATCCATCCATTCACAGGACAGGAAGTTCCTGAGATTAACTTTCGGTGGTGAAGTGTACCAATATCGAGTTCTTCCTTTCGGCTAGGTTTATCACCCCGCACTTTCATGAAATGCTGTGAATGCAGCTCTGGCTCCTCTGAGACTATTGAATTACATTGATGATGGTTGATTCTACCTCAATCCGAGCACATGGCGGTTCGAGATGTCATTCTGGCTCACATTGGGGTTGAGGCTTTTCTAGTCGTGGTTTGGGATTCGACGACGATGCAAGCATGTCTTTCTCCTGCTCGTATTGCGTCGATTCTCTCAGTCAGTAACAGGCCAGTAACTAACTTTCAAACAGTTCCAAAGACTGTTGGGTCTCATGGCAGCTGCGACCAATGTGATACCTTTTGGCCTGCTGTACCAGCAGAGGCCCCTGCAGTGGTGGCTAAAAACCAGGGGTTCTCCCCGAGGAGAATCCCGTTCCACATGATCAAGGTCACGCGGTGATGCCTACGTGCCTTAGTTATGTGGAAAAAATCTTGGTTTCTTTCCCAAGGCCCGGTGCTGGGGACTCTTTGTCCTTTTCGTATCGCTAAAGACAGATGCATCCCTCATGGGTTGGGGGTGATCATGAGTGGTAGCTCGGCTTAGGGTCTGTGGCAGGGCCATCTTCTTTCCTGGCACATAAATCGGCTGGACTTGATGGCTGTGTTTCAAGCACTCACACACCTCCTCCCAGACCTGAGGAGCCATCAGGTGCTAGTCCGCATGGACAACAAATCGGTGGTCTCCTACATAAACCATCAGGGGGTTCTGCGGTCGCGTCACCTATACAAACTGACTCACCAGATCCTCCTGTGGGCCCAAGGGAAGCTGCTTATAAAAAGAGCAGTTTATATCCCTGGGCATCAAAACCACAGAGCAGACATCCTGTCGAGGCAGGGACTCCTGTGGGAGAAGTCTGGTCAAGCGGAAGTACCTGTTTGCATCTCAAGAGACAACACACTGTCCGATGTGGTTCTCCCTCACTCATCCAGCTCAGCTTGGACTGGATGCCATGGAACAGACATGGCCGAGGTAGTAGAGGCTATTTCACTTGCAATGGTTAATCAATGGTTAATTTTTATTGTAAATGGCAATCATCACTATCTAAATGAACCCCTAACCCTAATTACTTGCACATAACTCACCCTGCACCATTTCTGCTATGGACATGAATTATAGCACAAATAATACAAGTTGAGAAGAGGTGTGATATTACTTTTACACCCCATCAGACTTCTAACAGATGATAAATCAGGTAAAAAATATTTGGACCTTTATTGAATGGACTCGAGCCAAATTTAGAGACAAGAATCATATTTGACTTGGGCTAGTAAGCAACCATTCAGAAACACCCTAGAAACTAGATTTCGCAACTGCCCACAATGACCTAGTAACATGGCTAGGGAGTTTTGCTTCTAGATAGTTACATTCCTTCATTTACATCATTTACTTGAATGTGAGCAATCATTTAAAAAGTTGCACCAATGTGAGAAGCCAGACAGACCCAGACTTGTGGGTTGATATAAGGGGAGAGGGAGAGATGCGCTTCTGATAGTGTTGCCGAACACGCCTTCACGTCCCTCTGAAAGTGACACTGTCGCCATGGTTACCAGAAGAGACCATGTCTTCCACATTTTCCACCAAACGATGGCATGACAAAGCACTCAAACACACGTACATATTCTCCTGAATATCAATGTGAAATGAGTTAAAATCCTTAATGAATCATTCAGTTTTTCGAACTGCCCTTGAAGAAATGTCCTCGTCTTTTCTTCTGTTTGTCTCTCGAAACAGCTCTGACCTGAAGCTTGAAGACAAGGTTCGGCTGTATCTGTAAAGCCCTTGAGATACAGAGGCAACAGCTGTGTCCTCGTGCGTGCACACACACAGACACAGAGCTAGATGACCTGAGCGACTGGTCCTTGGCAGAGCCCGATTTTTTTCGTTCATTATTCATTTGTCTGCAATGAGAGGGAAAATCCAGTCACAGAGTCTATATATAAACCTGCCCAGCCCCTCATGTAGTTATTAATAGCTCCAGTCGGGCAGCTTTGGGATCCTACAGGAGTGCTCTTTTAGAACACACACACACCTCATATAGCGGAAATATTTCATGCTCCATTTTTTTTTTTGATTCAGAGAGAATTAATAAATCCTAACTAGATTACAACATTTTCTGATAGCTGATACCACACACGTCTATGATGTTCAGATCACTACATATGATACACGTTCCTCCTTCAATGTGCAGCTATATAGGATATATTCATGTTTTAAAGGGATACTCCACTTTTTTGGAACTAGGCTTATTTTACAACTCCCCCAGAGTTAAACATTTGGGTTTTACCGTTTTCGAATCCATTCAGCCGATTTTCTGATATTTCTAAGAATATCAGTAACCAGACAGTTTCTGGTCTCATTGACTTCCATAGTAGGAAAAAAATATACTATTGAAGTCAATGAGACCAGAAACTGTCTGCTTACTGATATTCTTCTAAATATCAGAAAATCGGTCTGAATGGATTCGAAAACGGTAAAACCCAACTGTTTAACTCTGGGGGAGTTGTAAAATGAGCCTATTTCCAAAAAAAGTGGAGTGTCCCTTTAATGTGCATAGGTTAAAATTGTAAGTCTGATTGCTTTGAAAAGTAATAGCACAGCCCTCCTCAACAAGCTGCATTTTTTGAGGAATCATTTATGTCTAGTCTTTAGCAGAACTGGTACAGGATGATTTACAAACCGAAATGCAATTTTGATGAAAAGTCTGTCATCATCATTTACAAAACACAAAAGAAGATATTTTGAAGACTGTTGGTAACCAAACAGTTTTGGTTCCCATTGACTTCCATTCTATTTTTTTTTTTTTTTTTTTTTACATATATGGGTCAATGGGAACTGTTTTGTTAGCAACGTTCTTCAAAAAATCTTCTTTTGTATTCCACACAAGGCAGAAAGTCACACAGGTTTGGAACCACATGAGAGTGAGTAAATGATGACAGAATTTTCATTTTTGGGTGAATTATCTCATTTACAGTTCTTAACCAAAGTATGAGCAATAGTGATAATTCTGCACAGTGTATCTCATCTCTCATTTGCGTGTCATTCAAGAACATCTAATGATGAGAAATCAGACACGTATCTATCACAAATACGCAGTTATGCACCAGTGACTCTCTCTGAGACACACCCGACCACACAAACTTGCTCATACATTTAACATTAGACACTGACAAAGAATCAAACACGAACAAAAAAAAACAGCGGTACACAAAGTAAACACATGCACATACGCACGCCGCTGCTTATCCTGGCAGAGACAGCTGTGCGTTCAAGCGTCGCACAAGACACAGTTGCTATGGTGACAATGACGACACGCTTTTTAGTATTGCAGGGATGGGAGAGAGAAAAGAATGCATGTGTGTGTGACTGTGAGTGTGTGCCTGTGTGTCAGTGGAAAATAAGACCGTGGCGAAAGCATTTACAGAAACGCAACAAGCTAAAGATAAAAAGTTGATGTGGAGAGCAGCAACACATCCTAATGTAGAAGAACTAAACACTTCTTGACACAATGTTACAATATGAGCGTACACACCCAAATGTCAACAAAACATGTAATTTGACTCTTGACCTGAATGTTTAAAGTTTAAAGGCAGTAACACCATGCAACAAAGAGACAGCGTTGATTACACTTAGGTCAAGGGAAAGGTAAGCAGCAATCACATTATTTTTTAATGCATTGCCGAGAGTAGTCTCAGATATTTTCCACAACGAACCTACATTAGCGGTTTCACAACTACTAACAGTATAGGCCTAATGCCCATTTTCAAGAAACTGTATATGTTGACTTATTTAATATATAAGTTACAGCATACTGAATATAGTCTCATTATTTTAATTTGCATAAGTATTTGATGCATAGTTTGAAGCAAAAAACAACAACTTGACAATGAAAATAAATATAATGTATTATATTTAGAATAATAATATATATTATTAGAATATCAGCTAATAATTTTTGAAGGGTATGTTCACGAAAAATATTCTACCTAATTTTCAACCTATTTTTCCTTCATTGCAATTACATTAAACATGCACTAAATTAAACATACATTAAACATGGACTTTTTTAATGATGTACTGATGTAAAAAATTCTAATGATGTACATTAAAGTTTGGGATCGGTAAGAGTTTTTTGTTTTTAAAGAAGTCTCTTCTGCTCACCAAGCATGAATTTGATTTAAAAAAAAAAATACAGTGAAAATGTGAAATATTACAATTTAAAATATATAATAATAAGTATTTTAATGACGTTTTAAATTTATGTAATTTTATGTACTTACTCTAATCCTCGGTACTTACATGATCCTTCAGAAATCCTTCTAATATGTTGATTTGGTGCTCAATAAACATTATCACATTTAAAAACAGTTGTGCTTAATATTGTTGTGGAAACCGTTATACATTTGTTCAGTATTTGATGAATAGCTCAGTTTAAAAGAAGAGTATTTGTTTAAAAAAGTTTTTTGTAGCAATGTAAAAGTCTTTACTGTTACTTTTGAACAATTCAATGCTTGCTGAATAAAGGTCTTATACCTGGTTTCACAGACAGGTCTTAGGTTAAGTCGGGATTAGGCCTTAGTAAATTTAGGGCATTTTTATAAACGTGCCTTAGGGCTCGGTCACACAAAAAAAAATTTTTTGCTTTGAAGATGCTACAAAAGACGAAAGATGCGAGCGCAATGGTTATACACGTCCATTTACATAGAAAAACAATGAAAAAGTAGCGCATTGGAATGTAATGACGCATTCTGTGTGAACGGCCCCTTAGAAAAAAACATCACTGGTGTGCAAGTTGCTTTCGGTTAAAAAAACTTTAAACATGCATTTTAGTCTGGGACTAGGTTTAGGCTAAGCCTTGTCTGTGAAATGGGGGTCAGTGTAACTTGGTGACCCCAAACTTTTGAACAGCAGGCACAAATGGCACCAGAAATGCCTTTTCAATGTTCTGGTTCTACTCTAAAGACTTTGAGCCCCCCCCCAACCCCCCAAGGCTCTCTTTCTCTCGTGCATCTGCCTTAGAATCACACACCCCTCCTTGAGTGCCATTTATTTTGTACCCCTCGCCTTTGCTTCCCTGTATAATCCATTCCAGCAGCAATCCAATCTCTGACACCAAGAGAAGGGTCTGCACTAAAGATGCTCTCCGTGCTTCAGCAGGTCTTGTGTATTGTGTTTTACGGTCGTTTCTATTGATTGCACTGACTATAACGTAGCATGGTGAGAGCTACCTGTCACTATAAACATGACAAGCCAAGTGGCAGGGACAGAATAAAATGACAGCATGGGAAACTGTTGAACCCTGCTCCCTTTTCTATTTGCCATTTCTGTGATTTATTAGCCTGTTGCTCATCCGAATGGAATTTCTATGCAATAGGGAAAGAAATGGATGGATTTTCTCAAACAGTGGATTTCAAAGAATACATCACTTAAAATTTAAATTGAATTAAGCCATGTGTATAACTAAGTAAATCCACTTCACCAGATAGTTACTCTTCTGACTGGATGCCATAGAAATATACAGAGCAACCGCAAAAACTGAAGTTCAAACACAATTCTAAAGATGGATGCGTGCTTGTATTTCCGGCGCATAATATCAGTACTGTAACAAAATGTGCACAAAATGGCCAAGTCTGCAAATTTTGGATAAAAATATTTCAATATGAACTCATTTTCTCATTGGATTCCTTTAAGACCAAATTCCCCCTCACACGTACACCTTCCTGTTTATCACACGCTCAGTCTGTTCCTGTTTCAGTCAAGCTCGTGTCTCGATGGAGTATTAACGGCCTGGGAAAGACTTCAATAGAATGAGACACCATGTTCCTCTGTGATACGCTGACAGAAACCATCTTTGATTATCTCTCTCTGGATTAGCCTTCTCTTGTATGCCGGAACTTTCTCATCAATTCATAATCGCTAACATACAAGATGTGTCTGCTAAATTAGCCAGAGCTCACATAATTTTTTTTCTTTAGCTTATCTATACAACTGTTTTAAACCTTGTGAACCAGTCTTAAGCAGCATTACATGTAGCCTATAAATTACAGAAAAGGCAATACCAGAATTTATTGAGAGTAGAGGATATTTATAATACTTAGCCTATACAATTATATTAAGCAGTATAAACAAACAGTATTATGAAAATATTATTTGATAATGCTTAAATTTGTCAAATATAATAAAATTATAAAATAATGTTAATTGGAAGGCATGTTCGTTAGGTCTTGGAACAGGATGGATTAATGGATTTAAACTAAGAATATGCTGAATATTACATATTTCTGTTCTAATACTAACTATGTAATACTGTAATATTGACCGGGCTAAACCGCATAATACCTTTGGGTAGGATAATGAAGGCCAGTAAAGGGACTCAATGCATCAACATTACATAAACCTTGTGTCTAATGTCATGTGAAAAGGTTAAATAAGATGGCGTTAAAGAACATTCAAACCGAGCCAGAGAAAAGCCCTTTTATTTTATTGTAGGGCTGCTATTGCTTATTGCTCTTGACAGTAATATAGTTTTGTTAGAGGGCACAACAATTACTCATCAAATCATGTTAATTAAAAGCTGTGTGCCTGTTTTGGATTTGCTGGTTCTGTTTATTTTCATAGGTGATTTACACATTACGAAAGAAGCTTATGCATTATGCAAGTGCTCACATTTCTGGAGGTGGCAGATAGTTCTTGTAAGGCAATTAAAGGTGTATACTATAGGCGTTTTATTTAGAGGACCACGCACACTTTGTCCCTGCTACCTGACAGACCACTCAAATGGGGGTCCTGAGAAGTCAGGGGCCGGTTACATAAAATTAGCCACTATGTAACACTGTGTATTAAGAATTAGTTCGACAAACTTGCAGTTAGTTAAGAGGTAGTCTTACTTTTCCAATTCAAATTAGACTAATCTAACTTTTTTAAAAAGTTAGGACCAGTATTGAAGAAATAAACTTAATGACTAACTTTTAAAACTAGTTTAAGCAACCGGCCACAGACCTGTCTTTGTGACAGCCTTTGGCACTGTAAACAGCGATAGATATTCAGTTGCCATTCAAAAACACTCACGGCTTGTCAATTTGCGCTTTCAGGGTTGATTACAGCAAGTTTGCTGACATGTTTTTGGAGGGTGGGTTTAAGGGAGTGTCGATTAAGTTAGCCAGGCAAAATCTTCTGTAGAACCTTTTTAGAAGAAAAAAATGGTAACACTTTACAATAAGGTTAATTAGTTAACATGAACTAAGAATGAACAATACTTCTACAGCATTTATTAATCTTAGTTAATATTAATTTCAACATTTACTAATACATTATTAAAATCAAAGGTTGCATTTTCTAACATTAGTTAATGTACTGTTAACTAACATAAGCAAACAATGAACAGATGTCTTTTTATTAACTAACATTAACAAAGATTAACTAGTAATAAATATATATTGCTCATTGTTAGTTAATGTTAGTTATACATGAACTAATGTTAACTAATGAACCGTTTTTTTTTTTGTAAATTTAAATATGACATTATTTAGAGCTGTTAGCTGTTTAATTCATGCTCTGGAAGACACAGTATTGATGCTGTGAAAAGGATTATGTGTAATGTTAGCCTTTGAGTGTTTAATGTTAGCTGATGCATCAAGCAAACTAACAAACCAATAACTCAGCTTGGTATGATGCACAGTCTCAGCAGGTTTCAACGAGAGGTAGTATTGGAAATAGACTGACCAGGTTGTGTTGTCCTTGGGCATTGCAGAAGCTAAAAAAGAAACCATGAGCCCAGCCCAGTCGACAGAGATAGCACAGTATTGAGATAGCATAGTATTGACATATTGTCTCCGGCGACCAGGGCCGATTGCAAACATGAACCTCTGCTGATTCAGTCTTTCTTCATTTGTTTTGTGTTAACAATGCTATGTAGACAGCACCAGGCACGTGCACAGGTAGGGCTCAACCTGTGCAGAGCACATGCCCTTTTTGCTCTTACACTCGAAGTGCCCTTTCTTTGGTGGTGTTTTTTTTTTTTTCTTATATAAATCAATGCTATTGGTCACCCTTTACGTCTGTCTGTCTGTTTTAAAATATTTAGCCAATGACAGTTCTTAAAAAGAGCTTGTGTAAATCTTGTTCGATCCTCAAACTGTCAGTAAAGCTGATAACTCCGCCCCCGCTATCGTGACTGAATGAAATGAAGCTCCGCCGCAGCCGCACAGCAGACAGCAGCTGAACGAAGTTTTGCAAGGGTAAACATCTTGTTGTTTGAATAAGTACTAAACACTTTGTCTATAAAAGCTCATATTTTATTTATTTAATGTCTGACTGAGACATGTGGGACCTGAGAGGGAGGTCTAGGCTAGCAACGTTAGTCAATACATAGCCTACACTTAAATAGCCTGTGCATAAAGTAGCATTTCAGCTTTTAGAAAATGCGATTTTGGTCAAATGTATTTTACAACAGGAAAAACTGAGCGTCTAACAAACTAGTAATCCGTTGATGAAAATGTAGCCTATGCCGCCGGCGCCGTTTTAATGACGGACAAAATGCACATTTGCACGCATTCGCTGGTCAAAAAACCCGTAACTGTATTTGAGTTTGACTTTTGTAAAATGTTAACGATATATTCATAATACAACAACATATACTTTGTTTTTAGCATCGGAAAATCATAAGCACAGGCGCGCCCCCGTGCTGTTTTGTACTGAAACTACACAAAGCGACGAGTGATCCTCGTCACCTCATATTTCTAAGAAATTTTCTTCTTTGATTTATGATTGCTGATACACTTAATTTATTAACATTTCATCTTGTTATGGTAATATTAAATTATGGTTAATTCAAGGCTGTTGATATGCACGTGCAATGTAGTTTTTTATTATTATTCTATACTCTCCGCTCGTCCTCACATGTATAATTGTAGTAAAACATGGTTTTACTCCAGTAATGTTGTAGTAGTAAAAAAAAAAAAACATTATAGAAGATCACTGTGAAATCTTTATATTTTATCATGCAGAATGTAATCCATTATTTAATTCATTCCAATGCTTAATTTATTTGATCCAAAATACAGCAAAAACAATAATATTGTGAACTATTTTTACAATCTAAAATAACTGTTTACTATTTAAATATTTTAAAAAGTAATTTATATCTGTGATCAAAGCTGAATTTTCAGCATCATTACACCAGTTCAGTACTCCTTTTCAATGCAACTGTACTTTTCACATTGCTTTATTTTTTTATTTTCATTGCTGGCTTATTTTAGGGAAAGTGTAGTGAACAAGGGACCTTCAAGAAACTAATAAATGCCTGGTCCTCCACAGTATCAAGTTTTTGCCAGGTAGGCAGATACATGTTGGATATGCTATATTAATGGCATGGGTATAGTTTCTTATAATCTGGAATTGAGTTGGACATAATTATTTAAATTATATTTCAAATAGTTTGTCAAAAATACTTGACTCATGTTTATGTGTGACATTTTAAAGAGGGGAAGGTAGAGCAATTTTAACCAAATAATACAAATTAGCTTATTAAACCAAACAGAATAGCTAAACAAATATTTTATTGAACTTAAATGATATATATATATATATATATATATATATATATATATATATATATATATATAATATATAAGAACTATAACATTTATAAAAATAATTATAACTGATATAACTTTTTTTTGTACTTATATGAATTTTGATTACTTGGTAGAAAAAAAGGGAGGGGGTGCCCTTTTTTAGTTTCAGCACATGCCCCTCAAAAGGTCTATGCACGGTCCTGGACAGCACAGTATCAATACCGTGTATAGTCTGAAGACTTGCCTTTATCAGTAGGCTATTTCATTATTATCATACTAAAACTGCAGCGATCATAGGTACAGTATAACGATCAATATTTTATTTTATATATACATACATATACTCAATATTCAATATTTACCCATGTGCTTATATATATATATATATATATATATATATATATATATATATATATATATATATATATATATATATATATATATATATATATATATATATGTATATATACAACACTCAACTTGGTTAAGGTATTTATCTGATAAAATTATTTGACCAAAATAATTTAATAATAATGAAAAAATAAAAACAAAAAGGCTCCAGGAAAAAACAATACATAGACTGCAACATAATAATCAGTAATAATCAATTAATGTTTTTAATATTATAATAGTCTCTTGTTTTTGCATGTGTTTATGAATTCTTTGTACAGTATGACAGTCTGGCCAAAAATTATGTCCGCAAAATGTGTCATGTTTAATTGTATTATCAGAAATAACACAATTGACTCCAAGCACAACTACGCAATATGCTTACAAAAATATTTAACACATTTTTAATAATATTTGAATAAAGGGTGAAGATGACGATTTTCCTATGCTGGATAACACTTTTGGCCGCTAAATGATCATTTTGATATACTGGATTGTTAAATATATATTCAGTATATGTATATGTTTATATTATGTATATCATATTTATCTACAGTATAGGCTAGCCTATATCTATTGTAAGATATTGATCGCTATGCTTTTTGCCTGATATGCTGTATATATATATATATATACCTCACATATTATATATACCTCATATATATATCTCACTCACTGCCCCCTCACTGCCAAAGGTTCAGAATTTAAGTCGTTTTTATTATTTTTTTATGTGATTATTGTCATCATTGTTTTAATGACACACACACATATACGGTATATAAATATTGTATATATAATACAATAAAGTATTTTATATATATGATTCTGACAACACACACACACACACACACACACACACACACACACACACACACACACACACACACACACACACACACACACACACACACACACACACACACACACACACACACACACACACACACACACACACACACACGAGAGTGCAGGGCTGAATCAGTGCGTGTAGCCATTGATATTAAACCATTTTATATTTATTACTGATATTAATCCGTTTAATAAACTAAGACCGTTCTGATGATGAACATGAGCGTCACGAATTTGCGCGTCACGCTTTGCTGACGTAATAAGTCTGGAGCTGACAACAGATGATGGTAACGTTCTGCTGGATTACTCCAAGAACCTCGTCAGTGAAGAAGTCCTGAAAATGCTCTTCGACATGGCTCGATCAGTAGGCGTTGAAGCCGCCAGAGAGAGGATGTTTGCAGGAGAAAAGATCAACTTCACTGAGGGTCGTGCTGTTCTCCACACCGCGCTGAGGAACCGCTCCAACACTCCCGTCATGGTGGACGGCAAAGACGTGATGCCAGAGGTCAACCGAGTCCTGGAGCAGATGAAGCGCTTCTGCCATAAAGTGCGCAGTGGCGAGTGGAAAGGCTTCAGCGGTAAAGCCATCACTGATGTAGTGAACATCGGCATCGGAGGTTCTGACTTGGGACCTCTGATGGTGACGGAAGCCCTGAAGCCATACTCTAAAGGAGGACCCAATGTCTGGTTCGTCTCTAATATTGACGGGACGCACATGGCCAAGACCCTCACGCAGCTGAACGCCGAGACCACCCTCTTCATCATCGCGTCCAAGACATTCACCACCCAGGAGACCATCACTAACGCTGAGACGGCCAGAGAGTGGTTCCTCCAGACCGCTAAAGATAAATCTGCTGTGGCCAAACATTTTGTGGCTCTTTCCACAAATGCACCAAAAGTCAAGGACTTTGGTATTGACACCAACAACATGTTTGAGTTTTGGGATTGGGTCGGCGGACGCTACTCGCTGTGGTCGGCTATCGGTTTGTCCATTGCTCTGCACATAGGTTTCGACAATTTTGAGCAACTTCTAGCTGGTGCTCACTGGATGGATAACCACTTCCGCTCGGCCCCTCTTTGAGCAGAACGCTCCAGTCCTGCTTGCCCTGCTCGGCGTCTGGTACGTCAACTTCTTCCAGGCCGAAACACACGCTCTGCTGCCCTACGACCAGTACATGCACCGCTTCGCTGCTTACTTCCAACAGGGAGATATGGAGTCCAACGGGAAGTACATCACCAAGTCTGGCACTCGTGTGAATTACCACACTGGACCCATCGTGTGGGGAGAACCGGGAACCAACGGACAGCATGCCTTCTACCAGCTCATTCACCAGGGCACTTGCTTGATTCCTGCTGACTTCCTCATTCCTCCTCAGAGTCAACATCCTATCAGAGATAATCTGCATCATAAGATCCTGATGGAAAACTTCCTGGCGCAGACGGAGGCTCTGATGAGGGGAAAGACCACCGAGGAGGCCAAGAAAGAGCTCCAGGCTGCTGGGATGTCTGGGGATCCACTGGAGAATCTCTTGCCCCATAAAGTTTTCCAAGGAAACAAGCCAAGCAACTCTATCATCTTTAAGAAACTTTCACCCTTCATGCTTGGTGCGCTGGTTGCCATGTATGAACACAAGATCTTTGTGCAAGGTGTGATGTGGGATATCAACAGCTATGATCAGTGGGGTGTGGAGCTCGGCAAGCAACTGGCCAAGAAGATTGAGCCTGAGTTGCAAGACGACGCAGAGGTTAATTCCCACGACTCCTCCACCAATGGACTTATCAGCTTCTTCAAGAAGAACCGCTCTTAGATATTTCCTGACTCCTCTGCTTTAACCCCACCTCTGCTGGCCCCCTCATCCAATGAGATTAGTGAATTATGACACTTGGCATAGTTCAGACAGCAAGCCTAGACTATGAGGATGAGCACTTATGTCATTCACCTATAAGCCATGAGATTTTTGTGTGTTGTGTAAGATTTGACTGTATTCATGTATCCGTGGACCAGTATGAGACGACTGTATCTACATTCACTGCACATGCTAGATGGATTCATGTTCTCCATTGGACCAACAAACCACAATAAATATATTATTTGACAAAAAAAAAAAAAAAAAAAAAAAAATATATATATATATATATATATATAATATAATATATGATCTGAATGAGTACACGTGATATAGAAAAGACGAAAATAAGATATTAACTGACATCTATAAGCTACGTAATCTTCCAGATGTAAGCACTTAGAAGGTTATTGACTATATAGAAAGGATCAGTGCCTATATATGTAACACATTAATCATTGAAAAGTGGGAACAGGTGCATTAATATGATTCATTAAAGTACCTATGGATCATGACTACAATGGGAAATTAATCATGAATAATCTACCACGAAAAAACCTACTTTGGTTGCTATAGTTTCCCAAAATTCCATTAGCTTCTTTAACAAGTAAACACTAATGAGAAAGAAAACCGTGACACTGACTGACAGTGACATTTCATATACACAATATGGTATTTCTGAGTCTGCTAAGCATGCTGGTCAAACTTGCAAGTTTGAATGAGAAATCAATGTATGCTTCATTATGTACTCACTGCACACTACATACTCTTACTTCAACACAGAAACACAAGCCATTGCCCTGGAAACCGATGGAGTTTGCCATGGCAACAGAGGCTCTGCTGCCAATTGTGTAGGTGAATGGGAATGCTGTGATTAGGGATGGATTAACACTACTGTATGTAGACCTATTGAGAGTTAAACAATTGATCAGAAATGTTATTTTTTAAATTGCTATCGTACTACAGCACTCAAAGTATATAGGAAAGTAACTTCTAGAAAGCTTTGATTGTGCCTAAAAGGCAAACAAATACAATTATGTTTGCAAAGAAGCAGAAATAGGCCAAGATTCTGCAATGAATAGGTGAAATTAGTTGTTAGCCTTAATGGAAAAGCTCTTAATTAAAGGGACAGTTCACCCATAAAATCTAAATTCTGTCATTTACTCATCTTCATGTCGTTGCAAACCTGTATGAATTTAATAAAATATATTATATTAAAAATAAATTCTGAAAATAAATTCTAAATACTTTTTGCTCTTTTCCATGCAATAACAATAAATGGGAACTAAAGTTTTCAAGCTTCAAAAAGTGGTCTGACTTTACTCCAAATCTTCTGAAAACCAAATAATATTTCTCTCAGAAACAGGCCGTAGTTTAAGTCTGTATACTATTCACTGATAGTCTTCCTTTTCAGAGAGTTGTTCAGTCAGTCAATGAGTCAACTTGATTCATGATTCTGATTGACGTTGGAAAAAATCTAAACTTCAACTTTTTTCACATCAGACATCACTATTCATCACAATAATTTGTTTTTTAAACAAAGCTATCATATTTTCATTTTTTAGGCAAACTGTATTTCTAACTGTTACACGAAACTGTTCTTTAATGTCAAAACCAGACATGCTGCTCCAGAAAATACACTTCTTTTATTGCCGAGACACTGACATGAGACTCTTTTTCTGATTTGCGACATATTTTTGGTAACTGTGCGTGAGAGAGAAAAGAGCGAGACATAGCCAAGCTTGAAAACCGCCATCTAATTCAGGAAACCAGAGGCCTCCCTCGAAACCTGTAGCTGACTACTTCCTTTGACTTTCCAGTCCAGGATGACATTTGGAACCGTCAGAAACAACACCTGTATTGACTGCATTTTTTAAGGTGGTTTCAGGTCTGCTATTGGTGTAGTGCATTCTGGTGTCCCTCAAGGTTCTATCCTGGGCCCAATACTTTTTAACATATACGTTTATCCTCTTGGTCAACCTTTAAAATCACTTGGACTCAGTTTTCACTTTTATGCAGATGACACACAGGTTTATATACATTCAAAACCTGATGTAAATGTGGCTGTCTCTCATCTTTCCTTTTGTATTTCTGAGATAAAAGAATGGATGTCTAGAAATTTTTGTCTAAACAGTGACAAGACGGAGGTAATGCTCATTGGGTCACCTCACCAGCTACGGAAGGCTGGTTCCCCCACTTTTAGTGTAGAAGGTTCTTCACTTCAATTTCAGACTAAATTAAAAAATCTGGGGGTGATATTTGATAATAATTTGACATTTGTTCCTATGTTCAGAGCACTGTCAGGACATCATTTTTTCATCTCAAAAATATAGCCAGATTGCGTCCCATGTTGTCACTCCCAGTGGCTGAAAAGCTAATTAACATTTTTGTATTTTCTCGTATCGATTACTGAAATGCTTTGTTGGCTGGGGTTTCAAAAGCTACCCTTAACAAACTACAGTTGGTACAAAATTCTGCCGCTCGAATTCTGTCTGGAAACAGGACAAGGGATCATATTACTCCGGTACTGGAATCTTTACACTGGCTCCCTGTCAGATTCCGTGTGATTTTAAAATCTTAATGCTTACTTATAAGGCCTTGCATGGACTGACACCTCATTATCTAACTGAACTTTTAACACCCTACACACCAGCACGTGATCTCCGTTCTTTGGAAGCTGGCCTTTTAATTAACTTTTTAATTTTGGCCTTTGTTCCGCATACCCGACTAAAATCCATGGGTGATGGGTCCTTTTCGTCGAATGCTCCAAAACTTTGGAATTCCCTGGCTATTGAGATTAGGCAAGCAGAATCTCTTAGTGTTTTTAAATCATCACCTAAAAACTTATTTGTTTAGGGTAGCTTTTACATAATTGTTTATTATTATTATTATTATTATTAATCCTATATTTCATAATGTTTTTATTTTGTATTTTATTACGTTTTTCTGTCAGTAATGCATTGTTTGGTAAATTGTATGTTTTATTATGTTTGTATTCTTGTGAAGCGCTTTGAGATACTTTTTAAAGGCGCTATATAAAATAAAGTTTATTATTATTATTATTATAACTATTTTGGTGTATGATATGATGGTAAATTTCTCTAGAGCTCTGCAGTCACATCTCATTTCAACAACTTGGGTCTGAAAAAATAATTACACTTCTCTATTCATTAGATTCCAAGACTGCCTAGCCTCCTAAATGCTACAAATCACCTCCTAATGAGGTTTAATTAAAGAATGATTCATTATATATGCAGAAATATGGGCTGGTATAAATTAGATATGGCCCAAGCGCCAAAGAATGTCATCTTAAAAACGACAACACCACAATTGTACTCTCATTGCTCGGCAATGCATAATGGCACCAGTTACATGTTATCCTTTATGAGATCATGCCTAAAAAGGCACATTATATGATATCTTCCCCAAAAGTTCGGCCAGTTCAACATCTTCAACAACGACAGACACTTTACTCACCCACTTTCACAAATAAGGTGAACGAGCCTCATGGCTTCCTATCATTTAGATACAAAGCTCACAGAGCATTAGATGATTCATATCACACTGTTGTGATTCTTGATTACATGATTCACAATAAAAAGTTCACATCACAACTTCTGTGTCACCGGTAATTAGGAGATCCTAACCGCAGCAAACCACAGGTTAAGGCCTGCGAACCACGACGAGCTTCACGAAGCAACATCATAGCAACTGCAGGACACCTTCTAATAATGCATGAGTGTTCAACTTGCATGTCAAAATAATTCATTGTGGTAACAATAACATAGCATACTCCTACTCTGCACTTATTGAAGTACAACATGGACACTAATGTAAATGAGAAGACATGACATATATTTCAATTCTATATCTTTGAATGAAATTATCCACATTCTAAGGAAGTCGAATTGGAATAACTAGAAGAGGTATTTACTAAATTGTTATTTAAAAAATTCAAGATAGGTAATGCATTCTGTTCTTCCACCCTGGTCAAAAAAATGAATAATTAATGAGAACACTTTATTTTAAGGTGACGTAGTTAACACGATAGAACATAAGTAAATTATGCATAATTACAAGTAACTAACCCTAAACAAAACCCTAACCGTAACTCTAAATAAGTACATGTATAGTTAATTAATATCACTCTACTTATTTCAGTAAGTGTTACTACATCACCTTAAAGTAAAGTGTAACCGAATTAATAATTGAATATTTTTTTGTCATTTATAATTCATTAAATACGATGAATAAATTAGTTGCATATTTCTATAAGTGGCATTTCATGCCATTATATCTGAGAAGACCAGGCTGAGATTAAACCCATTTCTAAGTCTTCTGCATTTTGGAAACTATTTGAGAAAAAAAAAAAAGTAGAACACTTAGACATGTGAATGTTCCCAGGACGGGTTGAACTGCTGAAATTCTCTCATCCAGGAAAGGATTACAAAAGATGGTAAAACACCCTTAAGAGCTACTGGCTTTTAAGTTAAGTTAAGCTGACAGAAACTAAAACCGGCTAGGTCTTCCGATAACATCGTAGACTGTTTGTTATTAAATACAATTTAAATGCATCATTATATCATCACTTTCGTTTCACCAATATCTCCAATCTTTGTCCAATATACAAAAAAGCATATTATCAAATAAAAAAGATTATATAAGTGCTCCAAAACATAAACATTGTGTGCTGTTTTGTCAATATATTAATAAGCCACAGTTCACCCGAAAATCATTTACTCACTTTAATGTAAATCCAAACCTGTACAGATTCAAAAAATCTTCTTTTGTGTTCCACAGAACAGAAACAAGAAATGTATGCAGCTTTAGAAAGAAAATGAGGCTCTATCTGCAAGTTACATCATTACACCAGTAGGTGGCGACAAATGATTGTCTTCATGAGTGAATCATTGACTCATTGATTCAACCGATTCCTTCAAAAACACGGATTCATTCCACAGGAAATTCAATTTCCGCAACTGGCCCAGGAGTATGGCATCGGGAGCAACGAATTTTTAAAATACCTACAACTCAAATCTTCTGTTCTGACAAAAATAAACATCAGAGACACAAATTTAGAACTTCCACCGGCAATATCAGACTTGGTCAACATTTCCTCCCCAAAGAAACTTCTCTCTAAAATATACAAAATGATTTCAAACCAACTTCAGACCATATACTTACCAACAATAAAATGGGAAAACGATCTTTCAATAGCCCCTGATGCCAACTTCTGGACCCAAATCTGTAAAAACATCTATCTCATGTCCAAAAATGCGAATCTTCAGTTAATACAATACAAAATACTTCACAGAACACATTACACGGGCAGCAGATTAGCTAAAATGGGTTTCACGTCAGAAGTTTGCACACACTGCAATCAAAATTCTACAGATACATACATCCATGCAACCTGCCACTGCACTCCAATCAAACACTTTTGGGAAGAGGTCACACAGTCACTATCCACTATAGTCGGCTGCCACATCCCACTGTCGCCTTCTCTGTGCTTGCTGGGGGACCTGACAATAATCACTGATAAAACTGTAAACTCTAAAATACTCCTCATAGCTCTAACTATCGCCATGAAAACTATCCTCATGAACTGGAAAACTAGAAATAAATTACACATTAACATTTGGAAAAATCTTATTACAGACTTCATTGCAATGGAATACGCATCTCCCCTTCATGATTACGCATCTGAAACTGATCTCTACCGTCCAACACTTTCTGACCTCTTACAGCTATGAATCCTTTCTCTGTTTTCAACTCCGACTCCTCCCACCTTCTTAACCAACCCACGAATATTAATGCATTTTAGTTATTTGAACTTGTTTATGTCATCATTGTTATTACTATCTTCACTGTTATTGTTATGATTACTATTTTCACTTTTATCTTTTCATTGTTGTAATTGCTGTTATTGCTGTCTTTTGCTCTCACCATTGCGGTCACCACTGCCATCATCATTATCATTTATTAATAATATTATTATTATCATTATTATTATAATCATCAATATTGCCATTGTCAATGCTGTATTGGAATTAAATGTCATTATCATCACTACTGCAATAATTCCCCCCTTATCTCTTCATGGGTTTTTAATGCACCACAACATAGAATGAAAAAAAAAAAAAAAAAAAAAAAAAAAAAGGAATATGTATATATGGAAAACCTCACAAACACCAGGGCAGGCAAGACAGACGAGAAGTGGTTTCATCGGGACAGCATCTCTGTCCCAATTTGAGACACTCTCGCACTGTACTCCCTCTTTTAATGCACCTTAGACATTGCACATAACACACAAAAAAAATTAGGAAAAGATAGGGACTGCTGAGATGTGGGGGAAGGTTATCTTATATTATCTTATCATCTTATTATACCATCTTTTATTTTATGCGGCATTGACAATGGCAATTGTTACATAGGAGGAAGGATGGAAATAAAAATCGACCAACACAATATTGGCAATATGGTGGTAGTGGGGAGTGGGGTGGTGATGGTAATGACAATGGTAATAAATAATAAATGGTTACTTTGTTTACGCATACACACACATACACATACCCACACTCACACCCGCTCAAATACACACTTAGATCAAACAATTATATCACTTTTATGTCACTTCTGGAATTATGGATTTACAAGATTGCTCACTACTGTACTATGTTGGTTTGTATGTATGTCTGACTGTTAAATAAAAAAAAAAAAAAAAAAAAAAAAACACGGATTCATTCACTAACTAAAAACAGCTGATGTGTGTTGATCGGTGTGACAACGGTTACGCTTCGACTTTGTTTGGAACTGTTTTCGAGCAAATACAGACAATGTAACTGCCAATATTATGTTAACTTCTTATAGAACTATTGGGTCACACTTTAGTTTAGGGTCCAATTCTCACCATTAACTGACAATTAACTTCAGCTTTTGCCTCAATAAACTCCTAATTGACCCTTCGCAAAGACCCGCCCTCCTTAGTTACTGTCGCTATGTTCCGACAAGCTATGCTGCTCTCATGCTCTCACCATGTTCTCACGCAGTGAAAAATACATCGCGGAGCAGAGAGGAGACTGACAACACGCGGACAGACAGGACAGACCAGGTTACTTTTCGGTTACTTTTGATATTAAACATATTAAACAAAGTCTCAGCTTTCAAATGTGGTCATTTTTTGAAAGAAATTTAAACAATAAATACCGTTTTGGGGCTCTTTAATGTGCCGTGACAGATCGCTGTAGAGCATCCGTTAAAGCTGCTCGTGATCCGATCATCTCTTCCTTCTAGTTCATTTATAGCATCAAATAAACATGAACGAACATAAGAAGTAATGTTGTTTTAACCGCGGAAAGGCGTCAGTATATTCATTTTACCAAGTTAAAATCCTCCTAACTCTACTGGCTGCTTTTTCGGACAAAATGGCGGATGGCGAAGTATGATTGGTTAGAACACCTGTCAATCAAGCTCCACTAATTTCATATTTCGTTAAAAGATCATTTTGAGTGGAGCTAATATTTTAGCTTTAGAGTATTTTAATGCATATTTGCCACAGTAATGCCTAATATTTACAATATGTTGTACTTCTTACCATTTATCACTTTCAGCAGGCTACAAACTGTTACACTGTCCCTGCTATAGTTATGATTTTGCTACTTGGAACTATTAATAAATTATCATATTTCTTAAGTCTGTATCAGACTTATCAGTCACGCGCCGGCGTGTTTGCCGACCCCAGAGGGTTAACAATGGAGTTTCATATTTACACAAATTAGGCTACTCATTTTCTGTTGTGTTGACAATAGGATTAATGGACAGGGTGGAGCTTTAGATATTATTAGTAGCAATTTCAATTTCACTTCACCTCATCCAATCCTATCAATTCATAAACTGAGATATAAATTTCACTTTTATCATCCGAACTGCAAAGGAATTGATTCCAGGCCTGGTCACAAAAGCGGAGTCATTCCGTAGTTTTCTATTTTTAGGTTAGACATCCTGACATTAGACACCTTTGCAGGCACTAGTCAGATATCTTCATAAATTTTGCATTGATAGAACGGATGGCTTATTATCTGTATCCCTCATAAGAATTAATGTCCCTTGAAAATAATAGTAATAAAAATGCAGTGGTATTAAATGGTGAAGGAGAAAGGTTGTCTTGCTCACAATAAACAGGGTCACCTTCATTCGTTTTTGAAATGCCATATGGTGTTTTAATTTTTTAATAAATCAAAGGCTTGACTTGAACTAGATCTGTGGAAATGTCCTTTATCAGCTCTCAGGTATCGCAGAAGGCTTTAAAAGCCAGAAGGTAACTACCACTATCTCAGCGCTGCAAGGGCTAGAAGGACAATGGCTGTAAATAACTACATCCTGTAAGTGATTACTTCCTTTTATACCAAATAGAGACAGTAAATAAGACTGGTGTTTTGTGGAAATATCCACATCCTCAGGCACAGGGCTGGGTCGGAACTGTGGGTCTTCAATAAAAGTGATGCGCTAAATCATAAATGAGATTCTTTGAAAAGAACATTTGCTAATTATTCCATCTTGACATGTTCGTACTTAAAGTCTGAACTCACAGCACCAACTTTAATTGGGATTAATCTTGGGTGATTTGTCATTCTTTGCATTTGGTAACACTAGCAGTTTGTCTGTCTCCTCCCGGTGCAACACTTACAGCAATACACTCTCCACAATGTCCATTAACTTATAAGATTTTAGGTTAAGTCCTTCCTTCTGAATTTATAAGATACATACTGTATTTCAGATTTCACTGCATGGCCTTACCACACAATAATAAAAAAGATTATGACTGCCATCATAATTCATTTAGTTCATCACAGTTCATTTAAATACTCCTGTGGTGTGAATAATGAATTACTTTTTAATAATTATTAGAGAATTTGAATATTAGAGAACATGATTTTTAGCATATTTTAACACATCACACCTAAAGTATTCCCCAAATGTATTTCATGTTATCTCCGCATGTACTCGAATCTGAGGACCTGCGCTTAAAATTATATAGATTATAAATGCACAACTCAGATTTACAATGTAGTCAATACCGGTAATGAATGGCACAGAGCATATTACATAATAAATGGCATGTACAATTGATTTAAAAACAACATTTACTGCCTCAGCATAACAGCATCAATACAAGGTCCTGAACTTAAAGCAAATTGCCACCTTCGGTCTTGTAAACTTTATTAATTAATACACTTTTAGAGTCAACTAAATAGAATGGTAATGCGGGACTAGTAAATGCAGATAAGGTGAAGTCTAGCTTTGAAATATGACCGTGCGGTAATTTGCAATGATATGACGGCTGTCTGACATAATCTCATTGTGCGGTAGGGCCATGCAGCGAAATCTGATTTGAGACAGATGTAGACAGAGCCCGTTCGAGTGAGAATGAAGGAGAGAAAGGAGGGGCTGAAAACAGAATGGGACACAAAGTCTCATGGAGGATAATTAATGTGACATTTCCCTGACATTTAGCCAGAGGTGCAGTAAAGGAGCCTGAAGAAAGAGAGAGAGAGGGGGAAGAGGAAAAGGGACAAAAAAGAAGCCTGACTCTTTGTTCAGTTCTTAAATGTGTGCACATGTGCCTGAACAATGGTCCAGTTTAGCCATAAACCACTCAAACACTAACTTTGTCCTTTAGTGACATAGTTCTTCCTTTCAAAGTGAAAGAGTCATCTCTCTGTTGCCTGGTAACAGGAAGGACAGTCTTACACTGAACTGTCCCTCCCAATCCCATGTGACTATATATATATATATATAAGCAGCACAGGTACACAATTATAGAATTAGAGCACATTGAATAGATGGCCAACACAGAGTGAGAACAATTTACAGATAAGCATCGCATCTCTCACAATACCATTTGACCAAGATGCTGTTCTTATTGATCCAAGACCAAAGATGTCAACTAAAAAGAATGGAGATGTCAGAGCTGCAACTATGATCGACACATAGAAGGTCTGAGAGTCTGAATGTTTACATGGAAATACTGAGTTTTGAGTTGCGTGAGAAGCCCGAGAGTGCCACTCTGTTGTGATTAATTACAGGACTGAAGCAATTTGGTTAGAGTCCAAAGGCTTGAACTGCACTTTTTACATCTCCCTTTTAAGCTAATTGAGTGTTGATAAATGCTTATGTGGAGGTTTCTTACGTTTGTTTTTTTCTGAAAATCAATTTCTGTAATTTCAGATATCTAAAATGGCTTTCTTACCAGTGACAAGCACATTCATGATATCAGAAATGAACATTGTCAATAGTAGTTCAATCAAATGATCAATATCAAAAATGAAAATTTGTACTATAAGCAATTCAATTGTTGATATCAAGAACAAACGTTAACCATACAATTAGCCTACTGATATCAAAAATAAAGGTTTTAACTAGTAAGAATTGTGTTTCTGATATGTGAAATTGGAATTCCAGCTAGTAAGAAATCAATTCTTGATATCAGCAATTAAATTTGAATGGCAGCCTGTGGTGACATTTGACTAGAGAAAACAGTGAAGACGTAATTGTTGATATCAAGAATGAGCATTTACTAGGCCTATTAGAAATATTTCCTGAAATCAAAGATTCCTATTGCTAGTAGGAAATCTAATTCCTGATATCAAGAATTAGCATTTTAATTGTGCAAATTGAATTGTTGATATCAAGAATTCATATCCTGCATGGGAATGGATAGGCTAAAAGTCCAAATGGCTTGCTATAGGCCTAACGTTAGTTGTGGAAGTTGTGTGTTTATGCTTGAATCTTGGCCTGTTTATCAGTCGGATAAAATACTGGCAGTGTATGCATACCTTGGCTGCTACAGACGAGCCCGGTTTCTCTAGTAGATCCCACAGTTTCTTCCTTTTCTCTGAACAACACGTATTATCAAATTCTTCACCCTCCCGGTCCTTCATAGTATCCGCTTCCCGCTTGAGCTCCTCGTTCATCTGCTCTTTCTTTTGGTGGTACCGGGCCTGGCAACACGACTCCAGGTAGATCTCATCCACCCCCCAGTAGTCCAGCTCCAGGCTGAAGGACAGGGCGCACATTTCTTCCATCATGTGCAACTTCCCAGTGCGGTAGAAGTTCAGAATAGACGTGAACGCCCCAGGGTGCCGGTCAAAAAAGTACTCGTTGTCGTCCAAGTTGTAGTCGTCGCATATGTCCATGAGTGATTCGTGGGTTTTGCAGTCTCGTAACTTGCCCAGTCGTGTGCGCGGCAGTCGGTCCAGGGTTCTCCACAGGACCTCGTGCGGCAGACCCCCTACGTTGAGTTTGACACGCCGGTAGCACGACATGCTCCGGATTATATCCGCAGGCTCCGGGGGCAGAGAGGCCGTCGAGCGAGAGCCAACTTTACTCATTCCTGCGGAGGGTTTATCCATGTTGTTTTTTTGCGTAGACTACCCTATGATTTTGGCCATGGGACAGGCGGTACCAATGGTTCTTCGAGCTGTTTCATTCTATTCGGGCTGTTGAAGAAAGGAGAAGCAATGAGTTTCTTAGGTTTTACCTATCCCTTCTAAATAAATGAATAAATTCCCCCCCAAAATTACTAGCATGATCATATTTTATTAAAAGTCGGACTGCTCTACGGGTTAAGGAACCTAAAATCAGAAAAATAAAAATCAGTTATATTTGCATGACTTTTGATTAACGGTTCCTGGACGCGAATTTATCGAATCTACAGCGCGCGCCACCCGTGTTGTTCGATTCTCGAACGAATGACTCTTGTTAGTGAATCAAAACCATGTAGCAGCACCACCAGTGTAATCTGATTCTTGCAATAGGCCTACACGTAGCCTATTTTATGAGACGGTTATATTAATCGAATTAATAATAATATCCACTTTACTTTTCAGGAAACGCGGGAGCGGCCATTTGTAGGCTAATTTTAATGTGTCTGGCTTCTGTTGTCATTCCTCCATTTATTTAAAAAAAAAACTACAGCTCGTTACTACTTGATATTGCAAACTGGTATTTCTCACAATATTGATTAAGTTGTCTTGGAAAAGCCAATTTACTAATATTGTTGCTACTTAAGATTATTATTATTCTTAGACTAAATTTCTCCACGCTACTCCTAAACTGTTCAAGCTACAACCACCAAACTCAGACTAGACCTTCAAACTGTTCTGACTCGAGTTGCTTTATCTTTACTGACTGATCAGACATACGGTTTTCCTAAAATTGCTGATCAAACCTCGGGAAAATCCCATAGACTTTCATTGCGGAATGTTCAAATTGAGCCAAGACTATTCAAACTTCAACTGTCTAAATTCAAACTTTGACAGTTGAAGAGAGGCCTATTAGACTCCATTAGCTTCCATTCTATGTAGGCTACTATTTCTAATCCATCGAGACTATTTTCCATTCTGTTCAATGAACTAAACTAAAAACCTTCAAACTTCAAGCTTCTTCAAACTTTCTGGCAAGGCTTTTTCATGCCAACTTAAAGTTTGTATATACAAATTGAGTTACTTCAGATTAATTTAGTAGCCTTAACTAGAGTCGTTAACGGAACCGTTAAGGATGCGGAATCGTTCAAATGAAACGAAATTATTCCTTATGAAGCCAAAGCCTTCGAGGTCGCTGTCCACCAACGTGGTGCTGAATCGTCTGCTGCTTTCCTAAAGGCAGTTTTTGTCGAAGTTAAACGCCCTCTCGTCTCTATAAACTTACAGATAGGCTAACATACATTTGAATCCAAAATGATACTGGAACGCACGTGATCCACCTGTAATCTTTTGAAAGGAACAGGCTATTTAATCATCAACATCATAGGCTGCGGTTTGAGAACTCCCCATATTCCTTTTGCTGTTCAGTTTTAAACGACTCCACAAACTAATAAGTAAAATACTTAAAGGTTATTTTTAATTTCCATACCTTGTAACTAAAGAGTTAAAGCCCAACCGTAGCCTACATCTGCAGCAGCAACAACAACATGCAAAATAGGAGGAAAACATGATGACATGATAGACGTTTTGGTTTAGCCTTTAGTAGTCTACACATTGCGAAGCTAATTAAAATGGATTTTAATGAGCATCGCACGTCTTTTCTTGGATAAAATGCTATTAGTTGCATAAGGCAGTCATCACATCAATGTGTCAATGCAGCTGCGCTTATGATATGATTTCATTGATCTCGTGCACTTGAAGAAAAAAGTGACGCTAAATTCACAAAGCACATTATTCGGGACCAACAAAGGACACTATTTAAAATATTTTGGCAATGTGCTATCATAAAGACTTTAAATAGCCTATAATTTAAACGTTGTAGGAGTGGCATCCAGCAGTATTGATCCTGCATCATACATAGAAAAAAATGCATCTTCAGACATTAGACATTAAAACAACATTAGGCTATCCCAATTGCAGCTGTAGTTATTAGTATGGCATGTTCAACTGCATAAAATGAAAAGCAATAAAAAAAAGCTTTTAGCTAATCTACACAGCATGTCACACTTTTCCCATTAGGTTTTCGGCAGAAATTTCCAATGTGACCAATAATAGTAGGCTATAATAGTATAGGGTAAACATATAAATTACTAGGTAGACTGATAAATATCGGTAGAAAGATAACCCACCTTAATTTGTGAAGACTTATTGCTGACAGCGGTGAGAAATTAAGTATTTAAATGGGCGAAAACGCAGGGACGCCACAGTTTAAATAAGCCTGGACACAGCAGCTCGTTCATCTTCTCCAGACATATCGCGCCGCTCGTGGAAAAAGATCAACAAGTCTCGGGGTGAATCCACACTGTTTTCGTTCACAGTTCACTGATGTCTAACATCTCTTGCGTGAAGCCGACAGCTGCTTTCCTTGCAGATGTCTGGCTCGCCGTAGTCTCGCCGCCCAATGGCAGGGAGACGACGCGCTTAACCCTTGCCACCCGGCACCAACAGGCTCTTGGAGAAGCTCCTTGTGTGTCGTTAAGAGGAACCTGCGTGAAAATGGCGCCTGGAGATAGGGCAATACCGAAAACTAGCCACTAACTAGTCAGACACATGCGTTAGGAAACACATCAGCTTTTTGGGGCAGTGCTCAAGCAACCTATGAGTCAGCTCAGCCATAGCTGCATCTCCCTGAATATGTGAGTTTGATTTAATATTTTACCAAGATGAAGCGCCCGCAGTGGTACTAAGATGCTTTTGGGTCTCCAATCATTACATTCAAGAAGACCTTATATTGAATTTCAGCAAATTATCTATCATAATTATTTTGAGGGTAAATATTAACCTTGATAATCTGTTGAGATTGACTTTTCTGTCTTTAAATTATAGTGATGTAGTGTAGGTGCAAGCATGATTTAGTTTATTCATTTAGTTTAAAAGATTGCAAGAACAAGAGAAGCAAGTCTTCTAGCCTATGTTCCTTTGACCTAGTCAAAAGACTGTAGACAGTTCGAAGCTTTAACTTTATTGTATAACAAAGCAGGCATGCATTTTCCAAAATCTGACCATTATTCACCGTAGTAGCACATTTACTTTGGTTTGGCATCAGTTTGACCCTGACAAACAAAAAATTGCAGAAAAATAGAATAAAACATGTGTGAGGTGATTTAAAGCAGGTTATCAAAATTAAAATTGCATTAGAAAAGTGATATGGGGTGGGATATTTCTTCAGAAATATAAGAAAAGTGAATTCAAATGACATCATGAATGACTAAACCAGAGTTTAAAAAAATACAATATTTATTACTGCAATAAGTATTCAAGACATTGCTAAAACATTGTTGTAAAAAAGAATATTGTTATCTGTACAGTTTTAATAAGATTTGGCATATTAGCACAGTCAAGATCTAATTCTGTAGCGGATCTCTAGATCTCCCGCTGGTTGAAGAATGCCAAAGCCGTAGCGGCTGGGGTCTACCAATGGCAGCGTTGCATTCTTGTTACATAGCTCCAGATCAAATCGAGCCAGGATTGTGTACACAAGCCTAAAGGGATTGGAAAATTAGAAAATAAATTCCAAATGTCATTATAAGTTGCTAACAGACAGAAGCATTTAATAGGCAAAAGCTTATGGATGTACTTAGAGCAGGTGTTGATAAAACAAGGACTAAAGGTGTGGTCAGATTAGTGAAATTTTGCTAATAATTTTGCAAACAAAAAAGATTAATTGATTATTGTCAATAGTCTAGAAATGTATGAAGCACTGTTCATACATAAGGCACTTTCAAACTAAGCAGCATTCTGTTGTTCAACGTGATGAATCTAAGTAACCAACTTGAATATAAGCAAACTTATTCGCCCTCACACGAAACTCCCAATCGTCTGGATTCCTATTGAAATGATTGAAAAATTTTGCGCAGCAACAGTGACTGCATTTTAAAGAGGACCTATTATGCCATTTTACAAAGTATTGATTTTGTTAGGTTTTTAGGCTTGAATGTTCAAAAAACACATTATTTTTCACATATTTTACATTGTTGCTGTACTTTTCGTCCCCTTCTGTCAGTAACACTCTGTTTAGTTCCTGTCTCTATGAAGCCCCTCCTTCAAAAATACTCTGTACTCTGATTGGTCAGCTGGAGCATTGTGTTGTGATTGGTCAAACTGATCGCGCAGAATTTCGGAAATGCACCTTACCACAAATTTCAACACACTACTAAGGCAACTCAACCAGGCCTCGCCCCCTTGTCTTGTGCAGGATTTATTTAAATGAGGAATATTGTGACATGTACTGAAGAAAATGTAAGAGTACAATCGAGAGAATAACTGCCTTTGTAGTGACTTTGTGCTTTGTAACTTTGCAGACCTTTTTAAAGCTCAAACAGCAACATTGCACACTAAAGAAAGTTGAAAATGTAAAAAAAAAACAGCATAGTGGGTCCTCTTTAAGTGTTGATGTGTTGAATGCTATTATACTCACTCTTTAATTGCACTAACTGCAAAATGCTGTCCTGGACACAGGTTGTCTTTGGTCCCCCAGGGCATGGAGGGATATTTCATCCTCACCCCTTCCTTAAAGAAGTCCTTCCTCTCTGTCCCATATGCATTAAGGAAGCGGTCAAACTGGAACATCTGTTGCATTACGAGAAGACAGGCAGAGTTAAAATTGTGATTATTGTGTATTTGAGTGTAAACATAATGGTATTAGTAGCATTAAGATTGTCTTGATGAAACACCGTAAAGCAAGAAACTGTGCTTATGTGATATGTTTGTGAGACTTGTCCAATGTTTGCTTGCAGAAGCAGCATCTTGCTGTGCTGTTAATCAATTTACTATTAATCAGTATGCTTGACATATAAGCTTGGATCAGATCTGTAGTTCACAGTGCCAACACACAGCACTATGGTGTGCAACGTCAGCATTCTGGCCTACAAAGTGGTGTGAGCGTCTGTTTCTCACAGATAGTAGGAGCAGCATCAGTGTCTATAAACTGTGGCCCCCTCCCCCCTATTTGTCTTTGTGCCAATGACAGCACTTGAATGGCTAATCCCAGATATTTTACTAGATTAGCCCTTTGACCTGTGCAGAATGTAATCCAAGCTGATCATAATAGTGGACGTCAATAAAGATAAATAGGTTTAGGTTATGTCAATAAGTGAGGCGTGTTAATAAAGCAATACGCAATACATTATCTGCAAAAAAAACAACAACCCCTTAGCATTGCATAGCAACATTAAACATTAAAAAACATTTCAAACAGTCAGTTACGTCTAAAAAATAAGTTAATATTTTAGAAACCTGAACTTGACATCTTTATCCTAAAGAAAGTACAGAATAAGTACAAAATTATAATTTTGAATTATATTTTAATTTTTAAATTAAATTTATATTTTTTTATTGGTGTTGCAAAAAAAAAAACTATATGGTTGCAATGTTATTAAATTAATAATATATATTATATTTTTTATATTTTAATCCCCCCCCCCCTCCTTTTAAATTAAATTCACATATATTCCTTTCATTTTCATTTTCTGATTGGTACTTGCCCATGAAAAAGTCACCCACACGATGCAATGGTGTTGTTGTGTGATTGTTAAGGTGTTTAAGATGCTCCTAGTTGTTACAGTGTTGTAGGTGATTTCTATGGCATTGCTATTTGGTTGCTGGCGTACTCTGGCTTGCTCTGGGTCAAAACATTTGAAAAGAGCCAACCACCAAGTCTCTATTATATTCTAGATGGTACCTTTATGTGAGTCTATGAAAATGTTTAGGCTGTAAAATGAAGCAGTGTAAGCGCTTGAGTCTATTTCAAATGCACATATTCTTGATAAATTTGAAACGTGTATTGATTTTCACTTTATCTCGAATCTCGCACAGATTTTCTACAGGTAATGAATGATTTCTTCTCCCCCAAGTGAATCTCATCTTTCTGCCTGGTTGAGTTCAGGAAGTGGAATCTGAGAGTGCACCTCTGGCTGTTGGTGGATCTGTGGGTCCATTTGAGGGCTGATGAAGGGGAAAACGCACAGGCGATCGCCCCGTCTGAGCTGGTATTCTTGGCCATTGCTTAAACGAATCTTCTTATCTTGCATCACTTCTCTAGTGATTAGAGCAGCTGCAGTTAGACGCAGAGTCTCTTTAAGAACACTATCTGTAAAAACAATTGACATTTAATTTTTTTTATTTTAATTTGAAATGGAATTGGTTTTGTAATTCCCATCTTGCAATAAACACACACGCACACACACACACACACACACACACACACAACATCACACACACACACACACACCACACACACACACACACACACACACACACACACACACACACACACACACACACACACACACACACACACACACACCACACACACACACACACACACACACACACACACACACACGTTGGTGCAACAGCATTATGAGGACTCTCCATAGGCGTAATGGTTTTTATACTGTACAAACTATATATTCTATCCCCCTACACTGCCCCTATCCCTAAACCTACCCATCACAGGAGACATGCTGCATTTTTAATTTTTTAATAAAACATAGTTTTTTATGTTTTTTAAGCCATTTGATTTATGAGGACTTTTGAAATGTCCTCATAAACCACCCATAAGTTGTAATACCAGTGTAATACACATGTCATTATACAGATTTGTGTCCTCATAAATCACATACACACACACACACACACACACACACACACACACACACACACACACACACACACACACACACACACACACACACACACACACACACACACACACACACACACACACACACACACACAGTGGTGTCACTGTCTAACATATAAGTTTGTAAATATATGTGTATTTTACAGTACTATATATATATATATATATATATATATATATATATATATATATATATAATATATATATATATATATATACCGGTATTAATGCAGGATTCAATGGCAGAAATAGATGTGTATATACATAAGATTTTCTATATTTCTTATAGGATGATAAGCTATCTCACTGATGTGACCTACCAAACACTGGAGTGTTTTTCTGTCTCTCTTCTGGACGGAGGTGTTTTCCACCTTGGATTTCCTCTCTCACAGCCCTTAGCGCTTCAGGGTGGGTGAGTAAGCAGCCCAGTACCCAGAATGCAGCGGGACCTGCGTTCCCCTGAGGACATAAACATACCTTAAATTACTTTCAAACCAACCACTAAAAAGGTTCTTCTGACACTGAATTATTTTTACATGAAATGTCTGGCTTTACTTGTAAATCTAAAGTAAACTTATTTAATTGCCAGAAAACCAAGAGCGAGTCACCTGCCACACTGACATGTCACAAGATGTATGACATTTTTATATAAACATACAGCAGGGTCTAACCTACAGTATATTGCTTCTCCATAAGCGGTTTTATATCAATACTGCTGTCAGTGTGTGCAGAGCAGTGCAGTTAAACCTGTCATACAACAATTGCTGTGGGTTCAGAGAGACTCCGCTCTGACTGTCAAGGTCAAAGAGGGATGAAGACTCTGAAACAGACTGAAACAGTTAGCTGAATCTGTCTGTCAATAAACCTGACAAAGCAAAGCACAAAGAAATGCTTTCTATGCGAGGGCATTCCCATGTGATTACCATTACTTTTGAACTACATTCAAAAGTTTGGGGTCAGTAAGATGTTGAACTGTTTTTGAAAGAAGTCTCTTATGCTCACCAAGGCTGCATTTATTTGATCAAAAATACAGTAATATTGTGAAATAGTATTACAATTTGAAATAACTGTAATTCTATTTGAATATATTTTAAATTATAATTTTTTCCTGCGATGGCAAAGCAGTCTTTGGTGTCACATGATCCTTCAGAAATCATTGTAATGCTGATTTGGTGCTCTTTCTATTATGAATGTTACACTGCTTAATATTTTTTGTGGAAACCGTTATACTTTTTTTTCAGGATTGTTTGATGAATAGAACATTTATTTGACATTTATAAGCATTTATTTGAAATGGATTTTTTTTTTTTTGTAATACAGTAAAAGTCTTTACTGCCCTTTTGCATTAGGACATTGTTAGGTGGTAGTTTCTATGATAAAGGCCCATTCACACCAAGGATGATAACTATAACGATAAAGACATCATTTTAAAAAACAGCAGAGTCCACACCACAACTATATTGATAACGGCATAGAGAACCAATATTGATGGACTCACTTTCACAACAATATTTTTCCAGCTAATGAATGATAAAAACATTGACAGCCAATCAGAATCAATCTTGCTTAAAAGAGCTCAAGCATTTAAAGCAGCAAAACTGCAGCACATGCTTATAATAAACAACAATATTGTCATTGATGTGAACGCTGATATAGTTATCGCTATAGTTATCGACTTTTAAGTATTTTATATTCTATTTGATAGATTTGTTTCTTTCTTCCTTCAGTGGGGAAAATTTTAGGTCTGATTGCTAAGAAAAGTAATAGCACACTTCTCTTCATCAAGCCACATTATGTATTTCCAGTATCATTCATGTGCAAAACACAAACTATAGGTGATGGGTTGTGTGCCAAAACGTAATACGTATGGCTAGGAGTTTACCTAACCCTAAATATGAGCAATGGTATTATTAGCAAGCACCACAAAGTATGCAGTGAAGCTATTTCTCTTTAGTTATACTGCTCTCATGTGGTTACATAGGAGTACTGCTGATACAATGTACATCTATGCTCAAATTTAAAAAGGAATAGTTTGTCATTCTAAACCCATCTTACACCCCCCACCCCCTTATAGCCATATTGTATAAACTAAGTTTTTGGTGATTTATGTCCATTTAGGGCTTGACAGCATCCCGTATGTTTTCAGTGTATGGAAAGAGCACTGTGAACATTTCTCTGTCTTTGTGTTCCATAGAATACTATGCATGCTTGGAACAATATGAGTCTGAGTACAGTAGATGACGGCATACTTTTTTAAATTGTTGGGTGAACTTATCATTTAATTGTGCCTCAAGGTGTTATTTTATATAGTCAAGCTTGAATACAATTTCTCTAATGTGCACGTAATAATTCTGTCAAACTTGGGGAAGCATGAACACCTCCTTTGCATAATTCCCTTTAGTTACAATGGAATCATTCAGCAAATGTTGTTTGTCCTCAGGATGTAGCGTTTCAGGTGTGCTTTGGGCAGCTTGTCAAATTTTGTGTTTATGTACTCTGAAAGTGTCAGGAACTCGAGTGAAATCACACACTTGTGCATTCCACGGGTAACCGGCTCTTTTGTTTGCAGTAAGATTACAATGAGTGCAAAACCGCCTAACCCTGTGGAAACTTTAAGGTGTTAGTACATCACCACTATGTAGTTATGAATGATATAATTTAAAGGGAATTTATACAATTCTAAAAGGAATAGTTCACCATAATGTTCATGGACTGGAGATGAAGTTCTACTTTACCCAATAGTTCATGTTATTTTAGTTTAAGTTTTCTAAGTAAAATCCAAAAGGAGATCGTCCATACAAGGAGAGTAAATAGTCATTTAAACAGCCAAACTCAAAAATAGACAAAAAAGCACCATAAAATATCTATATTTGAAGTCTTCTGAAACCATATGGGGTTTATTTTTATGGAAATGAACAGGGAATTGAGGTATACTATTCTAAAGTTTGGGGTCAGTAAGATTTTTATTTTAAGAAAAATGATGCATTAAATTGATTAAAAGTAACAGTAAAGACTTACATTGTCACAAAAATATTTTTTTCAAAGAAATGCTGTTCTTTTGAACTTTCTATTTATCAAAGAATCATGAGAAAAAAGTATCATGGTTTCCAGAAAAAGATTAGCTCAACTGTTTACAACATTGATAATCATAATAATAATACATGTTTCTTAAGCACCAAATCAGCATATTAAAATGATTTATAAAGGATCATGTTCATGTTCATATTCATCACAGGAATAAACTACATTTTGAAATATATTAAAATAGAACCGTTATTTTAAATTGCAAAAATATTTTACAATATTACAATTTTTAATCAAATAAATGCAGACTTGGTAAGCATAAGATACTTCTTTCATAAACATCGTAACTTTTGAATGATAGTGTATGTTTACTATTACAGAATGTGTTCTTTTAACTATTTTGCAATGCATTTGGATGTATAATATGCCAGTATGTGTTGTGAAAGGACAACTAAGTGATACAGACAGGGAGAAACTCACCTGTGTGACCCATAGCTGAAGCAGCATTGCTCTCCTCTGAGTCTCAGTATCAAGGCCTTCATCCTGAAGTTGCTGTACATAGTTTCCCAACCATGACTGATGTTTTGATTTTCCATCGAAACATTGTGGAGTCAGACATTTCCACAGTTTTTCTCGTGCTGAGTTTGCAATTTGTTTCTCCGCTAATGAATACATACATAAAAAAAAAACACAGGTTAGTTATGTAATTATTATCTAATGAAAAAAAATCATGTAAGTTTCTTTCAAATGAAACCTGCATTACCTTTGTTTACAGTAGTTCGAGCCAGTTTAGGCAAAAGCTTGTCAAACCGGCGAAACTCCTCGTAAACTTCAGTCACTGCTGCACTATTGTTATTCTCTACTCCAAACACAGTGAGATAGCCAGTCCTGCAGAGAAAAAAAAGACAGAAAATGAGAGGTATGAGGATATACAGCATAAAAATAAAAGCTAGAAAGCCGATTACGGGGCCTTAATTGTTATGCACTAAACCCGGTTTTTCGAGACTGTTAAAACAACATTTAAGCATTTGATTGGTCACCATCGTCACAAAATACCACGTTTTACTGAATGACCTAAAGGCATATATGAAATAATCAAGCTGCACCTTGTGGAGGCATGACAGACTTATCTGTACAATAGTAAGTGATAATTATTGTGCCAGCTTTTGGGTGGGACGGTTTCTGCTAGTTGATGGGTACAAAATGATTGCCAAATCAAGTAGTGTGCAAATTTAGCCAAGCAGTGTGCAGGTGAAGCAGTTTTTCACAATGACAGTGCAACGGATCTGTAGTGTAACTTACAGCTTTATACAGAAAATAAAACGTGGTTACAAAATTAAGCACTTGCTATAATAATGACCATAAATATGGTTATCAGGGCCATTGAGATTTACTATAAACTTAATCATCAAGATTTAGTTTTAGTTTTTGAGTGCATTTTCAGAGTTCAGCTCCTAAGCGTGTCAAAAATAGTAACTCTACTTGCAGCTGTGGTTCTGCTACTAATTTCACATGGCTTGTGGTGTGTTTTTGCTGTTAATAACGCAAGAAGAAGGTCAATGGATTTTTTTTGGTTTAAATTCAACTTCTCTTAACTTGAGCAATATGTTTTTAGAACACCGTGTGATGCACAAGACGCGACTGTAATGGTTAAAGACGTCTGTCTTGTTCGTGTTTACAAGACAATGGAAAAGTTACAGGAATGGAAAAACGTGTTCCGTGTGAACAGCCAATTATAGTCTTAAAGGGTTTCTAATATGTTGATTTTAGAGGTTGGCATACTTGAAGAGCAGGCTGTAGCAAAAATTAAAGAGTCCATCTTTTTTCCACTCAGATATCTTAAGGTCCATTTCTGAAGAGGCCATGAGCAGGTGAAGGTTGTTTTCCATTGAGCTGCAGAGTTGGGTCAAAGCGATCCCCTGAAAATGCCTAGTCAAACACAAACACATACTGCATATGTATATGGTTCAAATGAATTGCTTTTCAGCTTTAATATTTTTAATGCTATTAAAAAGTCTATTTAGTATCTTAAAACAAATTAAAAATGTTTCTGTCATGACAACTCTCTGAATGTTTGGCATGGTAGTGGATATGAAATGTTAATATGTTTGGTCTTGGCAGATTAGATCTGTTATGACTGCTGCTGCTGCTGCTGCTGTTATTGCTGCTTCAGAGTAAGTAGGACTTGCTACTGCCAATACATACATGGCATGCTGCTACTGTACAAAACATACATAGCAGATCTATACAGGTGGAGCTGGGGAAGGTGAGGGTTTTTAAAGGCGCATGGGAAAAATCAGCTGTGTCCTATTGAAAACGATGCCTGCACCATTCTAGAGTTTCATGACAGAACTTTGTATTTAAAGCAAATTCTCAAGATGGCATTAGTTCAGAAAGAGCGACTTATCAGAAACCTACATCTCTGCTCTTTTCTTCTCAGATTCAGGGTTGTGATTGGGCAGATTTAGGCTGAAGATTCTCTTCATTAGGATCTGAGCATAGCCAGTCTGGTCAAGCGTGATCACATCTGACAGGACTTCATCATAGCAGTTGGAGTCCAGCAGAACAGTGATGTATTTTCCTGCTGCACGCACCTAGTTCACATTAGATAAGTGTGGTTAGTGCTTTACGGAAGTAAGTTAGCACAGGAAATGTCATGAAATAGAACAAGATTGTTATCTTAAAACCACCCTAATACATAGGCCTATATAAAATTTAGATAAGGATGTATAAAGAAAACAGCCATCTAAGGAAGTTTGTGTAAAATACATAATTTCATTGAAAATGAAAAATTATCATTTGTGTAAATAAGGGAATTATCACAATTGCTAATATATTTATTAGCCTATATTTGCAACAAAATATTTTGTTATTTGAACCTTACATTTCGGAATTAAGATTCTGCAAACCTATATGATTTTATTAGCCACATGACATGTTGCATTTGTAAAGTGTAATGTTAGGATTATAAGAAGCTGTAATTGTAAATATTAGTTTTTCGGGTGGCATTTTTAGATATAAGTCACAAGTATGTCAAAGTCAGCAAGAAAGACCCTGTGTGTCCATGTATGTAACTACATGTAAACTGAATTTTAAAGGTAGTTCGATTGGAAATTTAAAGCAATTTCACATGCTTTACTTCATCTAAAACTATTTAAAACAGTATTTTTCTAATTTGACCTTTGATCAGTTGAGAGACTACATTAAATATAAGAATGTTTAACTATTTAAATGAACTTAAAAAATGCTAAAAAGCTATTAAAATTGAGTAAAATGCTAACCTGTATTCCCTGTTATTCGTCAGCACACATTAACATAAAAGCTCCTGATAGACTGCTGATGTTATTTTACTGTACGAATATGACCTAACAATAACTCACTGTAAAAATGTCTCCGTGCTTCTGTTTCATCCGAGTCAGGAATTTAGCAGCATCTTTTCCAAACTCAAGCGCGTGACCAAGCCAAGGAATCATTCCTTTATCAAGAGGAGGTTCATTTCTTCGTCTGCAAAAACGACATGTTAATCTTAATTGTTTGACATGTGTATTTAAAAAAAAAAAAAAAGTTTAATTCTCTTTGAAACAAACTCGAGAGCTGGTCTGTCTGGACTCACCTTGTGCGTCTCGCGTATAAAAACAGAACAACGAGTCCCAGCAGGAGAAGCGCATTCCACATCATGATGACGAGTGTCCTGATCTACTGCACTGCTTTCCAGAAGTTAAATACTCAACTGAAACCAACACTAACACACGTCACATCTCATTACGAAATTCAACTGGCGAAGCGGTGGGCGTGTAAACGTCTGAATATGACTTAACCTGACGATGACATCTACTGTTTATCTGTCACAAAAGTTTCGTGGAAACAACATGACTGTTCGTCACGATGATTAGCGATAGGCTAACGCATTCAAATAAAGCAGATCAATATCTACTTTAAACTCACACGATTTCATCAGTTTGCGAATTATGCAACGACCTTTGAGTTGTCAGCTTTTTCAATGATTTTTCTGTTGTCGAATCGGTGTTTAAACATATTTGTTTTCCTTTTGCCGCTTACGTCATCATTCGTATTAATAAGACTTTAAGTGATACACGATGTAGGAATATTAAAATGGCACATAGGCTATTAACATATGGTAGGCTAGGCTACATGTTTTGCCAAATATAAGCTATTACAAATGTGATATTGCCCAAAAGGTCAAGAAGTCTAAAATGCAGAAGTCACACAAATATTTTGCAACAATTCATGACTTCTCAGCAAGTCATTAAATGGAATGACAAACAAAATGTCTAGTAGTTTTCTCACTTAAGATAGATTGACAGACAATCTTATATCTGACAAATGTTCGCTGCTTCTTTATTACATTAGTCTATACATGGGTATAAGAAGATGTGTATAAGAATGATCAGACTTCACCTGAATTTGGGAAATCGTTTGACATGAATCATGTTAGGTGTATCGTCCAGCCATTTTCAGAGATTAAGGGTGTGTGTGCTGTCTTCATGTTCTATCTACTGATGACGAAGTTCATCATTGATGTGTTTGCTAAATGACAGGTGGGGCATTTTAACGATTTAACTTGATCTGTCTTTATAAATGTAAGAATGGATCTGTTCTATTTAACTATCTTTATGGGTATCTACGGTAGATTTAATAATACAATATACAAGTACAAATAACAGTTTTTCATAATTAATAATAATATATATATATATTATTATATTATACTGTGTATATATATTATTATATAAAACTGTGTGTGTGTGCGCGCGCGTGTGTGTGTGGTGTGTGTGTGTGTGTGTGTGTGTGTGTATTAGGTGAACTCAAAAACAGGTGAACTCAAAAACAAAGAAGAGCTGGATCCAGATTCTGGAGTCACACTGATAGGATACTGAGCTTCCAATCTTCTGGTAAGAATTTGTGTTAGAAAGAATTCTAATGTGCTAGTTACATTACAGGAAGAAAGAATTAACTTTGTGGCATTTTTTTCAATACGCCTACCTATCACCTAAGTGTAATATATTAAAGAATGTAATTTTAACTCTTTCCCCACCAGCTTTTTTTTTTAGTTGCCATGCAGCCACTGTCAGCAATGTTAATCTTTTTCACAAAATTACATGGCCCCCAGAATATGAATAACATACAATAGGCTATACCAAAAGAAAAAAAACAGAGAATCTGCTTTTAAACAACAGCAACAAAAAATAAAAATATCAACACTTGAATATGGGTAATCTATGTATCAACACTTGAATATGGGTAAGTTTCATTAAAAACTACAACAACACAGTTCCTATCATAAGGAATGCTTTTATCGCTTTAGCACTCGTTTTGATTGCAGATGCTCTACTCTTTCAGAAGTTGTGTAATAGTCCGAAAGTTCTGTCAGTGGCGGAGAAAGAGTTAAAGGCACAATATGTACTATTTTTAGATTAAAATATCTAAAAACCACTAGAACAATGTTATATATTTTATTGATTTGTGTAGGCCATGTCCCAAATGTTTTCCAACAATGTTTAAATCCAGAGAAATCTGCTATTTTAACCAGTGTAACGGCTGTGTCATTTTGTCGACTGTCAATGATGTCGTATTTACGTTACCCTCGATTTCTGGTTTTACTTTCGTAGAAACCATGGAAACACCTCTTTAATATATTATATGTTTTATTAGACAGGTGAGCAGCAGTGTGGATACTTCTATCAACAGAAAATTAATTGTTATATAGCTCTCTTGTTCTTTCTTAATTGTTTTCTTGATTTACTATGAGTAGCATGTTTGTACCATGCATCAAAGACAACACTATTTGTCAATTATTTAACATAGCTTAATCAGGAAGAGTTTTATTTGTGGCAACAGTAATACAGCATTTTCTCCACCATACAATATATTTAAAAATTAATTACATGCCATTTAGCAACACAAGGCATCCAGCTTTTATTAATATGATATTCTAATATTGCTGCAAAGTGAAAGTCATACCTGCCACCAACACACTCAAGTATGACTGTTTTTGTGTGTGTGTGCATGTGTGTGTGTGTGTGTGTGTGTGTGTGTGTGTGTGTGTGTGTGTGTGTGTGTGTGTGTGTGTGTGTGTGTGTGTGTGTGTGTGTGTGTGTGTGTGTGTGTGTGTGTGTGTGTGTGTGTGTGTGTGTGTGTGTGTGTGTGTGTGTGTGTGTGTGTGTAAATAATAAAAAAACATAAAAAAATCCAGAACAGAGAACCAGGGAGCAAAATGAGTGCACCAAACATAACACCCATGTAGGAAAAAACGCAACAAGGAATACAAAAAAAAAAAAACGTGGGTTTTAAAAACGCAAGGGGTAATTTCCAATCAAGACACACCTGGGAACAATCAAAGAACTAATCAACAAGAAAAACTACAAAGGACAACAAAACATGGCGCAGAACAGGACAAAACAATAAAGTCCACACAAGACCAGGAGAACACATGGCAGGATCATGACAAATATGTATATAAAACAACAAACAAATATTACAAATATAGGCCTGTACAAAAAAAGAATATATAAATATTCATGAAACAAAGAAACAATAAATATAAATACAAATTTAAAGAGTAAACAATCAAAATTATAGTTTTAAATCTAAGACAAATGCTTGTCAATTTCTGACTGTCTATAGCCTGTCACGTCTATAGGCTAAAGCAAGAGGCTAAACTCTTTAACAAGAGTATTTGTAACAAAGCTCACTGTTAGTGAAATCAAAAGCTTTTACATGAGGATTATGTCTATTCAATTATCAAGTCTTTAGAACAGAATGGCTGACTACAGTCAGTTGTTAAGCTGTTAAAAAGCATTGCAGCATTAAACAGTCCATGAGGTGGCGACTTAGTCACACTGATAGGATACTGAGCTTCCAATGTTCTGCTATGCCAATTCTCCGAATGGTATGTAATTTGAGAATTTGTGTTAGAAAGAATTCTATTCTGCTAGTTACATTACAGGAAGAAAGAACATTGTGGTAATTTTTCAATACGCCTACCTACCTAAGTGTAATAGGTATTGAAGAATGTAATTTTAACCCTTTCCTGTTACGGAACAGAGGACCTGGAGACAGAAGAACAAGTGATAGAGTTTATTTACAGCAATGGGCAGACAAACAGGTAAATGACCAACACAAGGGAGAGGAGAGCACAGGACAGAGACACTGGAAAAGAACATAGGAGATGATCGCTCGAGGTACACGGAAGACACAGGCGGGATAAAGGTCCTACAGATTTCACACACTTGGGTAAAACGAGACTAGACCATGAGGGAACACAAGGTGAGTGGTTTTATGGTGAAGTTAATGATGGAGATCGCTGACAAGCGCAGGTGATTGTGAAGGAGGTGCAGGTGTGGGCCAAGGAGGATGCTGGGAAATGTAGTGAAGGAGGTGTGACCGTGACAGTACTCACCCCTCTCGGTAGGCGTGTCCTCGCGCCGTAGATGGTGCAACCGGGTGGGGGGGGGGCGGGCGTATGCAGACTCCAGGACGGTGCCGGCAATTCGGGAGACCAGGGCGGAGCAGGCTATACCGGGCCTGAGCCAATGTGTACCCACACACACAAAACAGCCATGGCGACTATAATAATTGCTGTCTTTTCCTGAACTGACTCAGGTGCAGCGGCCATCTTGTCCAAAGACACAGGCACGGCTGACCTGGCGTGAACAGTCTCTGGCTCGGCAGGCATGTCGTGAAGAAACTCTGGAAGGGCATTCTCAACGGGACGAGACTCTGGATGGATGCCCTCCACGGAACGGGACTCTGGAAGGATGCTCTGGACAGGACAAGACTCTGGAAGGATGCTCTCGACGGGACTAGACTCTGGAAGGATGCCCTCCACGGAACGGGACTCTGGAAGGATGCTCTCGATGGGACGAGACTCTGGAAGGATGCTCTTGACGGGATTAGACTCTGGAAGGATGCTCTCGACGGGACGAGACTCTGGAAGGATGCTCTCGACGGGACGAGACTCTGGAAGGATGCTCTCGATGGGACGAGACTCTGGAAGGATGCTCTTGACGGGATTAGACTCTGGAAGGATGCCCTCCACGGAACGGGACTCTGGAAGGATGCTCTCGACGGAACGGGACTCTGGAAGGATGCTCTCGATGGGACGAGACTCTGGAAGGATGCTCTTGACGGGATTAGACTCTGGAAGGATGCTCTCGACGGGACGAGACTCTGGAAGGATGCTCTCGACGGGACGAGACTCTGGAAGGATGCTCTCGACGGGACGAGACTCTGGAAGGATGCTCTCGACGCGACGAGACTCTGGAAGGATGCTCTCGACGCGACGAGACTCTGGAAGGATGCTCTCGATGGGACGAGACTCTGGAAGGATGCTCTCGACGGGACGAGACTCTGGAAGGATGCTCTCGACGGGACGAGACTCTGGAAGGATGCTCTCGACGGGACGAGACTCTGGAAGGATGCTCTCGACGGGACGAGACTCTGGAAGGATGCTCTCGACGCGACGAGACTCTGGAAGGATGCTCTCGACGCGACGAGACTCTGGAGGGACAGCAGGGACGGAAATAGAATCCGAGACGACTTCTACTGTGTAAGAGGATCCACTCACCCACAGGATGTTGTCAATGTATTCCCTAAAGGAACACGTGGTGACGGTAGCTGGGAATTGCCTAAAGAGTGGATCATCCAGACCTATCTAGAAGATGTGCTTGAGGGCTGCCTCTTTCCTGGACACCTGGTGGGCGAGGTGGAGGAATTCCTTGACGTAGGTCTCGATCGGGCGGTGATCCTGGGTGATGTTGAGGAGTAGGTCGGTGGGATCTTGAGGGTCGAGGAGGATGCCCATTGTGCTGCTATCTGTCTGGGTCTAGTCTTCTGTTATGGAACAGAGGAGCTGGAGACAGAAGAACAAGTGATAGAGTTTATTTTGCAGCAATGGGCAGACAAACAGGTAACTGACCAACACAAGGGAGAGGAGAGCACAGGACAGAGATGCTGGAGAAGAACGTAGGAGATGATCGCTGGAGGTACACAGAAGACACGGGGGATAAAGGTCCTACAGATTTCACACACTTGGGTAAAACAAGACTAGACCATGAGGGAACACAAGGTGAGTGGTTTTATGGTGAAGTTAATGAGGGAGATCGCTGACAGGTGATTGTTTTTTGACCAAGTAAAACAGTGCTTGGGTAAAACAACCCCACAATTAGTATCTAGAATGAAATTAAATTAAGTGAATTTAAGGGATCAAATGTAACTGTAACAAAGTTCAAGTTCAGGGAAGAAGGAGCTTGGACGTTAAACGTAACTTTAAACATAAAATGAAAGCAGGGCCCGACTGCGGCATATTAGCATAATAAAAACAGCAATGTAAAATGCCAAAGGCTTCCAACTCCCATTCAACGCTCATTCACGCCATCATCAAGCTACACCTTTGTTATTGTTTTGAATAAGCGACCTCTAGCGCCGAAACTTACTTACTGTGCCTTTAAAGAGTCATTTCATCTGACATATAAAAAAATAATAATTATTGACTCCCCAAGTCCCAAAAGAAAAGCCAACAGTAATGAAACAAATAAATCCTTATTCAAATGTCTAAGTTCAAATATTCAATCAGGTTACACCATTATATTTATTCCCATGAAAGCCTGCTCACATTATGAAAGACTTGATGGGATATTGCTCAATATTTCACACTTAATTCTATGCCTTTTCTCCGCTTGCCTGCCAGACAAGTCTGATAAGATTTGTAATAGGTCTTATACCCGAAATGATCAGGCCACACATGCAACAATGGACTGCAATGTTTTCTGGTCCCAGCAGTTCAAAGGCCACACAAACTAATGAGGCATTATGCACAGGGGTGCACTAATCGATGTGACAAAAGCATCGTTTGACTGCCGTGATCTCTCTAAAGAAAAAAAAATATTTCACTGTGAATAAGCAGAAGAAAGCTGAAACCCTGGCAAGACTCATGATTTTCACTACTTAATGTCTATATCTATAATGTCTCTATTCAGTAGGCTCTAAAAGAATTTGTCCACACTTTGACCAAATTTAAAATATGAATGCCACTGCATTCATGACAAAATATGAAGTACTAGGTTTAAAGAAGGTTTGAAAAGTTTTGACAGAATGCGCCAATATGTTTTAATAGACTGGGATGAAAGTTTGAAATTATGGCTGAATGAATACTGACATGAGTGCAAATGCTTTTACTTCAGAGAGAAAGTATCTGAGAAAATATTTTCAGAAGACAAATTATGATATTTGAATTATTTGAAATAAATAATATACAAATATATTATTGCATCATAGCAAATGAGAATGTGAAAGTGACACTTAAACCTTCAGCAACTGGGTAATATATATTATCCCCTTGAAAGAACATAAACTAATGATTGAATTTTGCTGTTTAACTTGCTGTAATTAATTTGCAGTTTGTTTGTTTGTATTTTTTTCCTAGGAGCAGGAAGACAATTGATTGAATTTAAGGTATTTAAGAAAAACTTGACAAATTATAATATTAACATGATACATTCACAGCCTGCTCAAAACATCTACAGAAATTGTATTTTGCAAACCGTATCTTATCCATCTAAAGATACTAGTTTAAAAGTCAAGACCTGACTTGTTTACACTGTGGCCACATAGAAGTTCCAGTTTTTCAGTTATTCAAATGTCCTCTCAACTTTCCACTGAAGAATTTCCACAGCCTCAACAAGCTAGATATGAATCTCATGGACAAGGAACTCATTTATTTTTTGGTCACAATTGTAACATTCAATGGTAAGGCATTTAGATTTAGAATACAGATAGGTAAATATTTTACTCTTTTTCTGGCTCAGTACTGATAAACGTGGTGAATCATCTGTTATTGTCTATAGCTAAATCATTGAGTTCACAGAACTAATAGATCATACCATGACAATTGTATGCAATTTAGTAATATATAATAAAATATATTAACTTTATATTACACACACACACACACACACACACACACACACACACACACACACACACACACACACACACACACACACACACACACACACACACACACACACACACACACACACACACACACACACACACTCTTTATATGTAGACTTTTATCCCAGACCAGACTTTTATGTAAACAAAAAATGAAAACAAACCATTTTAACATTTATTATGTAAAATTACTCAATAAATAATTTTTACACCAAGACTTAGTTTTGCCCCTAGTGATGATTTATCAAAAGGTACATGAATGTACTTGCTTACCAAAGCCATTTTATTTAAAAAAAATGACATTTCTCATGTGATGCATGTATAACCACTGTTGGACACTGTTACAGTTTTTCTCGATTGCTTAAACACATTTGCCCGCTCTGACATCACATTTTCAAAACAGTTAACACATAGGATAAAACTAAAGCTCAATGGCCAAAATGACTAATTTTGTTAGCAAAATGCTCTAACACTCACAAAACATTAAAAACATGTAACATAAGCAAATATTTCCATCAAACAACACAACTTGTGGTCAAATTAATTTATTCTTTCAATCAATCATTACACAATGGACAACAAAATACAAAATACAGCCATCAATATGAAATTATACTTTACAAACTCAAATGGATACTGGAAAAGAAAACCTATACCAAATGAAACTTATGGGTGAAAAACAATAATATATATATATATATATATATATATATATATATATATATATATATATATATATATATATATATATATATATATATATATATATATATATAATGTGTGGATTCTATAAAGTAAAAGCAAAAAGCATGTCAAAATTTACATTACTATATGACAGTCACATAAATGGGATTGATAAAAGATCTGCATTACTGTATACACAGTTTGTTCTGCTAACAGGGCAATACGGTAAAGCTGAAACAGTGGTATACATTACAGTAACACTGTGAATTACCTGTTCATTCTGAAAAAGCCTGACAATAGATGCCACAGTGCTCCGACTCAGAATGGGCTGGACCCTTTGTCCAGCCTCTCTAAAGGACAAGCTATGATTGATGACATGGTCAATTGTTTTTCATTTGAAAATTTCATGTTTTTAAATTTCAATTGAAACTTCAGCTCGATTTCGTCCTCTTGCTGCTGCAGCTCCTCCACCACGCATACAAACTCCTCTTCCTCTGGCCCCTCTGCCATGGCCTCTTGCTCCTCTTCCTCTTCTTCCTCAAACTCCTCCTCCTCCTCCTCCCTTCCTCTGCCTCCTCTGCCATGGCCTCTTCCTCTCCTTCCGTGCCTATGGCCTCTTTGATCCATGCTTGCAAATAGCAACATAGAGGTGACATCTTTTATAGATGGATGAGAACTGATTGCTGATTGAAGAGTTGTGCAAATGAGTTTCACACAGATGGATAGAGATTTATAATTATGCAAGTACTTTCTATCAGCTGTTTATAGATGTTTTTCTTTTGTTCAACACAGTGAATCCAATAGAGTTTGGGGTCTTTCAATGTGATCTGTGGTAACTGTTTTGAAAAAGGGTGTGAAAAATGTGTGAAACAAATGAAAAAGTGTTAAAGCATTTGCAAGAGAAGACTTCTGCTGTGCTAATAATACGATGATGAAGATCAAGCGGATCCCAGTTTCATTTAGCGTGCCTTAGCAAATGAGAAAAACTGTAGTAGACAAATAAAGAAACTAGTGCAAACGGTTTGTTTGAGGAGAGTTCTAAACGGCCCATAGGATCAAAAGTACGATACGAAACACTCTTATAACTCAATGTACTGCAGCACGGATACTCTGTCTTACTGTGAGGCAGCTACTAGAGGCTTCAATATGCAGCTTGATAATTAAAAACATCATTAGTTTCACCATATTGTGCTCTGAAATCAGCATGCAGACAATGAAGCAATCAAATAATTTACTTCTAAAACCGATGATAGAAAATTATGTAAATACAACAAATTGCATAAGAACATCCACCACATGTTCACACTTGAACACATAGGCTTCATCGGACATGAAAGAACATTTCCTCATTAGCTCCAGGCTCCCCGAGGATAAAAGAATTGGGAGAGAGCTGGTCTTTTAATCCTGCTAATTGAATCAGTTGACAAAAGAAATGGTGGGGAAAGTTTGACCCGACAGATTCTGTAAGAGAACTCGAGTGCCCCCTTTTACCCGAATAGGGTTAAGATGGCTGTAAGCTAAGCCAATATTGTTGACCGACTGTATGTGTGTGTGTATTTTGCTAATTTTGCCCATACTGCACAATTTTTAAATGAGAAATTTACAAAAAATGCAGCATCGGAATAGTTTAAAATGATTCTCTTGGTTAGCACACTAATGTGTCCATGATAATAAGCTCCTCTGTACATCACACAGAAGCAGAACCGTCTTCCCTCAGTTCCTGTATTGTTTGGCCAAAGTTCACATTCTTCTATCAGTCTGAATATCCAGCAAGCTGAAATGAGAGCTTTGAGTTTCTCTGGCAAAGTGCTGCAGTCACTCCTTATTGCCAGCGAGGGATTATGTGTGGAAAAAAAGTAGTGTAAAACGTAGAATGCACAAATGCCAACTGTCTAAGACAACAAAAGAACAGTAAACCGAAACAGAAATTGTTTTCATTTCAAGTGTTGCTCCTGTAAAAAAGCATATAGTACTTTAAATAATATACAATGCAGGCAGTGTTCTAACCAAAGCTAATCCTAATACTATATTTATTATGTGATGATGTTGAAACATCTGCTACATGACTTTCTGATTACAACTTTTTTCATGTTAGCTCATATTGTACATATCCTAATAATTCACACTTCAGTTCATTCAATTCGCTCTTCCTCTCCTACTAACCCTTATCTTTCAATTTTTTTCACCAAGTCATGAATAATTTAATGACTATAATAATATACCTGAAAGTTAGTTCCTTTAAAGCAGGAGGGCACACATCAGGATCACCTCAGGGTCATTACAGGACTGATAGCAAGAACGGGCAAGAAAATGAACTGAGCCCTTGCCTGGTGCGACATGCTGAAAGACTCACTTTAGACTTTCCTCACCGGAGTAATAATGCGTACGCAGATCAAAGCTTCCTCTCCAGTTCAGGCAGCTAGTAATGAATTTCTAGCTAATTACATATTCAACAGTGTAATTATGTATTGCAGCATTACTTATCACCAGAGGTAGAAAAAGTATCCTTACTTGAGTGAAAGTACAGATACTACTGGTCAAATATTACTCCGTTACAAGTAAAAGTTGTAAAGACCGATTTTTACTTAAGTAAAAGTACAGAAGTAGCTACTTGTTTTTAAAAGTACTTAAGTATCAAAAGTAAAAAGTTAATGTCAATGCATTGTTTTATTAGTGTTGCATTGTTGTACAGTAATACTTACAGTATCTTATGCGTCTGAGCCTGCCTATCTACCTCATATCAAATTTATTTCTAGAACACAGTTCCAGTAGTGGGATTGAATAAGTGCACTCAATAACTTCCACATTGGTTTCGGACACCCAAATGGCTGTTCCCTCAAATAGTTCCCTATATAAAGTGTTTGGCTTTTAGTATGAATATGTTCATACTAAATCAATCATATCATTCATCATGTGTTTAGCAAAACTCTTTTGAAGCATAGGTGACCGTGTCAGAACACCATTCTGGATTGTTCTGGCCTAACTGAAGATGTAGATATGGGCAAAATCCTGGAAATAATCTGGTTTCAGGAGAGATACTCCCTTCTGGTAAAGTAACTTTAGTTCCAATGGCCACATAATTAGATTAGTCATGGATCATAGAGAATTTAAAATATCAGTTGCATTTGTGTAGAGGCATTGTATGCAACTGACACATGGATTGAGTTTAATAGAACGTATGCTGCATTTTTTTTTTTTTTTTTTTTTTTTAGCAGGGTCCATGTTATTGGCCAGAGATGGCCGTTTAATTTCTTGGTTATCAAATGCAGATGACCATGCTGTTTTCCCACGTCAGACTGGGAATATTGTAGGCATAAAGGAACATTTATTTGTTTGTTTTGTCGTCATCCTGTTTCTGGTCCCACAGTTTTGAAGAAGGAAGCTTTTAGATTTACTTTGTGTGTTTCAGCAATCACATATGCACTTGCATCTACACACACAGGCCAACACAGTATTTCGCCTATTAAGTTATTTATCTAATAAAATTTAGGCATTACAGCATTTATTATGAATTTAGATCTCTAGGTCTCTGGTAATACAGAATCTTGGAGCATCTCACAATAACTAAATACAAATATGTAATATGTATATAACCATATATAGTTTTTTTTTTTTTCAAAGAGCAGATTTAGAACAGCATGAGAAAATGATGAATTTTCACTTTTAATGGTTTGACAAGAATCCAGAGTCAAAAATAGCTTTTTCTTAACTCTTCTTGACTCTTTTAATTAGCTTATCAAATGCCCCTAACTGACCTCGTTCGCATAGCCTCATTTTTGGGCAAAGCAGTCTCATTTATAAGTTTAGATCTGATAAGTCATCTGGAAGTTAAGCTTATAGTCATGGGATGGTTATTTTAATCTGAATTCCACAATTTTCCCATTTACTGAGTAACTCGTCTGAGAAAAAGATGGCATACTATGTTTTTTTCCCACTTTTTCTAAAACTCTCCTCCTGTATTTATCTAGTTTAGGATTCTCCTCAGTCAATGAAAGAAAACCTGATCAGATCAAAATCAAATCAGTTAAACAACAACAATGCTAAATACTTCTATTTAGTTCTATAAATGGTCATATTTCCCTTTCATGGAATTAGCATATGCTAGTTTATAATTGCTGCACTGCACCCTGAGTTAGTTTCCTTGACATTGTTTCAAATAGCACAACGCTGCTTTACTTTAAATCAGAAAATAAAACAAGCAAATTAGTTTTCTTGTGAGTAGCTCTAAAGTTAAGCCTAGTTGATTAGCTACATTATTAATATGCACCATCACCATCCCCAAAAAAACATCTCACTTTGAAAGTTTGAATAGGTTTTGAATCCTAATTTGCACTTTTTACAACTGCTTTGAGGGCAGAACATGCAGAAATACACATACAATTTTTACATATAATGGCATAGCACAGATTGTAGCATCTCACCTAACCCTTCTTCATGCATCACTTGCTTGTGTAAACTGACATTGGACATCGAGAATCCTGTATGTTGTCCTCAGCAGGACATGTGAAACACTTCCATTGCATCCAACTGGGATGCAACAAACAACAAACTAAAGTATATGCAATGAAAATAACAAAACAAAAGCTGTGAGACATCAATATGCCTTAAAACTAAACATGCCAAGATGTGCATAAGAATCAACCCATAACGTGTATGAGTTTACACAGCAGTGTAAAGGCAGACACAGTATGGAAGCCCGTTTCCGCCACGGTTAAGGAAAAAAAAAGATTAAAGTCATAGTGAGAAACATTCTCATAATTATGACCTAGCATCTCATAATAAGGACTTATTTTCTCGCACTTCTACGCATGTGCAAAGCAGTGGAGCAGAAGGGAGTGGCACACTAGCGACATCCGCTGATCAAAGCCATGTAAATGCATCACAGCAAACATGGCACGATCTGCAAAACAGTTGTTTTCAAAAGCAGGACTATGGCGTTTATTCCACTGTCCCCGCCTCCAAAGTCTCAAAAGTCAACTTGAAACGCGCAGGTTCATCTGGAAGATATCAATACAGAAATCACCTTAAAGGTGCAGTGTGTAGATTTTAGCGGAATCTAGCGGTTCGGTTGCGAGTTGCACTAAAGGCTCAGCCCACTGCTCACCCCTTTCGAAGAAGCTACGGTTGCGAAAACGGGACAAACATATCATCGTTTGAAACAGCAGAGAATAGCCAGAGTAAGCCAAGAGTGTGTTACATTGTCACTGTTTCTGTACCACAGTCCATTATAAACCACATCATGGATAAAGTTTACAAAGCCATAGTCAGGTGAGGATCAAGAGACTTAATATATAATATAATAATAGTAATCAGCTGATTGTCTCACGAACGTAACCAGCACATTTCTCCCCACATAGCAACCCATAATACAGCGAGGAAGAAGAACCACATGATACTATCCAACTACATTTTTTCTAACAGGGTATTAAAAGTTTAGCTGGCTAATATGAGCTGTTATGCTGTAGGGCTGTGGCTGAGCTGGTTAAAGCGTAAAGCATTGTTTATACTCAACGCGTCCGCATGAGCGCAATGTTGCACGTGGCAAAAATGATTGTAAGATTAAGTTAATTGTAAGAGCGTGCGCGCCTCTGCATCCCCTAGGCACCATTTACTACACACAAATTAATAAATAATAATGAATAAAAATATATATTTTTTTTCTCTCTGGTTTTGAAAACTCTTCGCGATCGACTTAAAATGCTTCCAAAATCGACTTGTCGGTGACTCCTGTAGCGTTACTGTTTTACGGTCAATAGTACTAATCAGCTGATTGTCAAAGCCATAACACAGCGAGGGAGAAGAACTAAGTTACATGAAACAATCCAACTGTTGTAGTCTTTGTTAATCTTCAGTTAACATTAATGACACATACACGAGGGGGTTAGCACGTTAAACTTCTTTACTAGCCTACATAGAATCAACAACAACCCACAGGTCATACCAACTAGTTTTTCAAGTGCTAACTGCTGTTCAGGATGCCATTGCCAGTCTATATCTTTCCTTAGCAACAGCCGGAGCGGTGCAGTGAGGGCGGCTTCGTTGGGAATGTATTGTGACAGATACCGTGTCATACCTAGCAGGCGTTGAAGGGCTTTTCTGTCAGTTGGAGGGGGAAATTGCAATATTGCTGAAACCTTGGACTCATCAGGCTTTACCCCCTCAGCGGTGATAACGTGGCCTAGGTAAGTCACCTCATTGACCATGTACTGCAACTTGTCTTTGTTGAATTTCACGTTTAGACTCACCACTCTGTTCATCACTTTCTCCAGGATGATGTCATGCTCTGCTTTGGTGGATGCCGCTATGATCATGTCATCGGCCACCATGAAGACGCCTTCAATGTCCCAAAAGCTTTCTGAGTTCAAGCATTGGAATACTTCGCTCGCCGACTTTATGCCAAAGGGCATGTGATGAAAACGATACCTGCCCCACGGCGTGTTGAAAGTACAGAGATCTGCTGACTCCTCATCTAGTTGGATCTGCCAATAGCCGTCCTTCTCATCCATGATGGTGGATGAAAACAACTTTTTGCCAGCTAACTTACACCGTATGTCCTCCAGGGTTGGAATATTGTAGTGCTGGCAGAGTATAGCCCTGTTTAGGTATCTGGGGTCCAGGCAGACTCTCAGTACACCGTTTTTCTTTTCTGTAATGCAGAGACTGCTAACCCATGCAGTAGGTTTGGAGACTTTGCTTATGACACCCATTTGCTCCAATTCATCCAGTGTCCCTCTAAGTCTGTCATGGACTGCATACGGAATCTTCCAGCAGCCGTGTATTACTGGGGCAACGGAAGGGTCAGTGTGAATATGGTGCAATCCTGGAAACTGGCCCAAACCTTGAAACACTGATGCATAGCGGTTGAGGAGCTCAGTTTTTGTAGCGGACAATGATGGTGTGAGAGCGTCCACTTTCCTTATAAGGTCCAACTGCACACATGCCAGTCTCTCCATGCCTGTCTGATGCTGTAGTCACAAAGAACATCATGTCTGTTGTTTTATTTTTAGCCTGCACACAGAGTTTAATAACACCACCTGGTTTGATGCGGGTGTCGCCATACGATACAAGCACTGTGTTTGTCTTTTGGATGTTCACCGGGACCTGAAGCTGATCAATGATTTTCTTCGGAATGACGTTTGCTTCAGCGCCCGTGTCGAGCTTGAAGTTGACAACTGTGCCTGCCAAACTCAGATTTGTGTGCCAGCCTGTCTCTGACATGTTTGAGTGGACTACCGTACCCACAAACAGCGAGTCTATCCCGGATATCTCGGTATCTATATCAAGTGCATCCATTTTGGCTCTTGATTTGCACACAAGTGCAAATGGTTCTTTTTGCCACATTTTTACACATTTCATTATAGGCAGGACATTGCCTTGGCATGTGAATGCGTCCGCATTTGCCACAATTTTTTGAATGCCCTCTAGTTGGCACTGTCATTTGTTTGTGCTCTGCTGGTTTGTTAGATCTCCATTTAGGCTGCTGACCTTTTTTTGCGATGGCATGCACAAATTGTGATTCTGATGATGCTGTCATAGCTGTGGCTTGTGCCCTCGTGACTTCCTTAGCTCTGCACATGTCAATGGCTTTTGAAAGGGTTAACTCAGAAATAGACAGTAATCGTTCACGAAGACCCGTCTGTTATGCTGAATACAATTTTGTCTCGTATCATGAGATCTTCAATTTCCCCAAACTCGCATGTGCGTGCTTAGCTCCGAGAGGAATTTGTCAATACCTGCTTGCTCAGAGAATGAGTGGACCCAGATCATAGCGTTCAAAGACGGTATTCTTTCACGGAACACAGTATGTTCGCAGTGCGGCGAGGACCTCTGATAATTTTTTATCTCGTGGATCCCCGTATTCGATCTCAAGCGTGTTATAAATTTCTAGCGCCTCTTCTCCGATGCAATGCAGCAGCACAGCGATTTGTCTCGTCTCAGATTTATCAACTAGAGCTGAGGCAGTTAAATACAAATTGAATCTTTGTTCCCACTTACGCCAGTTTTCAGCCAAGTTCCCAGTCAAGGACAAAGGTGGCGGCGATGAAGCATTTCCATTTTGTCCGTCTCGTTAGCACCTAGGGCTCGCTGGGATAATCAGACAGTGCTGCTGTGCTGTTCGTCACTGTTTACGTGCGCCGTGGTGATCTTCTGTCACTGCTTGATGTGCGCGGTGTTATTTAGTGGATTCATTAACTTCTGACACCATGTTGTAGTCTTTGTTAATCTTCAGTTAACATTAGTGACACATACACGAGGGAGTTAGCACGTTACACTTCTTTACTAGCCTTCATAGAATCAACAACAACCCACAGGTCATACCAACTACACAAACTGTATAGGTGTGTAATGGTCAACCATTCACTGCATATACTACACCAACTACATATTTTACACCACTGACAAGAATTTGCATATTAATGGGTCTCACCTGGCCACTTCATGCTTTTTCTCAGATCGGATAGCTATATGATTTATCAAAACAATTCCATTTACACCTGGTCACAAATGTGTTTTCGCAAAACTAATATATATCCGATCTTCAATTCCCGCACTATATGCAGATTTAGGCCTAATAGAGTCCTAAAAGCAACACCGAAAGCAACATAGAGTCCTTTCGTCACCGAAAGCAACAGCTGCATTTTATTGATCATCAGCTAAAATCAAACTCAAATACCGCATTAAGAGAGAGCGGCAACTGGTAAGATAATTTCGTTTATTTACTTTGAATGATGATGATTGTGTGTTTCCGACTTTCACTTAGATTTGTGATAGTTTGCTCGTTGGCTTGATGAATAGATGCTCAGCTTCTCATCTGCGGTAAGGCCTAATGCGTGTTCCAGTAGCGTCATATCTGGCTATAATATTATTACATATAACATGCTCACATGTTTATTTTTTTTATTTTGTTAGAATTTTAGGGAGGAGTAAAATTTACATATGTGGTTTCAACAACCAGATGCACACACTTGTCCAGTTTCGTCTGGAATGCGGTCCAGACCACCTCCTGAAGTGGTTTGAGCGATCGGATTCAAATCGTCTCGAACGCGCTTCGGAGGGCAAAAACGTTTAAATATGTAATTTTGGTGATCAAAGATGAGTTTTAAGGGATACTGTTATTGACTGCAGGGCAACTTTAAAATGATCTTAATATTAAAGATACATAGCCTATTTACACAAATACTACGTTTTTACATTATTTTAATAGGTTATGACATATCTACAATATGGTTTTATTTATTGTGCATTGGATGGTGCTGTCCCACTGCCTAATATATGCTGAACGGTCAGTTCTCATAGTTTTCCCCCATGATGTGTTCTATGTCCATGTGTTCCTCCGAGTTCAGTCTTTCAAGGTAACCTGGCAAGAGCGCTCTCCACAATAACACAAGTCTTTGCGTTCTTTGCATTCTTAGAATTGAGAAACAGCCAGTGTAAAGCTAAAATTATCTAGACAAAGTTTAAACGGGGTCTGTACTTTCAGATGTTCAGGATGGATTTGTTTTTCTTGATAGTTTGCAGGTGTTTTCCAAGCCAGCCACGCTTGAACACGTAATTGGTGATCACTGTTGCTCAGGGTGATGCTGACAGGTGCACACTGCAAAATTACTCACATCCCTCCCTTTCTCTCCTCACTTCTCTGTCCACTCACTTCTAAAACAGTCAGGCATTTTCAAATTGTTCTAGAATGACCTTTACTTCATCAGACTGATGTTAAATGACTCAAATCGAACCCCAAGTTTTATTGGATTAGTCAGTGGATATAGGGTTGGCCGTGCTTACCTTGATTTAATACAGATTGAGTTTTCTTATTCTTTAAAATTATTATGCAACAGGTACACAACATATTCCACACCACTATGCAGGATGTAAAATCAAAAAACTGTTGCCAAGCCAATTAATGAGTGTTGATAAATGCATGTACACCCTTAAGGACTGACATATGATTATTAATTAATCTGATATAATAGATAAACAGCCAGTTAACAGCAGCAAATCGAAGATAAGATAAGCTGGCGGAGATGGTTCCTCTGTTCAGGAGATTTTTTTTTTTTTTTTTGGGGTGGGGAAATATTTTAGATTAAATGCAGGATGTTTTAAATTTAACATTATTTATTATAGAAAGTAGTAAAATATAGAAACATTCCATTCTCCTATTGAGAGCATGTCTCACGTCGTTTGCGTGTGGTATTACGAATTGATGATGGAATGGATCGCATTGAAAGGTGAATGGATCAGACTGTTTAACACCATCTCAGCCCTTTTTCATTTCCTGTAAGTAAAATACCCATGGTGTGAAGTGCCAGCAGATATTGTTTTTCATGGATATGGGCAGAGATAAGGAATAGATGGTAATATCTGTTGGCTGCCTGAGGCTCATCATGCCTTGCATTCTAAACGGGGCTTAACTTTGAGTATTTCTGCAACTGATAGGCTCTTGTGAGTGGTTCAGCTCTCATGGAGATGTTTATCCAATGACCTTCCCCATGTATTTAAGCTAATTAATGAGGTATCAAAGTCATTAAAATGATAATGATCCATATGGGCCTTTTGGGACAGAAGTTGGCATGATGTATTGCAATGGTACTTTAATGTTTTCTTTTTTTTGCTTCATGTTGTCAGACAGTAACAAATAGCACATATGTCTTATTAAAAGGATGTTCATTGGTCTTTTTTTTTAATGCCAGATCATTGAGTATGATGGCTGGACTGAAGATCGTATCTGATTGCTTGAGAAGTGTGAGTCATTTGCAGGGGAAGATTGATCACACATGTTAGCATTGATTTATGGGATACAAGCAAAATAGCTTAATATATAAACATGTAAACAAACATCTTAGGTGGTTACACATTGTGTTGCATACTGTGGTTCATTGATTGTTGAACTGGCAGAAGAGTCATCTTTAATAGAAAAGGTCAAAGGTCAAGAATCTGTCATTTCTTTATTCTGTATGCATTTCATTTAATTAATTTTTGTCCTTACAATGAAAGTCAATGGGGTATAACGTTGTTTTGGACCCCAGTGACTTTCAGTGTATGGACAAAAACGCTATTCAAAAAATTTCCTTTTGTGGTCCACAGAATAAAGAAACTCATACAGGTTTGAATTGACATGAGCATGAGTAAATGATGACAGCATTTAAATTTTTCGATAAACTACTAAGGAAAGCAAAGCTTATTAAGGAATTTCTTTGGAGATTAGTTACTAAGCCATAGACTTTTCTAAGCAATCAAGTGATAAATGCTATGCTCTGCATAAAGCTGGCATATTTTAACATTGAAAAAGTACATCACCTTTACGCCTTAAACTGATAATCTTCCTCTCTGTTGGACCACTCCAATTTAATTCACGCTTCCTTTGACACACCACTATGCAAATAATTGCGGAAAGGATTTGAAAAACATGACCAGAAATGAGATTTAAGCCTATAGGGATTTTGATCTGTTCCTCACAAAAAGCCACCATATGGCTTCAGAAGACTTTGAATATAGTGAATGAAGTATAGAAGCGTATCTGCATAAGATAGATAGTGTTTTACCTTTTGTGTTTCACAGAAGAAAGAAAATAATGTGAGACAAGAATGTTAAGGGAGTGACTATTTTAGTGAACTATTGCTTTGAAACAGATATTAAAAGTCACTTTCATACTCCCTCTCATTTGTCACTGTCTACTGAATTGAATAGATTTGAGTAAATGTATAATTCATAATCTGTTATCTAAGGTAGCAACAAAGAATGTTAAGCACACATTTGATTATCTGTTATGAATCTGATAATGAGATAATTATAATATATGCATTTATTGCAAAGTACTCTGTATTGCAAAGGAGCGTGCCGCTACTGTAGAACGTTTTAGAGAGGGCTTTAGTTCTGTCACATCTGTCCTGCAATAAGAGACACAACGATTATGGTTTTGGTCAGAATAAATCCAATCCCGTCCCTGTGACTCGATTCGGCTTTATATTGACGTTGTATCAGGGTGTGGAGCATGATGAGGAAGACTGATGATGAGCTCTTAGCCACTGCATCTCATTTATCCTAATTACACAGAAGACTGCTTGTGTAGCCAAGCTAGAACCAGAGGGGTTACACTTGTGCTGTCACCCAGATGGGAGTGAGGTTTAGGGGGTCAGTTTAATGGAGGCCAGCTAGTATCAGCTGTGCGGTAAACCTCACTCCCTTTCCTGGCCTCACACTAGCGACTGAGGCTGCAGTCTTTGGCCCTTTTTACACCTGGTATTAAGATGCATTTTGGTTGATTGGATCACAAGTGGATGATGCTAAATACAGGAATAAATGAATGTTTTGAGCTTGTCCATTTTCGACGGCTTCCAGATGTAGCCAGAAAACGCATTTGACGGGATTGCTTTCGTAGTGTTGAAGCTCATGTGGTCGGATGCGTTCGAACATCCACAAAAGGCCGCCTACTCTCCTCCTACTGACCTAATCCGTAACATTATGGGAAGCACGCTAGCCAGACAGGATTAAAACTTTGTCGGCTAAAGACACAAATTTGGTTTGAAAATGTGGCACCAAGCAAAAGTTTTCTGGACAATGGGCTTTATGCACAGCTTCACTACTTCCTGAACTTCAGCCAGCTCCTTTGTTTCCTGTCTACCATTATTGGACAAACTGATTAATCCAGGTGTGCCTGATTATTGTTACTGAGGCCAGGCACACCTGAATTAATCAGTTTGTCCAATAATAACAGACAGGAAACAAAGGAGCTGGCTGAAGTTCAGGCAGGAAGTAGTGCAGCTGTGCATAAAGCCCATTCTGATTTCAAAGCTGATTTCGTCCATTAGATCGAAAGATCTGAAAGAGCCCATACATTAACTTGGCTATTATAGACCCTCCCATCGAATAATCATATTACATTTTACATCAGTTCACTGTAAGCAACAAGTAGTGCTGGGCAGTATACAGTATACTAGTTCATCCAGGATATACCAGTAACATACTATATATTTCTTTTTTAAATACCGCCATACCATCTACAAGCAGCCATATCACCCTGTAGCCCAAGACCGGTTGCCCACTGAAGCTAAGCAGGGCTGAGCCTGGTTAGTACCTGGATGGGAGACCTTCTGAGAAAACCAGGTTGCTGCTGGAAGACGTGTTAGAGAGGCCAGCAGGGGGTGCTATCCCTGTGGTCTGTGTGGGTCCTAACACCCCAGTATAGTGATGGGGACACTATACTGTCAAAATAGCACCGTCCTTCGGATGAGACGTTAAACCGAGGCCCTGACTCTCTGTGGTCACAAAAAATCCCAGGATGTCTTTCGAAAGAGAAGGGGTGTAACCCCGGCATCCTGGCCAAATTTGCCCCTTGGCCTCTGTCCATCATGGCCTCCTAATCATCCCCATATACTAATTGGCTTCATCACTCTGTCTCCTCTCCACCAGTAAGCTGGTGTGTGGTGAGCGTTCTGGCGCAATATGGCTGCCGTCGCATCATCCAGGTGGATGCTGCACACTGGTGGTGGTTGAGGAGATCCCAACCCCCCCCCCCCCTTCTATGTAAAGTGCTTTGAGTGTCCAGAAAAGCGCTATATAAATGTAATGAATGAATTAATTATTATTATTATACCAGTGTGTAGCTGAAACAATTGCTGGATCTATTCAATGGCCACAAAGAGTGCTCTGTAGAGTGTATTGAGAGTGTATTAACTGCATACCAATTGTTCTAACTTATTCTAACTTATTTTAACACATTGTTATTTGTTATTTAACATAACAATAAAAAACCCACAAAACTAACTATCTTTAACATGCCAAATACCACGTAGAACCATATGATTTCCACAATGCAGAAATCACAGAATCCAGTCTCAAATTAAACTTAATGTATAAAGCGGAATGTCACGGAATTAGGCAATTTTGGATGAATAAATCAAAAGTTGGACTGTACAGTCAATCAAATCGTGCTATGTACTAGTGTCTTTGAATATTAATGCTCAAAAAGACTTCTATTGAACTGCTAGTATACGCAGTTTCGTCTACTACACACACATACTCAAAACACCAGCATCACTGCCATCTTACTTTATGAGGACATGAGCACATTTAGGAGAAAATCAAATCAAAAGCATATTTAACTCAGGGTGTCTTTAGCCATGTTGGGTCTTATTGGCATGGTACCATGCCAAAAAAGAAATAAAAGAGATAATGCTTTTGTACCTTTTTGTTTCATTGTTGATTTTGATCCAAAACTGGTTCCGATCTTACCTTTGGTGAATCCTAAAGCATTTAGAATGCAGACTTCATATGCCGGAAAACAAGGAAGCAAAATCTGCCAAATATTTTACTCAATTTCTCATCCAGATGAAAACAGCGGCCCATCATCGTCTTCCCATGAGAAAACAACTGCCTAGTTTCCCATAACCAATTTTCCAGTAGGTTTAAACTTCATCAAATGTACTGTGGGGTGGTCTGTTTTTTTCCCTCGAAAAAAAATTTGTCATGCAAAAATGAAGGACAATACATGCAATGTGTACAAAGTATGCTTGCCGTGACTTCAGCTTTCAGTTGTTCTTATTTCTACTAACAAACCAGATATGCTTCTAAAATGTTTCTAAAATCCCATCTTGATTGAAATTAAATGGGACCTCATGTGAGTGTTGTGTAATTTGTGGCTAGAGTCTTCCAAGGTTTTCAATTTTGTATGGTAAGCTTTAAAAAGTAGACAAAGACGTTGAAATCTCATGAAAATGAATTATAAAATGAAGCGTGCAAAGCTTTAGTCAGATCAATGGGTCTTCACCTCAGCCGTGGTGCAAGAAGCCTCAAAATCTGGGGAGAGCTTATTTGGAAGGGAAAGCCCTGCAGTTTATTTAAAACAAATCTTTGTGCACATACAGTGTGTCTAAATAGAGTCATGCCATCTCAATTTGATATGGTGGGAATGGGATGTTGGGAATGATTATTCCCAACGATGATTATTATTGGAAAGGTTGGTGGTTTGTGTGAGAATGTGAGAGAGCATAATAAACATCTAAAATATATGAAAAAAACAATTATTTTATATTGTCATTCAAGTCACCATGACACAAGCATAAAGCCATTACTTGTAAAGAAGCCAGTGCACCAAGACAAATGACTTCCCATGTGAACAAACTAGAACAAGCTAATTAAACACACTAACTGGCTGAGGAGGAAGTGAATTACGTGTTTCGGCCTCTATCGAACCATGTGGGGCTCCACTTACAAATCTATAAGAAGCTGTGACCTTTTCTTCAACTTAGTTACATGCCATTTAGCAGATGCTTTTCATTCCAAACAACTTAACCAAACTAATTCCTCTGCTTAAAGAAAACCTACTGTGTGGACTTGCAAAATGGTGATAATAAATACTCGTTTTCATTAACTTATTGCTCTTTACCAAGCTGAATTTCACTAGCTATGTTTCCATCCAAAGTTGTGAATTTATTCCAAAATTGGAATATCAAAATAACATTTGCGAATAAAGCACTGTGTTCCGAAGAGAACAAAATCATATATGATGGTAAATGGACTGCATTTATATCGCTAAATACCATTAAAGTGGTGGTTGGTTATGATTTCACTTTTCTAACTTTAGTTAGTATGTAATGTTGCTGTTTGAGCATAAACAACATTTGCAAAGCTACAAAATTCAAAGCAAAGGGAGATATTTTCTTTTAAAGAAATTGCTTTTTAAGGACTATAACAAACGGCTGGTTGGGACTACATGACATTCCTCATGGGTTAGTGACATCACCAACCCTAAAATTTACATAAACCCCACCCCAGAACATGATTTAAAGAGTATCAAGACAGAATATTTGCTAATCAATTGACTAGAAGATAACCACATGCTACATAAATTCATCAACTAACCATTCAGGAATGCTGTCTACATGTTGTCACTTCTTCTTGAGTCTCTCCATCTTTCTGACTCCGGTTTGAACATAAAAGGCTAAAAGTTTTTGAAATTTTCAGTGCATGCATGTCTGTGTGAGGTAATGGAAGCTGCTAACAACAAGAGCTCTTGAAGCTCCGCCCTCTGTGCTGGGAGCAACAGCTCATTTGCATTTAAAGGGACAGACACAAAACGAGGTGTTTTTGCTCACCCTCAAAAAGTGACAAATTTAACATGCTATAGAAAAATATCTGTGGTGTATTTTGAGCGAAAACTTCACATACACACTCTGGGGACATCAGAGATTTATTTTACATCTTGTGAAAGGGGCATTATACCACACCTTTAAGAAAAATCGGAGTTGCTGCCGTTGGAGAAGCCATGGGGTAAAACGTGTAAAACGTTTGTTTACCTGCGGTTAAAAGCGTTGTTTAGAATGAAAAGTGTGTAAAGCCCTAAGCAAGGTCTGTTGAGAGGGCAAGAAATGATCAAGAGTCATGAAGTCTAGCGCCTTCAGTCAGCCCCTGCTGGTAGATGCCGGAACTATCTGTACCGTTACTGTATGTGCACAAAAAGCATCTTTTTCAATTGACTGCCCCTTTATCCTAGTTCCCTGACAATATAATTTATTGACAAGCAGTTTATAAATAGCATGTATTTTATAGTCTGTTTCACCTGTTAAGCTTTGCATGAACTTTTTTTCCCATCTACTGAATTTGATGTCACAGCTCATGTTTAATAATAAATAAGGAGCAATAAATCAGAACATGTTTCAGTTCTGGGTTTAGTACAGGGATGGGAAGAATAACCAAACCAGATGAAAAGTCTCAATCAAGGCTTTGTCAGTTTTAGGAACTACTATCTTAACCTAAATCTGCTGAACTGGCTCATAGCTAAATAAATCACTTTGAAGAGATTTTTTGCTGCAGATAACAATCAGTTTTGTTTAATTTTCATTTGCTCTTTTAGGATGCCCAGTATTCACTCTGAAATATCTACGCAAGCTAACCTTAATCAAAAATTATCTCTAGATAATTACTAAAACAGAGACAATTATGACCACCATGTAAGGGTCCAGCTGTCTGAGCTCCATGATTTCCTGGCTCATTAAATCTTCCATATGAATGTCTTCATTCCTTCAGAACAATTTGACTCGATTACCTTTATGCACCAATGAAGCAGCATGTTATAAGATCAAGTACTGAAGTTAATTTGGATATACGGTGTAAGCGCTGACCTCTAAGATCATGCAAACTCTTTCTTTGCTCAGTTTACCGTGGTTTATACCACACAAACTTCTCGTTTGATCTCCACATCATAGGTCATGAACACGTTTCTAAGCCCAAATCCACGTAAAACAGGATTTGAAATCTAGAATGCAGCTTGATGTGGTTTAAGTGAATAGCAGACGGGTAATGATGACATCACATCAGTGTTTGATGAAGCGTGTTCTTCATTACTCCGATTATGAGGTATAGTTAGAATTCTTTGGCTTGTTGGGCTGTCAATCAATTAAAATTTGTGAACAAATAAACATTTAATTGCATATATTGTGTACTGAGAAATCCCTTATTACAAACTTTGTTTCATGCTGCTTAATTTTTTTTTTTATAGTTAATTTAATATATTATTTATTAAAAATATATATTATTTTTATATTTTTGATTAATCATGCTAAATTAACCGACAACTCTCTGGTCATTGTAATTCAATTTTGAGACTTAGATCTTTGAAATGGGTTATTCCTATAAGTTAACATAAAAATTGCATTGCACTTTTATCAGTTGCGTTCCATTAATCCACATTTAAAACCATCCTGTGTCATACATATCTCCATATTTTCGAAGACAAATGATTGCAATAAACCGAGGTAAAAATTTATCAGTGTAATGGATCCCTTGTTTTTTGTGTTTATGCTTGTGGTCATTTTAATTAAATTTGATAAATGATTGGTTGTTTTAATATGCAATGAATGAAAACGGCAGACTTTTACATACTCAATATGTTATTTCTTGTGATAAAATGCGGAGCTGGGATTATAAGGGAGTCGAGCAGGTTGATGATGACCTCACACTCATGTTTGAGAATGCCCAACATGTTCAGTACAGTTGATAATGCAGATCAGGATTAGCTGATTCATTGTGACACTAAATGCTTGTATGATAGACGCAGTTTAATTCTTGACAGTAATTTAACGTGTTGTAGAATGTGTCCATAAAAGAAAGTCTGTAGGTGTGGTTAAATCTGAGCTTGCATAATTTCCATGACATCAATCGACCAACCGACATGACCCAATTTGAAGATTCCTTGAGGTTTTTGTGGTCACAGGGGTATCCATTTGAGGTATTGTCCTTAGAAATGACAGTAGAACAATAGGTTGGAAATGCGCATATTATTGAGAAGTGCTTTAGAATGACATACAAGTCACACTTTGACAATGTGACTGAAGGTAATGCATGAAGCAGAGTCTTTGCAGAAGAGGAAAGAAAGGCCCTTGACATTTGAAGATGATTGTTGAACACTCACGTCTCAGGTTAAAATCTGTGGCATTGGCAGAGAAGGAAAAGTAAAGCATACGTAACTTCATGAGTCAGAAGAAGCATTCTCTTCTGAATCACGGGTAAACAAAAGACAACCATTATAGAGCAGATACAATACAGAAATTCATTTAAGAAACATGACTGAGATCAAAATGTTCACAATGATTATGCAAATGGCTTTAAAAGCTAAAGACCACGTTTTATTTATCAGAACACTGAATGCCATAACATTTGATGAAAACCTTCACATTTTGTCTGCAAAAAAAATATTTTTGTGACAACGTGCCCCAATAGTTTCACATATGGAAACCTGTCATTAAACGAGCTTTAAAAAAAAGCAAGCCATGCCTTACCTTTTGAATGAAGTGCTTTTGTGGCTTCCTGTGGGGATTTCTTCATGTGACATGCATTAGATGCTAAATTACAGGTGAAAATGAAAGACGAGTGCTACATTAACATTTGGAAGCCACTTCCATTTGTGTTGAGGGTTCTTGTTGTATGTGAATGATTGAGTTCCCTGCTGTTTCAGTGCTAAATGAATAAAATGACAGACCCATGTCCATTAAACAGCACTTGTCCACTCAACGTATTTGAAATCTACAAATGGAAGATGAGTGTTTCATTAAAAATCTAGGACACTGCTTGTACTTGTTCATTGGTTTCATTGAATACTTAAATATAATGTAAACAAATAACAAATTAGGGTATTAAACGTTAGTTTTGTTAAGTTATAAGAACAAGTGAGATAGGTATTTCATTTCCCAGGCAATTTTTGAAAATTCTCTAAAGGTAATTTAAGTGTCTCGCCTTAATTTTTTATTTTGTTTTTGATGAATTGCTCAGTAAGACTGCTTTGACATAAGAGACAAACTCATTGAAAGTGGAAGATGGCTGATTGATATTCAGACGATTGCTTAAACAAGTTTGAATAATGGCCGTGACGATACATCGTTTAGCTATTCTGTGGCCATGAATTATTTAAGTAATATCCTCTGTGGGGGAATTTACATTTAAGTCCCGAATGCTGCTTCACCTCTTCAGTACTAAGCTGTTAAACAGGCATTTGACCTGCATTTTTTAATGCTGTGGTATCTGATACACACTTGCATGTGTTCATTTTGTGGACAACGTAAGCAATTTCAACTGGTTATGCAATTTACCATATTTTACTGTTCACTCATTAGCAAGACCTTCAAGCATTAAATGAATGATTCATTTGTTATGCTTAAGTAATTGTGTGTTTTTTGAGGCTAATGGAAATGTTAAGACATCTGCAGTTTTAATTTGTCTGACCTCTTAAGGGGTTTAGTTTAATTTACAACAGCAACTTTCTGATACACATATCTCTAAGTGTTTGTCTGCCAAGATAAAAAGTCAAATTATATGTCTGCTAAAATGCTGTTTTTCATTTTATCGCTCTATTCCATGGTAACTAACTACATTAGCAAGCTGAAATATATTTGCGAGTTCACAAATATGAAGTCTCTCTATTCTTTAGTTTCCTTTAGGCAATGTCAGTAACAATGTCATGTATCATCATAGCTGGATTTGAAACAAAACATCATATACTGCAACGCATTCTCACCCCAAGGCGTCATCTAACTGACAATTTTGACCATGCTTCAATATTCGACGCTAAAGGGTACCTTGATCCCAGGGCGTCATCTAACTGACGCTAAGGGTAACGCGTCAGTTAGATGACGCGGGTAGGTTTAGGTCTGGGTAGAAGGGCGTCATCTAACTGACGCTAAGGGTAACGCGTCAGTTAGATGACGCCCTGGGATCGCGTCAACTAACTGACGCTAAAGGGTACCTTTAACGTCGAATATTGAAGCATGGTCAAACTGATTCCCAAGGCGTCAGTTAGATGACGCCTTGGGGTGAGAATGGGCTGTATACTGTATCACAACACCTCAAACCAGAACAATACATCACAACTTTGAGGCTTTGAGTGATAACCGTAAGACGGCATCATTTGCATCCTTATGGTAAAAGTTTCAGCATGCATTTACCAAATATAATTTCTATATCCGGGATATACACTCACCTAAAGGATTATTAGGAACACCTGTTCAATTTATCATTAATGCAATTATCTAATCAACCAATCACATGGCAGTTGCTTCGGTGCATTTAAGGGTGTAGTCCTGGTCATGACAATCTCCTGAACTCCAAACTGAATGTCAGAATGGGAAAGAAAGGTGATTTAAGCAATTTTGAGCATGGCATGGTTGTTGGTGCCAGACGGGCCGGTCTGAGTATTTCACAATCTGATCAGTTACTGGGATTTTCACGCACAACCTTTTCTAGGGTTTACAAAGAATGGTGTGAAAAGGGAAAAACATCCAGTATGCGGCAGTCCTGTGGGTGAAAATGCCTTGTTGATGCTAGAGGTCAGAGGAGAATGGGCCGACTGATTCAAGCTGATAGAAGAGCAACTTTGACTGAAATAACCACTCGTTACAACCGAGGTATGCAGCAAAGCATTTGTGAAGCCACAACACGCACAACCTTGAGGCGGATGGGCTACAACAGCAGAAGACCCCACCGGGTACCACTCATCTCCACTACAAATAGGATAAAGAGGCTACAGTTTGCAAGAGCTCACCAAAATTGGACAGTGAAGACTGGAAAAATGTTGTCTGGTCTGATGAGTTTCGATTTCTGTTGAGACATTCAGAGGGTAGAGTCACAATTTGGCGTAAACAGAATGAGAACATGGATCCATCATGCCTTGTTACCACTGTGCAGGCTGGTGGTGGTGGTGTAATAGTGTGGGGGATGTTTTCTTGGCACACTTTAGGCTCCTTAGTGCCAATTGGGCATCGTATAAATACCACAGCCTACCTGAGCATTGTTTCTGACCATGTTCATCCCTTTATGGCCACCATGTACCCATCCTCTGATGGCTACTTCCAGCAGGATAATGCACCATGTCACAAAGCTCGAATCATTTCAAATTGGTTTATTGAACATGACAATGAGTTAATTGTACTAAAATGGCCCCCACAGTCACCAGATCTCAACCCAATAGAGCATCTTTGGGATGTGGTGGAACGGGAGCTTCGTGACCTGGATGTGCATCCCACAAATCTCCATCAACTGCAAGATGCTATCCTATCAATATGGGCCAATATTTCTAAAGAATGCTTTCAGCACCTTGTTGAATCAATGCCACGTAGAATTAAGGCAGTTCTGAAGGCGAAAGGGGGTCAAACACAGTATTAGTATGGTGTTCTTAAGAATCCTTTAGGTGAGTGTATAAGAAAGAGGTATTTCTATGATAAGACTAAATTATATTCCTGCCATTAGTTCTTGCAAATGTCATTAATATATGAACCCTTGAGTAAATTAATTGAAATACTGAATGCATCCATTGGCAAAAACGCATGAATAAATAAAAGATTGTGAATCAACACTGTCAAATGTAGAAATTTATTAAATGTATTTCTACATTAAAATATATAAAATGTAGAAATCACTGAGTGCCACGATTGACTACTCAGAATCAAGTATTCCAAAGAGCCCCTTCTACTGGCAAATTCCCCACTTTAAAATATTTATTGTGCGTTCACTGAATTATTATTATTATTTTTAGGGTAGTAACAGAGGACGTTCAATAGTGTTTTAAAGGGATACTCCACAGTTTTTTTCTTTTAGACAATGTTATTCTCTTATCTAAGACGAGTTGATACATACCTCTCCCGTCTAAGTGCGTGCACTTAATCGCTCTGTTGGGCGGAGAACTTTGAGAGCAGTTAGCTTAGCCCTATTCATTGTATATGGGCCAAACAGAGATGAAGTTAGAAGCGACCAAACACATCCACGTTTTCTCTATTTAAATAAAGTTACACGAGTAGTTACACGACCAAGTATGGTGACTCTAAATAAAATGTGGCGCTTTTTATAAGCGGGTAAAATGGATAACTATAATGTATGGCGGAATAGCACTTATTGGGAGCACTTCGACTCAGCGCTGTAATATCTTCACTCGTGAAAAGTCCTCTCCGCCCTCTCCCTCTCCCTGTCATTTCCATCAATAGAACCAACATGACCTGCACGCCTGCACCAGTAGTAGTAGTATTTTGTGGAGAGTTGACGAAGTATCAGGTTGTAGGAAGATAGTTTGTGAACAATCATGGTTAAAACGTGCATCGTAAAGGGTTGTGATAACAGGGAGAGGGTATATAGTGCCGTCATGTTTCACAGATTTCCAATTTACCACAAACAGCGGAAAGCTTGGTTAGCTGCTTTGAACATGGATACAACAACACCGGTGAAGATTCTGAAGGAATAGCGTGTTTGCTCCGAGCATTTCACTCAGGAGGACTATACCTCCACAGGATTACGCCTAAAGAATGCGGCCACACCGACAATACTCAAATCAGGAACACAACAAAGTGGATCATCACCCAACACTGTAAGTGTCCTTTTGCATGGAATTTTGTTATCCTAGAAGTGACAGTAACCTTAGCTAATCCAACTTGAGTGAAGTTCAACACGGTCAACACGAGTAACAGCTGTGAAATCAGTGCGCTTCTGAGATAGTCAACAAGGAGTGACTGTTTGATGTACATGAGGACTAAGCTAAAAAATAAAAATTAAATAACGTTATAAGCCTAAATCCGTATAAGCTATTAGTGTGACGTTATAGTGTTGTGATCAGTCACACTTGCACCACCAATTGCTATTTGTCCGTGTTCTTTCGCCGGCTTCGGTCTGTTCTGGTTCATATCTTTTTTCCCTCTCATGGTCCATAAGAGCCAGTTCCTCCTCTGTGTACTCGGGTTCAAACAGATATGGCTGTGGGTCTGCTACAAACAAGTCATAATTATCTACATAGTCCGCCATTGTAAATGATCTCTTGCAGTTTGCTAGTTGCACAGGTAGAAGTAAAAGTCACGTTGGTTCTATTGACGGAAATGACAGGGAGAGGGAGAGGGCGGAGAGGACTTTTCACGAGTGAAGATATTACAGCGCCGAGTCGAAGTGCTCCCAATAAGTGCTATTCCGCCATACATTATAGTTATCCATTTTACCCGCTTATAAAAAGCGCCACATTTTATTTAGAGTCACCATACTTGGTTGTGTAACTACTCGTGTAACTATATTTAAATAGAGAAAACGTGGATGTGTTTGGTCGCTTCTAACTTCATCTCTGTTTGGCCCATATACAATGAATAGGGCTAAGCTAACTGCTCTCAAAGTTCTCCGCCCGACAGAGCGATTAAGTGCACGCACTGAGACGAGAGAGGTATGTATCAACTCGTCTTAGATAAGAGAATAACATTGTCTAATATGAAAAAACGGTGGAGTATCCCTTTAAAGACTTTAAAGGGGTAATTCATCGCTGGCAAAATGGGCTTTCAAATAAAACCTGGCTGTGTATGCGGTAGAAAGGCATTTTTAAATTGGCACTCCCTGACTGAAAAAGAAAAAAAAAGTTGTCTTCCTGTTAAAAAACAAATTTTTTTTAGGAAAACTTCAACACCCATATGCACTATGCACTAGCTAGGCATGTTACCATCTAAGACCACTCCCAGTCTGCTACTATTGGATAGGTTTGACCCATAGACCCATTGACCCATGGACACAGCGACCCCCTTGATTTCAACGGAGAGAATTGAAGCCCAATAGAAGCACTCACTTCCTGATAGCCAATAAACTGAGCTTGATGACGTAGATGTGACATGAGCAACCTGACTGACAGTTGTACGTCTCCTAGTAGCGGTGCCAAGAGAAATCTGAATCATTCCCTTCCGAATCTTGCAGACCTGGAGATTGTGAGTATTAGCTGTCCATGAGCTAGCAGCAGGAGCAACTTTACAACTCTCTATGGGCTTCTCCCTTGACTTTATTTCACCACGTCCCCCCGATTGCGCGCAAGCTTCTACTTTTGTCTATACGTTAAATTCTCTGCTGTGCCACCGAGAGTCACGTGTTATGACGCAATCGTTAGCCTATTTTTACCAAAACTGCTTCTACGGGGCCACAACGTAAGATACAAGGTGATGGAGCCTTTTATACATTGCCGTGTTTCTTTAGAAATAAACAATGGACAAATAGAGTCTTTAAACGCCTCAGATGTAAAGTTATTCGCTGTCAAAGTGACGCCAAAATGAATGGGAGTCAATGGAATGCTAACAGCAGGTGCTACAATGGCGGCCCCCAGAGGAAGCTTCAGTTTCCGGCAGATGGATTACCCCCTTAGTGTGACCAGAGTAAAATACCAGCTTGCTTGAGTAGGAAATACTTCTTAACAAACTTTTAGTCACAATGGTGTCGACTTGTGTTGTTCCCGGGTGCAATAATTCAAAGAGTAGATGTTTAGCGGGAGTTACTTTCGGTTTCCAGTGAAGGATTCAGTGTGTTGTAGGCAGTGGAAAATCTGAAAAACATCTGTGTTTGTAGTCAACATTTTTAAACTGGATGACTATGAACACTGGGTTTTTTTTTTTTTTTTTTTTTTTTGTTTTTAGACCAAATGGAGTGGAGAAACTGCTGTCCCAATATATATATATATATATATATATATATATATATATATATATATATATATATATATATATATATATATATATATATATATATATATATATATATATTTAATTTAATTTATTTATTTTTTTACATATTTTAGGAACTTGCACTAAACTAAGCATCATAAAATGTTTGCACATTTCCAAACTAGAAAGCTGTAGACTATTTCCAAGTTTTGAAATATATTTTTACCTTGCCAGAAAAGTGGAAAATTGATTAATTAACAGTCTGTACCTATTTTTGCACGCATAGTCCCTCCGGAATAAATAAATTGCTGTTAAGATTCACATCCTATGCAAAAATGCTAATTTATAAATAAACTATATTATGTTGCATATGACAACATTTAAATTAGCCCTGGACATTATTTTTGCTTCATTAATATTCAGCCCCAGTTGTTAACAACGGATCATCTTGGAAGATAGAATCTGCAGCTGAGACCAATTAGCGAGAAGAGAAACATGACCACAGTGTATATTTGCAGAGCACATGCAAGGTCATCTTTACTGCACAAAGGACGAACATCCTCCAAGGTACACATGATTACATTCTCTGCACCTCACTGATCCTGTACACTAATGAGTGTATGTGTGCTTGTGTTTTATGTGTTCATAATTATGAATTGACCTTGGTCACCAAGCAAAATTTGTTGATACTGGCAACCACATGGTTTATAGAAACAACAACAACAACAATAATAATAATAATCATTTTTATTTTATTATTTTGCATTATCGTGGTTGCCACTGGTACCCTTTACAAAATTGGTGCATGCCTGCCTGTCCATGCCCTCTAATGTGTGTGTGTGTGTGGTGTGTGTGTGTGTGTGTGTGTGGTGTGTGTGTGTGTGTGTGTGTGTGTGTGTGTGTGTGTGTGTGTGTGTGTGTGTGTGTGTGTGTGTGTGTGTGTGTGTGTGTGTGTGTGGTGTGTGTGTGTGTGTGTGTGTGTGTGTGTGTGTGTGTGTGTGTGTGTGTGTGTGTGTGGGGTGTGCGAGTGTGTGCGTGCATGCGTGCAGTCTTTGGTGGCCCAAACTCACCATGGGTTTACACTATAGCACTTATGTCAGTTTTAAAATGCCCAAACCAACAGTTTACAACACATGTTTTATCATTCAGTAGCTGTGTTTTAGACTGTTCTTATTCATTGTCTTTCCTGCTTTGAAGCGGAAATAAACAACAAGGTGCTATTTCATAGTTCTTTAAATTTCTTTGAAAACACGTATGCAAAAAGTCACAATTAAAAACTGCTAGGTTATTTCAACCCAACTTTGGGTCAAATATGGACAAACCCAACCGTTGGGTTAGATTTAATACATAAAAATTGTAACCCAACATTTGGGTTTGTCCATATTTGACCCAAAGTTGGGTTAAAACAACCCAGCATTTTTTAGAGTGTGTTAGCCTATATATAAATTCGTAATACAGTAAATCATAGCACTTAGATGTAGTTGTTGAGACTGTATTCTAGCAAAGAAATGGGTGTGACGCTAATCCCCAAAGATTAACAAGAGGATGGGAGGAGTACAATAGAGTATGGGAAGAAAAATTCAGGGTTCCCTCTTTTTCTTTTGGGAAAAGCATGAAATATTGGAAAATATACCCCTCAACATGGATTAAGAGGCTGATTAAGGTCCTGATCCTGTGTCATACTCTTTTATTATTTAACTACTTCCCATGCCAGGAGACACAAGTAAACTAAACAAAGATTTGTAAATAAATCAAAGATTATTGGAGTTGGAGTATGTTTTACAATAAAATAGTATTCAATAGTATTTCAAATTGAATTCAGTGTTTCTTGTCATATCTTTGTAATTCTTTGCGAAATTTAATAGCAATTTCTGAATAAAAAGTTTCAAAGTAAATCCTTCACCAACATTTTTTTGTGAACAGTTTTGCTCCTTATGGAAACTAATTTATTTTGCTGTTAAAGTTACTATGAAATCAAATTGGACATTTTTTTTGACATGTACTATTGCAGTATTTTTTTAATAAATTATTTATCCATACACATTCTTTTTAAAATGCATCAAAATCTAATCAAAATAACTTCCCCCTTCTCTTGCAGTGACATCTCTTCTCTTCTCTGATGTTAATGTGTGAGGGCGGGGCAACCTGTCACTCACATGACATCACAACAGTAACAAACCACAAACGACCAATACCCGATAGACAAAATCAAGTCCCGCCCTTCATTTTTTCTTGTTCAAGAAGCCGTTTCACTCGGATTCACAACAGGGGGGAAAAAGTCCATCACAGTTTCTTGCTGACTGTATTGCTAGTTAGAGCTGCCAGAAATGTCCTCTGTTGAACTAAGTTTGGCTTCATCTCACTTTTAATTGACTTTGTGAAACATGTCTCGTCGGGCAGAGTGAGTCATCAAACTGGCATTTGGCAATCTGGATGATAAACTGCATGAATCAAACGTGATAATGACAAAGATGTTTTACACAATTTTTGAACAGTTTAAAGTTTACCCTGAATCCAAACACGAATAGCGATCAGATCTTTTGACATCTCTTCAACATTGTAAATAGTCAGACCACCATGACAAAATCCCGCTGGCATATGGCAGCAACAAGACTGATTTGTTGTACTTATCAAGAAGAATGATTTGACTGTGGATTGAATTTATGCTGAACATAAAAGGGTTCACTTACACAAATGAACCATGTTTGGTAGTGAAAATATAGTGGCTGCTGATTCTGATTCTCCATTTTATTTTATGTTTGCACAATAATGAACTTAGATGGGTGAATGTGAGTATTCCTTTTTTGTATGTACTCTACTAGTCTTGTAGATTTAGCTCTGTTCACAAAAGTATTATCTTGGCTGTTTATTTTATGCATTCTCAGCACATTCATTTATAAGTATTGCTCTACCACTGGAAATTCCCTTTGGTAGTGAAGCCTTCATCTAACAAGATGGATTTCCCAGGCTCCAGCTGGTCTCAAAAACCTGTAAGACATCTCTAACTTTATCCTTTGTATAGCTTCAAGATATTTATGTCTTGTTGAAATGGGGCAATTCATCCTCAGCCCTTTAATGCCCGTGTAAACATTCTTGAATGAGAATGTTCTTGGTAGGATTTGTATAGTTCAAATGTTATTTTCTGTGCTTTACAGGCTACATTAGGATACGCTAAATACAGGTGTAAATGTGTTATGACCTGATCATTCAAACCACATTTGGAGGTAGTCAGAATTGCAGGTTACCATTGTTGTAGAAATTTTAATAATCATTGATCCTTAACAGATATTATAATAGAGTTTGAGTCACATGTCTCTATTGCATTTCTACTGAATCTATTCAATGAGTAAAGAGGTATACGTGTGTACGTGCTTGTGCGTGACGTTTCAGGAACATATGGGACAGGACCTCTGACCTTAGGGACGGTCAGTTTTGGCCAGTTTATTTCAGTGCCAGTTCCTTCCCTTCGCCTCTCTATTAATGTGCTTGGACACCGAGCTCTGTGAACAGCCAGCCCCTTTAGCAATGACCTTTTGTGTCTTACCCTCCTTGTGCAAGATGTCAATGGTCGTCTTTTGGACAGCTGTCAAGTCACTAGTCTTCCCCATGATTGTGTAGCCTACAGAACTAGACAGAGAGACCATTTAAAGGCCTTTGCATGTGTTTTGAGTTAAGTAGCTGATTAGAGTGTGTCTTCAGTATTGAACCTTTTCACAATATTCACATTTTCTGAGATACTGATTTGGGGGTTTTCATTAGTTGTCAGTTATAATCATCAAAATTAAAAGGAATAAACACTTGAAATATATCCGTATGTGTGTAATGAATGAATATAATATACAAATTTCACTTTTTGAATGGAATTACTGAAATAAATCAACTTTTTGATGATATTCTAATTACATGACCAGCACATGTATATAGTTCTTTAAATATATAAATACAATAAACTGAAGCAACCTGGGGTTGGACTTGAATTTCTTCTCTTAACCCTTGGACACAATACTGTAGCCTACCAGTATATCAGGTTTATGCAAATGAAGAAACATATTTCCGCGCCTTCAAAAGTCCTTCTGATGTCAATTGTTTGTGCAATAGAAAGGCTTTTCGAACACTCCAAGGAACAGTCTGTTCTAGGCAGGGAGAACTCAGATCAGCACAGCTAGGCTAATTGTATTTTCTATCTTGAACTGCACAGGTGCTGAAACAAGACTACTCCCTTTCTAAAATCAGGCAACTTGAAAAGCACCACCAGTGCTTTTCTTTGTGAGTAGCAGCTCTGTGAACGGAATGAGCAATGTCGAATGTAGAAATTTGATAGATTCTTCAAATCATTATGTGCAATAACAAAATACTTTCCTTCATCTTTTACTCATTACATTTTGGTGCAGTATGACTCTCAGTGTTATTTTTCTGTTTGGCATCATTTATTCACATCTACCACATTCTGAACATGTACTGTATAACTTCTGTCAGACCCTGACAGAAATACACACATCTTCATTTTGGGTCTGCCAATACATTTAACTGATGAGAGAAAGTGTTGTTACTTCTTGAAGTCTGCCTGTCTAAATATCTGATGCACATATCAATTAAATAAGATTGATTTAGTGTCTCTAGTGAGATCGGTATCGATTTAATTTGAGATACTTGGCAGGAAATAAAGGTTTCAAATCTCATTGTTTCTGTAATAAAAACTGAAAAAAGTGGGCTGAAATCCAGTTGGAGACCTGTGGTATGAGGTACAATGTCAGATTGCTTACACGGTCTAAATGGACATAAAAGCTTTTAATAATGAAAGTGAAGTAAGATATTTGCCAACTTGTTCAGGTGACACTGATCAGCTTCACATCTGGTCTCTGGCCAGTTTTGTGGATTATTGATGGTGGGAGCTTTGGTAACTTGCTGAGCAATTTTTTTGTTGACCTTTTGGGTTTTCAAGTATCATACTGTGGGTATTAAAATCGGATAGCTTTCCTGGACACATGGTCTCTCCATAAAAACAAAAGGCAAGAAAGAAAACAGAAACAGTTCCTTGAAGCAAACTCTGTATTAAAGTTGTGAGGTGTTTTTTGCCCCTCTGGTGGCAATAATCAGAACTGCAAAAATAATGATATCTTCAAACAGGTTTCCTAAAACACAAACAAATATTTTTTATAAAAAAAAGTCGATTGAACACATCTGTTATTTATTAAATAAATAATACATAAACTATAGTAATTTTGTATTGTGTGTGTGTGTATATATATATATTTATATATAAAATCTTTTTTAACTAGTTATTTATTTATTTATTTTAAATCCCACTTCTTTGGAAAACGAATTATCTGTATTACCTGCAGCTACAGATAGCATTTACAAAAGGTCACGTTGTTTCCTCTTCTTGAAACACGTTTATGGATCTTAAACAGATTACAGCACTTAAGATGGCCAGATGAGATGACTGTCCACTCTGAGCAAGTGCTAGTGGCTGCTCATAAACACTGATTTTTCCATCTCTCAACAAATTCAAAAGACTGTTTACCTTTCATCTGGTTAATAGCACAGTTGTGTTCCATAAATGCTTTGCTACAGAAACTGTATATTGAAAGCATTTAAGATTGCAAATGCACTCCTTTGTCACATGAGTGAAATGAGTTTTTGTTAATTTATGGAATGGCTGTATACTTATAAACTTAGAGCCTTAAATTACATAAATCTGAATATTCTGACTGTCAACAGAGCTGTGTTTTTTTTATACCACAAAATTAAGTATTGAATCTCATAAGTATGTATGAGTCACCTATAAGAGCAGTCTGTAACAATAGTCTGATTCTGATTAAGAAAACATGTTTTCTGCAAATGTAACAATCTTGCAGCTCTCATTCAGGGAATATATTTTGACTTGTACTGGCATTTACAAGGGGGCATTGGGGTTTTGTTATATCGTGCGGAAAGAAAGAAAGAAAGTGTGAGAGGGTTCAAATTGACTATCCATTATAGGAAAATGGACGCTTATGTCCTGTCCCTGGGAGAATGATTGTAATTGAGGATTTAAGTTCACAGGTGTGAAAGTCTGCACGTGTACAACATCTACTGCTTTTACTGCTCACTCGCACGTCAACACAGCTCTCGTGCACAACACACACACACACACACACACACACACACACACACACACACACACACACACACACACACACACACACACACACACACACACACACACACACACACACACACACACACACACACACACACACACAGGCACGCACGCACGCACGCACGCACGCACGCACATTGTCAGGCTTTAAGCTTAATCCAATAAGAAGAGTATGTGTTTCAGCTTCAGATCTGTGCATTACACTCAGTGAGATACTTCATTTCTCAAATACCATTTCTCATGAGAGTTCCACAAGATTTTCCAAGCATGAATGTTTCCCTTTTCAGGTAGTTTATGCTTCTGTTGGTTTTTACTGACTGGTTTTACTGTACATTTATCAACCGTCAAAACAACTTGAACCCTTCGGGATTATGAAGATGTAAGAATGATGTGAAATGTATTTGGAAAGGTCAAATTCTCCTCATTCCTCCTTGCTCATTCAGTTAAACACAAGTGAGTCTGAAGGCGGACACATTCAAAAGTTTGGGCTTTTTTAATGTTTTTGAAAGTCTCACAAAGGTGGCATTTGCTTGATATACAAAAAAAAGGGTAAAACCAGTAATATTGTAAAATATTACTAAAATCTTTCTTTTTAAATCTATTTGTAAAATGTAATTTACTCATGAAATTTTCAGCATTATTTCTCCAGTCTTCAGATCCTTCAGAAATCATTCTAATATGCTGATTCTGTGCTGAAAAACATATTTTATTATTTTCAATGTTGAAAAAAATATTCTTTAATGTATATGAAGTTCGAAAAAGCAGCATTTATTTAAAATAGAAATCTTTTGTAACAATGTAATAATCTTCACTGTCACTTTTGATTCATTTAATGCATCCAAAAGCATATTAATAATCTTTAAAAACCAAATTGAATATGTCTCATTTATTTCATTTATTTATTTTATCCATTAAAAATAAAACATCTGCTTGTCCTGAATATTGATACTATTTACTGTCGGATCTTGTCAAATTTCTATGCAAAATTTACACAGACCCATACATTGTTTGTTTTGTTTCACGAACTGTTACAAATCTCAAAGTCCAAGTTTTTTCACCCTAAAATGCAGGAACACAGGAGCATGGAGTGTGCTTGTTCTGGCTCATGGCTATGGATTACATGAGTCAGTTAGCTTTCTGACAGTAAGGTACACACACTGTACAATATAAAACAGAGCGCAACAGATGCCTCCTCAAACCCCAAACTGTAATCCATACGCATGCAATGATGAGGCCCAGATGGATCTGTCCTGTAATAATCTTTAGCAGAGTTTCTCAAATATGATGAAGAAACTTTCCCATGACATATAGTCTATAATCACTGTAGTTTAGTTCAATTTCATTGTTCTTATTTTTTTCTGTTAATACATTTTCAAGCAGACAAAAACCAGAGCTAAACGGGACAATGAAGAACAGATTTGGCCCCGGCAGGATAGAGACCACAGGATCTGATTGCTTTGATACTGAAAATTCAAATGTATTTATTGCTACCATTAATGGTGCTTGCTTGAGATATTTCAAAGCCCTATTTTAAGTATTAAACTTTGGTGTGTCACTGTTCATGCTGATACCTCACGTGAATACCTGACGTGAATGATACCTCAAATCATGCACTTTACTGTGAAGAGATGTGCCATATTCACAAGTCAATTCATAACTATTTTACATTTTGGCAAATTAGTGGTTAATTCATAGAGTTATTACAATCTCATTCATGTTTTGTACAATCTGCGTACGCCACACTGACAATTGAGGTTAGGGGTGGACCTTAATGCTTATGTTTTTTTTTCTTTTTTCTAAACAATTTAATGTTTTCATACGAATCACATTGTACAAATTCATACAGAATCGCCACATTGAAAATATGACTTCGAAACGATGTCTTCTCGGAGCTGAATTGAATTCTGTTTGCATAATTTTCCCTGTTTATCATTGTAAAGCTGACTTGAAACACTGTATTATAAAGTGCTTTTTAAACAATGGTGACTTGACTTGACATAGGCCAGTATAAGTAATGCCTTAGCAACCTAGCAACCACCCAGAACACCCTGCAACCACTCAACATCTTAGCAAATGCATTGCAGTGCCCTATAGCACTACGCACTATAACTACGGATTCTTCAGAAAATGTACAAATCTAAAGGCATAGATGTTCTTTTCACATGTTTCTCAGAGTGCCGGGTTAAATGTGTGTTTTTTTCCATTATGCACTCATTCACTTAATGTGATTTCATGTGCTTTTATGGCCAGTGATTTAGGCCTCCTGCAAAATGGCTGTTTATTGCACCAAAGATTTAAGGCAGCATAATAGAAAGCAATGCAGTTAGAATCAAAATGCAGAATGAAGCTCATTGGCCAATCAAATTTACAATTTCAATTAAAAAATCATGCTAAAAATCTTCTGAGAGTTGTCATGAAATAAATATGTTTAATACAATGTAATATAATTAAAGGTAGAGTAGGCAATTTTGGAGAGGCTAGCTTTGAAAGCATATGATCCCACCCTCCCTTTAGAGTCTCCAAAGCCACACCTCCTTCAAAACACAGACGCACAGAGTTTTCAAAGCGATACGAGATTGAGAGACTGTTAAATTACCTCATGTCTCAAAGCACATAATATTACAATAATAATGAACATAACCACCTTAAAGTAACACTAAGGATTTTTCCTCTTCGGTCGCCCTACTGGTTGGAAACGAAATTGTCCATTGCCGCTGTCGTAAATAATTTAGCCTACCGTCGCACGCACGCTCGCTGTTTATCCAGCACCGGCTTTAGAATGAACGATGTCCACAGACAAGGTAGAGTATGTTAAATGATTTCATGAAAGGATGATGTATTGTGACATCAGAAACGAAGAAAAACGAAATAATGACTATTGTAGCGCTTGACGTAAAGCAGTCGAATTCTGTAGTTCTTTTGTGCACGGGTTCCTACCCGAAACCCGAAGTTACATAGTGCCAGTAAAAGCGATACAGACCCCGTCAGGCTATGGCAGACGAGTCATTTAACTTATTTTAAGTCGATGTACCATCACAAGGGTCTTGGAAATATATTATGAAGGTTGAAAATTGTTACTTAGTGTTACTTTAAAGATCTCTTAATTGTACCATCCAACTACTGCAGATTCATTTTGACGCTGATAGTGTTGACATAGAAACACATAAATTCGAGTCTGATGACTTGAACAGCTCCTAGAACGTCACGGGTTGCCATCTTGTATTTACGATTACGTTATGGCGTGAACACAGCAGAAGCTCGTTGTTTTAGTTCAGGAGGAACTGTAAAAGGCAGCTTCTGTTTATTTGTGGCATCTCACCGAGTGTCTGTCTGCAACTCTGCCTAGCCGCATTGACGCGCTGAGGAAATGTGATGTCTGTGCGAGCAGGGTGTGTGGAAACAGGGTTGCCGTTGAGGGTGGAGAGTATGCCAGGCATATGGGCCCAGGACGCTGAGGGCCCCAAATCACGACTCAGGATTTTTTGTTTTGATTTTGTGTGTGATTTTTTTTCTTACATACATGAACACGTTAACTAATACGTAGTAAAATTAAATATCTGTGAATTAAGTAAGAAGTGAGCGTGAGCACGCTTTCTCCTCACTTCAAAATATAGTCCGAAATTCTTGTTTTTTTTCCGTACGTTAAAAAATAAATACAAAAATTTCGTCTATCATAAAAATTGGACTGAATGCAATGATTGGACAATTTTATGGTCCTGAGACTTCCACGGAAGATGTATGTACATGTTTTGATATTTAGACCACTTATTATTGATTGAATAAGTGTGAATGAAAAAAATTTGCATCAGCAAAAAAAAAAATGTTTTTTTTTTAATTTACCTCATTTTAAAGTGGAATGTAAGCATCAAGGTAATTTTTGATTGACATGCCAGCATGCACATGTAGCTTAATAGCTGAGTAAATAAAAAAATGCAATGAATAGGCAGTTTTAACGCACATGCGCTGTTGGATGTCTGAATGAATGTAAATTATCCTGCATGCAGGGGCAGAATTTACTCAATTAATTTCTAATGATCAAAGTGCAGCTGATTTTATGCAGGTATAAGAGCTTCTGTCTGGGGGGAAAAGGTTGTGACGATTTTTTTTTTTCTGTGATGATTTTGAAATAGATTTCGGAATGTATAGAGACTGAAAGATGTGGTTCTTATACTGTGATGAGTCACTGATCTTGCCAACCTGTAAAGGTCCTGAACTGAAGGGATAGTGCAACCAAAGCTTTGAAGTAGAGATCACACCAATTTAGACAACATCATTGTTGGAAAGGTACTGATCTGATTCATCAAGGCTTGCAGCAGTTTGATCTATGAAAATCACTGGCTCAGAAAACCTTTGTACCTTTCTCTTCTTGTAGGTGTTTGCTATTTGAGGTCCTAGGAAATTATGGTTATCAGGAACCTAAAGTACTCGGTAGATTACAGTCACACATAGGTGTAATTATCCTGTGTGTCTTGTCCTGTCTATTTTCTTATCATCTGTGCAGTGGATAGTGCACTCAGCATTACATTTATTAGTATTCAGTCTCTAAAGCAATAAACATCTCTCCAACTCAGGAATATATAACAATTTCCTTCATTCTCTGCCTCTGTATTTGCATTTTATCCGTTTGTAGAGATGAAGCATTTAAAGCCCAAACTGCCCAATTTGATAAATATTCAATTTGCATGAAAACAGGTTTTGAAATTAGAAGCTGTTTGGATAAGTGAAGGACAAAATGTTCAGAATCACACAACTGTGCCACTATTGCAGAACCTCTTTATATAAAGGATTTTTTTTCTCCCCCTTTGAGACTTGTGGTTTTCCTAAACTGCTGTCTCCTAAGGCAAAACCTGATTGCAGTGCATGCGCTTTTTGTGGCAATGAAGATTTAGATTAGCAATGCTTATAAATCTTGTTGTTAGCCAGTTATGTAAACAAACTGATTTTTTCATCAGTTTGATGAGAAAGCTCTATGAAATTTTGTTAACTTTATTTTAAGGTGACGTAGTTACATGTTACTACATGTACTTGCTATAGGAAAACAGTAAATTATGCATAATTACAAGTAACTAAACCTAAACCAAACCCTAACCCTATCCGTAACTCTATAGTAAGTATATAAATTAATATAATCAGTACTTATTTGAGTAAGTACAATGTAACTACGTCACCTTAAAATAAAGTGTAACCTAAATTTTCTCTGTTCTTCTAAACATTGAAATACTTGTACGTACTGAGCCTAAACAATGTAGCTCAATGTCAAGTTTTAGACATGCATGTTTGGATTTTCCTTTCCTTAATTCTGTTAATTACTGTTTTAATTATTTTTGTTACTTTTGATTATTTTAATTAATTCTATGTAAAGCACTTTGAATTATAAACCTGCCTTGCCTTAATTCTCTTCAGGCATACATTTATTTTCAGCTAGAGGTGAAAATGTGGAGTGGGATCAAGTATTTGTGTTAGCGCATTATTCATACAGAGACAGTTTTAATAGTAATAAGTGATGAGGTGATCAGTCTAAATTCACTGGGGTTGGTAATTTTTTTTTTAATGTTTTTGGAAGAAAAATGCTCGCTACAGTGTAAAATAGCAAATCGTGTAAACTATATAGTGAAATATTATTACAGCTGTTTTCCATTTTAATATATTATAAAATGTAATTTATTCCTGTGATGGCAAAGCTGAATTTTCAGCATCATTACTCCAGTCTTCAATGTCAAATCATTCTAATATGATGATTTGGTGTTCAAGAAAATGTTGTATTATGATCAATGTTGAAACCGGTTCTGTTCAGTTTTCTTTCTTTGATGAATAGAAAGTTTTCTTTGAACACAAAGCACTTTGTAACATCTTTTATAACATTATAAATGTCTTTAGTGTCACTTTTGATTAATTTAATGCTGATTAAAAGTATTTTCTTAAAAGAAAAATCTTACTGACCCCACACTCATTTCACAAATTGTAGATTTTCAATAGAAAATTACAGTTGACCTTGAAGATGAAATGTTCAAACAATGCAAACCAAAATATAATTTTTTTGAGCCAGATTGCCGCCTTTAATAAGATGCCCTGTTGAAATCACAGTACATACCTGGTGACCACCATGCGTTAAGTTTTAAAATATGGTGTTCCTAACTTCCCACCAGCTCAACCATTATCATCATGTTAGAGATTCATACTGGTCTAATCTGGGCTTTTCAGCAAGATACTTATGATGATGATGTGCAATCATAGGTAGTGCTAATCAGTGGTTTAATTATACGTGTTCTCTTTGTCGAGGCTCATTGCAAGAGTGACATCATAATTAGCATTCATGGTGCAACTTATATAATTATTTCAAATTGTCTGAATTGGTAATGTATAATTGTGTTCGTAATTTCATTAACAAACAGTCTATTTTGTGATTCCTGTTTTCTACAAAGAATTCAAGGTGTATCGGAAGGGGTTACATCCTCCATTTGTCAGGAAAGAAACTATTTGCGTGTGATCTCTTTGAAGATTTTTTTCTGTCTGTATGAAAACAATGTTCAACTTCCTCAAATAAGGAATTTGTGTGAATATTATTAGCCTTGAAAAATAATTGGAGCACAGTTTCATTGTTGAATAAATGTTTGTTTCTTGTCGCAGTAACCCAGCAGACACGTTTCTCAGGCCATTTTTTCCCTCACTGTTTTAAATTCCGCTCATCTTTGCAATGAAGACCAAATCAGTGAGTATTCCGAAATGTCAGTCAAAAACAACTTGACTGATCTTGGTTTGGGTTTGTCCAAGCAGGAATATTTTAATCAATATGTATGACAGGTTATACATTTTAATCAGTGGCCAAACCGGCTGTGGCAAAGTTTAACTCAAGTAAACAGTGGAAAGTGTCCTGAAACTCATATGCATCTAAACTGGATTTATTTTCAGCTGACAGACTGTACCTGACAGGGCATTAAGTGTAGGAGCAATACATTGCCCCTGAAAGACATGCAGCAAGTCATGAGGAAAAAGTCAGTGTTTGTCAGAAACAATGGAATAGCAGTGGAAAATGCACTGAAAGGACAGAACTGAACATGAGATACATAAAAAAGAATGAAGCAAGGGAATCAAAGGGATCAGATAAGCCTTTTTGAATGAACTAATAGAGAATTCTCTTCAAGTGGGATTCACCAGGTAAGTAATTAATGACATAATTTTCATTTTTGGGTGAGCTATCCCTTTAAAGTCCTGGCTTCAAAACAGCTTTTGACTTCCCCACTATTATTGCTCGGGAGAAAAGATAACACACACTGAACTTTTCTGACAATGTGCCCCAATAACAGAGCATATTGTCATAGTATAGTGGGAAATTGCTACATGTTAGCTGCTAATTGTTTCTGCATGGTAAAATACATTGATTATTCCAGCACAGCTCAATGGCACTCTGTGGTAGAAATGTGTAAGTGCAGCAGGACAAATCCACCCAGTGCAGTCGCATATAACTCTGCTCTGCTTTGAGGTTGTGCAGACAGACGTGCTGTGTCCATAGACCCATTAGAGAAAGTAAACGCTGCAGTTTTGCTATGAGCAATACTTCCATTTCAAACCCAAGACATACAGAATGAATATCTTCCGGAATTCATTTCAGGTAGGTTTTTTTTTTTTAAACTGTAATTGTCACAATAGTAGCCTATGCATATTTAAAATTCTGAATATTAATGTACATCATCACAAGTATTGGTATTTGCTATTACAATTCCAATAGAAATAGCACACTGTTAATAATAATTATTGTTTATTATAATATATAATATATGTATAATCATTTATTATGATGCTCCATGGTAAAGAAAACGCCGACTTGCAATCCCCCCAAAGGAAGTAAAAACAAAATGCTGTTTTTAAGTAGTATATTATGTTTACATGTATATGTTTAAATTGGCGTTTCGAATATTTCGTTAACCAAAAGTTAGTCAGGACGCATTTTGTTTTACCTGACGGTGAATGAATAAACGCACGTACGCAAACAGTAGCTAATTGCGTTCGAGGTTACTGTAGCAACAATGTGTCAGTATCCTTGACAGGACATAAACAGCGTCGTTATTATAACTTTTTACATATATTACATATAATCTGTAGTGTTTTGTTTAAAAGGTTTTCAAGATAGAAACTATAAAGACCATTGGGTTTCACAAGACAGATAGCTTCTTAAGAAATATTGAAATTGTCTTTGAAAAAAATCAACCACTTTGAGATTATTTTAAACATCTTAACTTAATTAACGTTTATTTTGCAGTGAACTGGACCGAATTTTTGTCATCGACATTTACTGCTAATTGCCCATCATAACAGCATCCTTCGACTCATGTGTCACGGTATATAGCGCGTGAGAGCCGCTATAACAGCGCGCTCATCCGCGCATTTTACGCACAATGGAGAGCTTGCTGAAAGACGTGATTATCTGGCACTTCAACGACTCCTGGGTCAATTCAAGCAGGGGAAACGACAGCAGGAGATCGAACCAAACCGTAAACCCTCTCAAGCGCAACGAAGAAGTGGCAAAAGTCGAAGTTACCGTCCTTGTGTGTATTCTGCTGCTGGCGCTCGCCGGAAACCTGTGCGTCCTTGTGGCTATCCAGACGAGTAAACACGGTCAATCGCGGATGTACTATTTTATGAAACACCTGAGTATTGCTGACCTGGTGGTGGCGGTTTTTCAAGTTCTCCCCCAACTTATCTGGGACATCACCTTTCGCTTTTATGGACCAGACTTTATGTGCCGTCTGGTGAAGTACCTACAGGTGGTTGGCATGTTCGCGTCCACTTACATGCTTGTGCTGATGTCTATCGACAGATGTTTGGCTATATGGCAGCCTCTGCGATCTTTGCGCCGTCGAAACGACCGTTTTTATGTTTTGGCCTCTTGGATTATGAGTCTGCTCTTCAGTTTACCACAGGTTTACATCTTCTCTCTCAGAGAAGTGGGTGATGGGGTTTTCGACTGCTGGGGGGATTTTGTCCAGCCCTGGGGCGCAAAGGCTTACGTCACATGGATTAGTCTCACCATCTATATCATTCCTGTAGCTATTTTAAGCGTTTGTTATGGACTTATTAGTTATAAAATATGGCAAAACTTTAAGCTGAAGACCCGACGCAATCAGTGCCTGTCGCTGACCCCGCGACCCACTAAGGGCAACGCGCTCTCCCGCGTCAGCAGCGTCAAGTTGATCTCCAAAGCTAAGATCAGGACAGTGAAAATGACGTTTGTGATCGTCCTGGCTTATATTATCTGCTGGACGCCGTTTTTCTTCGTTCAGATGTGGTCAGCCTGGGATCCAATGGCTCCAAGAGAAGGTTCGTTGAAATTCTGTTGATCAATGGTCATAAAATGTGTGAAATACATGTGCATAAACATTTTAATGCAACGTAGGCCTATTGACTATTAGTAAAACACCCCTTTATCACTTAGGCTACATATTTAAAACCCTTTATTTAAAAATATAATACAAGCACGTTTACAAGCAAAATATTTCACTAAAAATATAATTGGGTTGATATTTGGCTATCTAATGCAATGAAAAGTATACATTTTGAATAGTGCCGTCAAATCGATTAATTGCGAATAATTGCATCTAACATAAAAGTTTGTGTTTATATAATATATAGGCTATGTGTATGCACACACACGTGTATATGTGCATAGCCACACACACACACACACACACACACACACACACACCCACACACACACACACACACACACACACACACACACACACACACACACACACACACACACACACACACACACACACACACACACACACACACACACACACACACACACACACACACACACACACACACACACACACAAGCAAGCCTATATAAATACAAACTTCATGGAAAACCTGTAAACGGAAATTTGTGCCTTACAAAGTCATGAATTAATTTTTTTGGTGAAATTTCTGTAGAAATAAGGTTTTCTTTTTAGGCATGTGCTCATATATATATATATATATATATATATATATATATATATATATATATATATATATATATAAAGGTTCTCTAAGCGATCCTGGGTGACATCACTTCTTGTTGAAGTTCGAACTATTGTCAAACAAAACGGAGGCTAGCTAGACCCTCCCTCCTCCTCATCCGCGCACTAACCCCTAAAACCCACCCCCAAACCTTTCTTGTCGGTTATTGGCTGGAACAGTTTGTTATGTTTCCTAGAGCGGGTCGCTAGAGTTTGTTTTTGTAGCCGTGTGTGGAGCCCGGGGTGTCCGCAGAGACCGCGTTTTTTACAGTGTGTTCAGGGGACAGGCAGCTAGCGGATAGTAAGGAGATGTTTGCTGTATGTGACAAAAAATGTTTTGGCCTTAAAAACGCGTGACATCGCTTAGAGCACCTTTAAAGAAATTCTTATAAACTATAAGACCATGCATGTAAATTCATTGGGAACCCTTGAATATTTTTTTTGGCCCATCAAGACAGTCCCTGATCTTGCCCTCAAACAGTCATAAAAACAATTTACATCCATGTAATCTGTAGGTTATTCAACTTTCTGGTCTATGAGTTTCAAAACGCTTTAGAAATCTATTATATGGCGATACAAAAAGATGTTTCATACAAGATGGCAATACAACAAGATGTTTTGTGCTCTTCATTCCCCTACAGTCATCTCTTTTTACCTTCATAAAAATTGTGCTCTAACGCCTACTGACAATCAAAAAATATATTTCAGAATAAAATATAACAAAGATGAAAACATGTCTTGTAATATAGGTGGTTTTGGTCAAGTAAATAGCATGACATCAAATCAATCCTATATTTATCCTGAAAAGATCCTTAGGAGTGTAATTTCCATGTCATTTCATAACATAATTTGTGAGGAGGTCTAGTGGTGTTCTCAAACCCACGACAAACTGCAAGGGATCCATCTGCAACATATTTCCTTTTCCACCCCTCTTCTGCATTAGGCCTATACTCCTCCACAGTAAAGTGGATGAAAATGAGTGCAATCAAGATGCTTAATGTGCATAAAGTGGGTTACTGCTGCAAAACTTTAGACTATATTAAAAATGTGGATTCTAAATTTTAATTTAAGATTCAAAATATAAACAATGTTTTCTTTATGAAAAAAAAAAACTATAGGCTACTTGTGCAACAGAACACAATAGAAGTTTCAGACTTTGGGACCTCATTGTAATTTATAAACAAACAGTACATTGGTTTCAAATCATGTTTAAATAAACAGATGAGAGATTTTATTTAAAAAAAAATAGACTATTTCTTATGAAAAACTGCATTGGGTTGGGTATCGAGTTGAGTTCAATACTTTTTAGGCACCGACCGAATTGCCTCGATACCGAGTAGGCTATCAAAAATTTTGTCATTCGGTACCAAATTTCGATACCTGAGGGGTTAATCTTGTTTCAACGTCAGTGAAACAATAAGCATGCAGCATGTCTGATGTGCCCAAATCAAGTGCTGGCTGTGGCGAGGATTGATGGCAACAGCGCGCGATCACCGCAATGAAATGAATGGCGCAGACAAGCACCGCGTGCGTCGCACATGCTGTGTAGTAAAGGGAACCGCACGGAAAAAGACTTTTTACAGGGGAAACGGTATTAGGCCTAATTCACATTGAACTAGACATCTTGTAAAGTGTGGTCATCATTAAGGTTAGCTGCATTAACAGTTTAGCTTTCTTGTTTTTCCCCTCTTCACATTAATGTTACAGCCTCTGCTATCACATTATCTGTTCATAAAATTGGTATCGAAAAAAGAATCGTTTAGAAACCGGTATCGAAGTCACGGTATCGGTATCGAAACATTTTGAACGATACCCATCAGCCCTAAAGATGACACTTATGCCTTCTCAAAGTCTAGGCTTTACATTTATTAGCTGAAAGACAATTATCAAGGACAATACATTTAAAATAATCGGATTCAAAATAATATCAATAGGCATTGAAAGGACAATAGAGACTAAATTTTTATTCTCATCCAAAAATGATTGTTATATTAGAAAATTGTATAATTACTTATTATTTTAATGATTACTATGCTCATGTCTTTCATGTGTGTGCTGTGTGCTGATTTTTTTTCTGTGAAACAGAATCTGAAGAATATGCATGCAGCTCTTCCCTTATATATACCATTATATTATTTTTCATTTTTGAGAAGCATTTATTTACAAAGGTGCACATCCACCCCCTACTCATTTATCAATCCATCATGGGAACTTATTTTAGAGTAGAGATTGTGTTTATAGAGAGAGCTATAAACCATGCTGTTTTTGGGTGCACTTTCAATGTACGTACAGTGTTAAATATAGTGTGGGTAACTACATTTCTGCAGTCTTTGTTCAATGATGATTTTTCTGAGCATCAGCATCAGATTTAAATGACCATAGACACTTTTGTCCATTTGAGTTTATTAGCCATTAACATTATGAAAGCTTAAGAAGAATTATTTTAGGATCATGATTTTTATGCTTCTTGAGAAAGATTTATCTCAGATAAAAAGTTATGGCATCATTTTTCAATTTTAGGACTTGGCTATAGAGGCAGTGATGGATTATAGTCCATTATAGTCCATGGTACAGATTCTTGCCATTATAGCTCTTTTCTTCATTTATTTTACATTGTGCCACCAGCAATTTTAGAGCAGCAGATCATAATAAGTATATGATAATGATATACAATACTGTAAGTGATTGAAAACATTACGTCTTGCCTTGGGTAAAAAATATCATTAGAAAAAAAGTTGAATACAGTAAATGAGTAACATTTTGGTGGTGCAAGATGAAATGTGAGTGATTTATTTCTGTCTGTCTGGGCATAATATAGAAAGTACATAGATTTTACACATCACTTGTGTGTCACTAACTTTTTGTTTTTATTTTGCCTCTAATAGCTATGGCATTCATCATTGCAATGCTTCTGGCCAGTCTAAACAGCTGTTGTAACCCCTGGATCTACATGTTTTTCGCTGGTCATCTGTTCCGGGATCTCATGCAGCGTTGTCTTATGGCATCTCACTGTGGCTGTAAGAGGCAGTGGAGATCTGAAAGCCATTCAGGCACGAGTGCAATGAGGAACACCGGCAGCCAGAAGAGTGTGACACAGTCCTCTACTACATAAAAGAAAGTTGGAATGACTGCAGTTTGTATATAACAATCATGGAAAGAACAAGAATCGTTAATATGATTTTTACACATGTGGCGCAGAGTAAACCTCAGCTATATAGACATGCAATCCTCTTCAGCTTAAAATATGTATCTTAACAAAAGTATAATGCTTGACCTGCAGTTTTTGGAACAGGAGCCATTTACATATATCCATGCATTCTCCAAACCACTCAAGGCCCGTTCACACCAAGAACGTTAACTATACAGATAAATAGATCGATAACTATACTAGTGGATGATATCAATCTGTTTATTCCAACCATCTGCTGCAGTTATGTCTTCTGTCACTTCTTTAAAGCAGGATGGATTTTGATTGGCTGTCATTGTTTTTATCTTTCATTAGCTGGAAACAGTTCACCAAAAATGAAAATTCTGCCATTAGATTAAATACTCACACTCATGTAGTTCCAAACCCATACGCTGTAATTTTTCTGTGGAACACAACATTTTCACACAATGACAGAATTTTGCTTCTGGATGAAATGTATTCTGTTTAAAAGGGTTCAAGTATATTAAATAAAAGTGGAGGTAGGCTAATGGAGGGATGTTGGATGGAGAAACCTCACAACAATTATGTGCTTGTATCTTGCATGCATGAGTTATGAAGCTCCGGGCAAACTTAACAGCTCCATTAAAGTATATGAGATCTGCTACAAAAAAGGTCTTTGATTTAAGACTCTATATTTTCAGATCAAGCCATTGTGTTAAGAAATTGTGTTAAGAACTTATGGGGTAATCAGTCTTACTTGCAGTATCAAATTAGACCAATCTACATTTTTATGTAACTGACTTAAAAAAAAGTTATTTAAAGTATTTAAAAAAATTGAGTAACTTTTTATGAGTATGCAGTTTATGCAACCAGCCCCCCAGGTAACATTTAAGCGCTTTAAATACACTGCAGTTAAATAAAGCATTTGACCTGTTGACCATATCTTTCTTAACTTTTGCCATGTTAGCACCTTTCATTCTAGTATACGAAGTTATGAACCACACTTTATCAAGTAACAAATATCATGAGTTCAAAATGAGCACTTTTTCCATATTGTATGTGAATGTATGTTTTTATTCACTCACTTTCACATTCTTTCAAACCCGTTTGATTTTCTCTTAATTTGTGGATCACAAAATCAATGATTTTGAATAACTTTGGTGCTATATTCTTCTAAAGCCATGCAATAGTTTTAGGAACAGACATGCCAAATGTCATTTGCAGTCAATGTTCAAAGTGTCATGAGTTTAAATATGCATGTGCACAAATGAGATCCAAGAGCTACAGGGTTTATTTGAAATTAAAAGCTTTTGCATGGATTCAGAGGACTTTGAGTAGCCTGTAGTGTATTACTGGTGACTTTTGTGGTGCGTTCATGAAGCCTGACAACATGGTTGCTTTCTTCATAAAGTTAGATAAGAGCAGCTCAGAGATCAGTTAGAGAGAAGGCATACGGATGTGAGGGTGAGTAAATGATGACTTTTTTTGTGATGTTCAACAGTTCCCACATCAGTATTTTGTAGAAATATTCTGTAAATAAGGCTGTCGCTGTGATTCAAAAGAATAAAATTGTATTTATTAAATATCTTTGTGTAATAACACGTGCATTTGACTGTGGATGTGGATATGGATATGAATGAACATGATAAACTGCTGATGGAAAATGTATTTGCTTCTTGTATGACAACCTTTTCAACTCATTTAGAATTTGAACACTCACTGACAAAACAATCCATTTCAATTTTCAAACCATGGCTATAGCTTTTAAGAAGACATTCCAATTATCCTTGTTATCAATGAGAAGTTGTGAGCCCACATAAATAAGAGACAATTATTCTCAATATGAAGCCAATCTTTTACTTTTCAAGAAGAATAGGCCTGACAGCTTTCTATTTGTTGAATGAAATGGCATGGCCACATATGCAATTTAAACTGGGATGAAATGGCTCACGTATTTGGATTTGGACTAAATTTAAATCGATCTTGGAATAATGTTTGGTTCATTAACAGAGACTGCACATTTTAATAATAAATGATCTAATATAACCACTTCATACAGACCCATCAGTTATATTTTTAAAGTCTATGGGGACAGAAGCACATTAAATCCCCATTATGAATCTGTGAATGTACTAAAAGTTTAAACTCTTCCTTTGGTAAAAATCTCTTCAGCCAAATGATAAATCACAATATATGATTTGCAATCTCTCAAAAAATTCCCAGACTTGTCTAAAAACCTCATTGATTACAAGTGAACACATACTGACACCTAGTGTTCAAATACAAATTTACTGCAAGAAAGTGCTATTGCATGCTCTTCCGTTTTTCTCTTGAAAATACATTGTTGCAAACACTATCTTTGCTATTTTTTTTACCTTCAATATCCTAAAGATATGACTTAGCATGAGATTAACCACTAAAAAGAAAGTGGATATCCTGATGTTTGAATAAATACTCAAACCAGCTAAAAATTCGTTCAGTTCCGAATTAGTATAATGGTCTTTTTTTTTTTTTTTTTTTTTTAAATACACTCCTGTGTGTGTACACTCCGCAAAAGTATAGGTTTGGTAAGATTTTTCAATGTTTTTAATGAAGTTTCATATGCTTACCAAGGCTGCATTTATTGGATCAAAAATTCATTAAAAACAGTAATTTTGGAAAAAAAAAATATTTTAGTTTCAATGCTGCAAATGTATTTTTGTGGAAACTGTTAAAGAAGAAAAAATCTGAATTTATTTGTAATAGAAATCTTTAATGGGTGTCTTTACGGCCACTTTTGGCAAATTTAATGCCTCATTGCTGAATAAAAGTATTATTATATTATTACTAGTATTTTTAAATAACTTTATATATTTAAAGTATAATTTACAGATTTTACCGAACTAAAGTCTTTAAATATTTTAAATGACTACAGCTGTCTAGACTCTTAATTTATTCAACCTTTACTGAGTTATGAAACGTTTTACACCTTTTCTTGGCCGTGGCATACTTATGAATTTCCTCTTCTTTTTTTGTTGAAATTGTGACCAGACTGGTCTGCTCACATTAGGTTGAGCCCTCTGTTCTCTGTTTCATAACATGATCAGAGTAGCTCTTATCCCATTTGAGCCTCTTCAGTCTCAACTCTCCTCTTCCACCCTTCCTGCATGCTCACTTCTCCTCTTGCTCTTTCAATACCACTCTCTTTCTCTCGCTCCTCATCCTACATCTCTGCTATTTATCTCCCTTCATCTCTTTTCCCTCCTCCGCTCTTCACCTCTTCCCTGTCCTTTCCCTACCCACTCCACTCTTTTGAAATATCAAAGTTGCCTCTTCAAAGTTTAAAAAACACACAAGATTGTATATTTGAATATTGCAAAAAAGAAATAAATAAGACATGGGGTTACAGTGAAAGAGAGCAAGCCAGGATATCTTGCCTATTATTATTATTATTTTTTTTTTGTACCACACCTGCCTTGATGCTTCTTGGTTCACAGTTGTTAGGGATAGTTCACCCAAAAATTAAAATTTTGAAGAGAAGAGAAGAGAAGAGAAGAGAAGAGGGGTTACGAGGGCACATTAATTGATAGGCATGGAAAAATAAGTCATAATGAATAATGCAATATTCCATAAAAGAAGAATTGGCAGTTTTGATGGTGACTAACTGTGTAAGTTAAAGTTAGCTCAGTTCCAGTTAACTGGCAGCAAATCTAACACTTGTTTTACAGTAAAGCATGCCAATATCACACATACACTTCACAAGTCCACAATAACAGACAGCCTATGCCAAAAACAGAGAAACCAGAGAAAACCGTCACAGATCTTTTAAGTGGCTTTTTAACTGAAAGTAGAGTTCAATAATTTCAACACTGTGCCTTTATGCCTCGATTTTATCTTGTATATGTCTGCTATGCTTCAACTGATAAAACTTGCTCTGTAACTGGTGTGTAACAGTATTTCCTACATCAGTGTGTGGCCACAACAGAGCTCTTTCTATTCTTCTCTGCACATCTTGTCATCTTCCTCCTACCGCTTCCGTCAGTTAGGCTAACAGCGCGTCATGACTGTAAGCGTTGGCGGCTCAATCGACCATGGGCATGGCTCTCAATCTTCCTTCTGTTATTTCTCTGCGATGGACATCCTAAGGTGAGCGTGTAAGCGGGATGCAAGACATCAGAGCGGTGAATTATGCCGTTGCCATGAGAATGGACTGATCGAGGCACTTTTTAAGGTAGGCTTGATGCGCAATGGAAACCATCATTTAGAAAAAAAACTAACTATAAACTTCCGTACTCTCTCTCTCTGTGTGTGTGCGCAAAATGTCTGTGTGTTTAAGGTACTTCAGACTACTCGTAATCCACCAATAAACAAAATCACTGTATCTTAAGTGAAAGTGATATGGAAATGTGTTACTCTATCGAACGCGATTGCTGCTTGCGCGTGATTTCCTTTATAACGCAAGCTGTCTTTATGTAAATCAGAGTGCTAATGGAGAGGGTGAGAGAGAGAATTATGCATTTGGATGACGCTTAATTTTGGCTTGAAACTCCAGGAAGGTTTTTTTAAAGTAATATTTTTACATAGCCTGTATGATGTAGGTAGGCAGGCTGTGTCTCAGTTTTAATTGCCTTTAAACATTTTTAGTAACTACAAAAGCTAGCCAGGGGGCGTATTATCACCTTCGGTAAAAAGATGGGGGGAACCGTAAACCAGTAACGCTTTAGATTACAGCCCGGAAAGTACTGTGTAATTAAAGCGATTTTACAGTGTAACTTTCTGTAATAATAGTGTACATATAAAGTACTTACATGTAAGTATGTAAAGTTTGGGCAATAAAGGGGTAACAACCAGGAGAATAATATATATATATAGTACTTATAAGTATTATAGAACTAAGGGGTACTACTATTATGATACAACAATCACATTTGGGAGCAATTGAACACTGCGTACCTTTTTGTAATAATGTAATAAAACAAACTGTATAGGCTTTTTTTAAATTACAGGGTAGGCCTACATATGCATTTATACAATAATCTGTTTTAAAAAAGTTCACTGAAAACTAAAACTATTGCAACTTTTGCTTAAATATTGGGGAAAGATACTTTGTTTAAGTCTTGACAGAAAGTAGCACGCCAAGCCCCCCCCCCCCCCCCATTTTTTTGCTTGCTTGGCTTCTTCCTTTTGTTCCTCTTCTTTGAGGAATCTGAAGAAGTAATCATGTCTTTTGCTATTCTGTATTATGTATTAAAAGAAAATGCAGTGCACCCAGAAATACGTCCACACCATTTACTCATTTTTTACCCTCATGCCATCCAAGATTGTCCTTCTTCAGATGAACACAAATTAGGGTTTTTAGAAAAATAATAAAAAAATACATCTCTGGGAATACATATAATGCAAGCTCATGTGTTCCTAAAAGTTGGAGCATCAAACAGCACATTCTACAATAACTGTAGTAATCCATCTATGCAACCCCAATGGGTGGATCAATGTCTTCTGAAGTGAAACGATAGGTGTTTGTTCGAAAAAATTACAATATTTTAACTTTTTAAACTGTAGACTATTGCTTCAGACTGTAATAAGTTGTTTTTCAAATAAAGGTTTCCAAATCAGTGATATTAGATTCTGTGTATGTATTTTTATTGTACTTAACCTGTAACTACATGGAACAAGAGGGTAACAAGCACCACGGCCCGCAATGTCACACTTACCCTGTAACTACATGGAACTAGAGTGTATTTTCCAGTATTTAAAAAAAGTTGCAATAATTTTAGCTTTACTTGCCTTGAAACATGTAATTTTAATTTAAAAATTAAATAAAAAAATAACTACATGCACAGAAATGTACCCTGTAATTTTTAAAAGCCTATACAGTTTGTATTGGTACACAATTATTAAAAAAAGGTACCCAGTGTATGTTCTTGCTAAATTGGTCCTAAATATATGATTGTTGTATCACAATAGTAAAATAAGTACCCCTTGGTCTACTTACAGTATAAATATATTTTTTTAATTCTCCTGGTTGTTACCCTTTTATTCCCCAAACTTTACATATTGTTCCCTTATACTTACATGCAAGTACTTCATAGGTACACTTTAATTACAGAAAGTTATACTGTAAAATCGTCTTAATTCGTCTACTTTCCGGGCTGTATTCTAAAGCGTTACCCGTAAGCCTTTAGCAGCTCACTATTTTAGGATAACATACATATTCTCAAACTTTTAGTATAGTTTTTATTTATATATGACAAAATTGTAGTTTTCAGATAGTCTAGTTGTGTATTTTCACTTTTTAATTACATAGACTTTTTTTTACATGATTTTCATCTATGGACCTTATTCAGAGTAGCGTCATGAGTATGAAAGCGATGTGAGGGACAGACTTACCGTGTTTACAATGGCATCCGCTGTAAAAAACAACAACAACAAAAACCCTGTAGCCTTTAAAACTCCTAAATCACTAATAGTTTTCCTCAGCTAGTGATGTCTGGAGTTTTATGTCTACTGAAGTTTCTTGGAAAGATATTTATATTGCAGTGTTTCGTCAGCAGAACAATCCAAATACGCATTAATAACAGTACAACAACCCTCAGTAGAGATGCATGTCTATCCCTCACAGCCTCACTTTAATTCCCGTTAAAAATCAAAGATGGCGAGGCTTTGAATAAGGTCTATAGACCATACATGCTACAGAATTTCACATGTAACCATAGCAACAGAGTTTGAAGACTTTTCGTCCGGATCTTTTTCAGAAATTCGGCCATCAACATGACCATTATAATTTTTATTACATATTTCATATTTATTGCTTGGGACGTTAGAAACAATTTGGGTTGCTCAAAACCTAGATCCCTTCCTGAAAATTCATGATTAGAATGTACATTTCAACAAGTCTAGTTTGCACACTGTCCAGTTAAACATTAGAACCCACAGAGGAGTGAAAACTCTATCATAGACCTTATTCAGAGCAGCGCTATGACGGGTATGAAAGCGAGGCTGTGTTTTCAATGGCATCCGCTGTAAGTGGATTAATGGTATATCTAGAAACACATATAAAAAACAGTACAACCCACTAAAGAGATGTCTGTCTATCCCTCAGAGCAATAGCTTTCATTACTGTTAAAGGGATACTCCACATTTTTTGGAAATAGGCTCATTTTACAACTCCCTCAGAGTTAAACAGTTGAGTTTTACCATTTTCGAATCCATTTAGCCGATTTTCTGATATTTAGAAGAATATCAGTAACCAGACAGTTTCTGGTCCCATTGACTTATATATACTATGGAAGTCAATGGGACCAGAAACTGTCTGGTTACTGATATTCTTCTAAATATCAGAAAATCGGCTGAATGGATTTGAAAACGCAACCATTTAACTCTGGGGGAGTTGTAAAATTAGCCTATTTCCAAAAAAAGTGGACATATCCCTTTAAAAATCAAAGATGGCGCTGCTGTGAATAATACCTATGACATCCACGCTCCTGATGATTATAGGCTAAATTGTTGGTCTCAATTTTTGAGGTATAACAGTAAACTTAAATTGTGATTATGCATTTTAACTATTATGACTGCCCTGGAACGAATCAGAAAGTTCTATCTACGATTTTCTGTAAAGCTGTGAATTGTGAAAAGTGCTAAAGGCTACAAATAAAAATGGAATATTTTTTATTTTATTTTAACGTATAACAAAGTTTACACAAAATCGGATCATTTGCTCTGTCTATATTTAAGAGTGATTTTTTTCACTGGTTTTATTTCTGTCTATTTTGCTGCTTATATTTTACTTCAAAATCTGCAACATTTTCCCATTTTTTTTTGTTAAATGATCCTGTAAGAAGTGCTTTCTCATGGCAGGTGTCCACAGAGATGGAGAGTCCTTCGAAAAGGGAGAGGCGACAGGCGTGGGCGCTCAGCAGCAGCAGCCGCCGCAAGTTTACCGTAAGAGATGCAGAACACTGCGGTACAACAGCAGAACAGCAGCCTCATTTCTCTCTCCAAGATGACGTCTTTGTGGATGGTAAGCGTCAGGTTAATGTTTGACATTCAGCTGTGTCAATAGCTCTAGAATATGGAAAGAAGCTGCATATCTAATTTCCTCTTAACCAAGTAATTCAAATCTACATGCAACCAGGGGGATTAAGTGTTTAGAAGGCTTTACTTTTGTGTGTAAAATGCTTTGCTTGAAAACTGCACTATGTATTTAAATAAAACATCACTTGGCCTGATATTTTGTTAGCCATGCAGTCCAAATACTTTTTTAAACTACTGTATGCTTTAGTAAATAAGCAAAACATTATCAGCGCAACTGTACTGGGTATTTACATTAATTGCTCAACAATAGATCGGGAGGTTATTTGGAATTCAAATGTTAATAAAATTGTATTGCAGCTACTTTGAATTAGGCCACTTCTAAATGAAGCCACATTATAACTGCTGCTGTGAGAGATAAAGGATTGACCACAAACAGTACCACCAGATAAACTCCAAAACCAGAAAGCTCATTTACACCTCTCTATCTCACTCTCTCTCTCTCTCACACACACACCCATCCTCAAACAGACAGGCTAAGATCACTATGTGCGTCTTTATTTTGTTTCCACAGGATGCTCTGCAGGAAAGATTGAAACCTGGCTCCAAGGTTGTGGGTGAGTGTTTGTGTGTCTTTCTATAAAAGACAGTCATTGTGACAATTGTAATACAATAACAGCAAGTTAATGGAAAACCACAAATGTTCTTGAACTTGTTTGTTGACGGTCATGCAGGTTAAAAAAAAAACATTAACAACCTCTGAGGGTCCAAGACCATGTTTTCACAAGGTACCTTCACCTGAAAGCTTTTAGTGGAAAAATATTTGAGCTACATTGTTTTTCTCTATTTATAGATTGTGCTGAGGAAGAATCTGTTTTTATTTTTTTTTGCTTTCTGGATCAGGAAACCACAGAAAAACTTGTTATTGTTTCTCACTGTTTAGGCTTAGCAAGAAGCCACAAAGAAAGTGTTTCCAAGATATAGATTTTTCCCAATCTATTAGGAATGGAAATAACGTTTTAACATTAAATGCACATGTAACATTTAGGTTATTGAATTATATTCTACAAAGCCTGTAAATTAATTAGGATATCTAATCACATTCACAGAAGCAGTAGTCAGATGCGAGACAGAACAGAATCCACAGTGCTTGGAAAGCGACTTTTGTCTCTGTGACAAAGCAGAAAAGATCTTATAATCTATCATTCTGACATTTGTTTAATAAGGGCTACCGGTACATACTGCCACAAGGATTGAAACACGTCTTATGTGCGTGTCTGTTTCTATTTTTATCGCAGTATTTTTACTGCATGCCCACAACCCGCCCACAGACCTGAGCTTATTCAGACCTGATAAAAGTGAATTTTTCATTTGTGTTTCTCTCTCTCTCTCTCTCTCTCTCTCTCTCTCTCTCTCTCTCTCTCTCTCTCTCTCTCTCTCTCTCTCTCTCTCTCTCTCTCTCTCTCTCTCTCTCTCTCTCTCTCTCTCTCTCTCTCTCTCTCTCTCTTCTCTCTCTCTCTCTCTCTCTCTCCTCTCTCTCTCTCTCTCCTCACTCACTCACTCACTCTTTCTGTTTTCTTTTCTCCATCGTATCTGTAGAAATGAAGCCAGTCCTGCCAAAAGCAGTCACCTAACAACAGGTAGTTCTTGACTATAAAACCTGCACATCCAAGAGCAGATTGCAAAATATGTCATTTTTACATGTCGAGTAGTAGGCCTGCACAGAATCTGTACACACATGTTGGTACACCTATCATTATGAGGATATTGTATAGGTGTAATGGTTTTTATACTGAGGTAATGATGTTCTCTATTTTCTGCAAAATCCTGTAAAATCCATGGAATTATTTGACTGTATTAAAATAGATCATATTCATAGATTAAAGCATGACTAAATTAGCTACAATATGTGTACAGCTTTAAATAATGAATGATGTCCATTAGAATTTTGCTTGGCGGGTGCTGATTCTGTGCAGGCTTACCAGTGTTTACTAAATAATTGTCAATTGATCACATCTTTGCAACACGTCTAAATCCTCCTAAAATTGTCAAATGTAACCCTACAGGCCCTTTGAGGACAGGCACCAGTTTTGAGGATGATCTGAGTCTGGGTGCAGAAGGTGAGTAGAAACAACAGTAACTCAGGTATAATGCAGCTGGAAGTGATTAACAATGTGAAAGAACACACACATCACCTTATATTATTATAGGGTTAAAAACAATATTATTATTAATATTATTAATATTATTAAAAACAACTTTTACAATTGAATATAAATATTTAATTTTAAATATTTTAATATATTTAAAAATGTATGATGACAAAGCTGAATTTTCAGCATCATTACTCCAGTCTTCACAGTGTCACACGATCCTTCAGAAATCATTCTAATATGCTGATTTCGTGCTCAAGAAATATTTCTTATTATTATCATCAATGTTGATTATTTTTGTGGAAACCATGATCCCCCCAGGATTCTTTGTTAAATAGAATGTACGAAAGAACAGCATTTATTTCAGATCACTTTTTGATCAATTTAATGCATCCTTACTGAATAAAAGTAATAATTTCTTTCAAATATTCAGTATTAATATCAGAAAAAAATGTGAACCCTAACATTTGAAGGGTATTGTACATAGTAATTTATTTTCTTTCCTTCACTTTTATTTCACAGCCAATGCATTATATGCTGCATCAGGTGCGCCACATTTTAGGTAAGAAACAGGTTGACTTTGCCGCACCATTGACTTACCACCTTCATTCTCTGACTCATGGTTACTCATTTATGCTTCTAAATCCCTTCTTTCATTGTATTTACATTGATTATGTGTGTATCAACAGCACTCCTCAACAGAAGCTTAACCTGCCATTGTACAACATGGGCCAGAGTGTCGCATCCAGTGCCTTCTCAACCGCTACCAGCAGGACTGCTTCCAGGTAAGGGCATGGCTAAGGCAACCAATGAACCAAATAATACCTCATTTAGCTGGCCTATTGGATGAAGGTTACCAGCTTAGTATCTGACAAGGAATAAGCAAAACAATTTCCTCCACTGTGCATTTTGCTTTCATGCTTGAGATTGATTTTTTCTTCTGATGAAGGTAAACTGGGTTTGGAAAAACTAAAAAAAGTGGTTGCAAATGCAGAGTGATGCATAATTAAGTAGTACATTTATGCCACTCGCATAACCGTATGTGGAATATGTGACTCTTACTAATAAGAAGGCCAGCCCTGAAATTGATTATTTTTTCACATTTCTCACATAAACAACATTCCTTGGACTCCTGTTATTATCTGCATCATGAAATCATGCAAATTATCCAGCAAATAAACATGCAAGGGATGAAGAATGTGTAGAACTTTGTGAATGCCAGGCACTGGAATTTCTGTGGGCATAGATTCCGTGCATGTCTACCTGAGTTCTCTCACATACTTTTTAAAAAATATCTTTTGCTTTTCATGATGTCTAAAAAAATCCACCAGTGTGTCTGAGGTCCTCCAGATGCGTGCCGAAGATGCAGAAGAGACCCTTTTCCAGCTGGGTTTCGGTTGCGAGGAACCACAGGTGACTGCCCGCATCCCAGTCCGTTTCTTCAACTTTCCGTCCCAGCTCAGAGGCATCAATTTCCGCCTGTTCCTTGAATCCCAACTCACCAGGATACGCCAGGAAGACCCTTGTCTTTCATTAGCAAGTAAGGAACCACGGATTTACAGAATGTTGCTCCTACTACAACTTTAGAGACATTGTCACATCATCTCATCTTGTTTTGTCACAGGTCGTTTCCGACAAGTAGAGGCATTGACGGCTATGGCCAATGCTTTCTATTCGCTGTACTCCCACGTGTCCCGAACGCCACTTCAGAAGCTTGCGCCACCCCAGTTGACCTTCAGCTCCCCAATCGTGGAGAGGACCATGTCCCGAACCAGTGTCCGCAGTGAACCGCGCTCTCCTGTTGAAAGACTAAAAGACACTATCTCCAAGATGTGCTTGTACACTGGATCCCGTGGCTCGGACTCCACGTCACCAAGCAATTCACCTCGTAAGCGTAAATACAGTCTGTCAGGTGTAATTGAGAAGAGTGCAGAAAATGACGATGCTAATGACGAAGATTTATGCCTTCAAATGGAAGTAGATGATTTGGAACAAGACTTGGACTGGTTTGTAGAGAGCAAGAAAGAACTCGAGGAGAAGACATACGAGGAAAACACTGAAAGGACTGATTATTTTGAGCCGATACCTTGTCATCCACTATCCGAGACGACAAATGAAAACATACACGACCTCAGGGATACATTAGCAGAGTGTACACCTTGCCAGGAGCCAAGGACAGACACGGAGTCCAAAGGTGGTTCCCTGCCTTTCTTCACTCAAAAGATCTGACGTTACCGTGAAACCTGTTCCTATCATTACTCATGATATCATATGTCCTCAGGTTGTTGAATGTGTCAATCAGGCTCCTTACCGCTGCTTACAGACAAATAGTATGGATGCTAAAGATTCACCTTTTGCACACCAGATGACAAATAAACCTTCTGTAAGACAATCTAACGCAATGAATTTACACGAGTCATTATGTCAGATCACAGTCACTGGATGGGAGGATGACACAACCCTCCCCAACAGAGACACACAGGACCAGTGTTCATCCAACATCAAGAGGTACCTGAGCCCAGTCAAACCACTAAACCTGAGCAAACAAGCCAACTCCTTTGAACTGGAAGAGGTACGATATCTCCTATCATTTTAATCCATTTCAATCCAACTCGTGCCAACACGAGTTCTCCCATAAGACGTCATTAACAGAATATTACTCAATTCTTTATTGCCAAATCCACCTCCAAACTTCCTCTTCGTGTTCCTCCCTTGCATAGAGATTATAATGTTGCTATTTTTAATGCTGCAAGCTTTTGTACCATTACTTTTTACACTTTTACTGTTGCTCTTACTTCAGGTCAGGAATTTAAAAAGAGTTTAGTAAAGGAAAACAGCATTGATATTATCCTCTGACAATGTAAACATCTAGTTTTCCATACTGTTGTGGTATATTATTAAGTACAGGGTTTCAATTCAGGTTCACAGTGCAGAGGAAGAGGAAGCCACTTCATCAGAATTCTGCTCCGCCATCACATTGTCTGTTTCGGCACAGCATTCCAAATGTAAGTAACATGAGTAGCCATACCATGATTAGAATATGTGAGGCAAATTTTAGCCACTAATTTGACTAATTCTTTTTCAGTTACAGTAAGTAAAACCAAGTCAACTGAATATCTGTTTATCAGCCATGCAGTGTTATCACCAAAATAAGCAAAATCACCCTTACAAGTTCACAGAAAGCAGCATTTGTTGATGTGGTGAGAAAGGGAGGTGTTGTGCTGACTTGTCAAAAACACATTGCAGTAAAATGCAAGAATTAGGTCCAGCTTATCTTGTCTGTCTTATCGCTAAAACATTTCATGGGGAAACGACCTAACAGGAAGTCACAAGAAAATCTGCAAAGTATAATTTTTGTTCACAGAAAAAGAATTGGGTGCTGTCATGACTGCTTAAATTCAACAGTTTTCTTATACATTTATCATTTTTCATTCCCAGCGTCACCTCTGCGAGGGGACAGTTTTTCAGTCAGACAGCAGTGGATATGCTGAAGAGGATGTGCACCATTCCCTCTTCACCCCAGAGAAAACATAACATCAAAACTTAGGCTAAAGAAGAAGCACAAAGTGTGTACTAATATACCCTTTAAGTCAACATGAAATGGTGTTTGCAAACACATTTTTCTAAGTGGTTTTATCCATCAGGAATTTATTGGATTGACTTTTTCATTTTGTACAGATTAACCATGCACAATAAGACCGGTGGCCGGTTGCATACACTGCTAGACTAATTCTAAAAGTTAGTCATCTAATTTGTTTTTCTTTAAAGGGATAGTTCACCCAAAAATTCAACTTCTGTCATTAATTACTCACCCACTCCGTTCCATCTTCAGAACACAAAATATCTTCTAAAATATCTTCTTTTGTGTTCAGCAGAAGAAAAAAATTCATACAGGGTTGGAACAACTTGAAGGTGAGTAAATTATGACAGAGTTTTCAGTTTTGGGTTAACTATTCCCTTAAGCTTCTGTTTATGTTTTCTGATCAATGTTTAAATGTGTAAAGGTTTTGGGTGATCTAACCCTCCAAGACTGGTCATGACTTTTTTTTTTTTTTATGTCTGATACATAAAAAATTTGATTGGTCTCATTTGAATCTGAAAAGTAAGATTACTAACTGCTAATATCATAATAGACATAATAGTTCTTAAGACATGCAACTGGCCCCTGGAGCATGCATTCATGTTGCTTTCATGTTGACTTCAATATGTGAACCAACAGCCTACAGTGATGCATATTAACTTATGGTTTTTAACTAGCTTTATTTGTGTTAGGCTTTTAACTCTGCACTTTTTGGTCTTATTCGTGAGATGAGTGAGTGGCAGTACATGTTGCATTTATTTGTAATTACTCAATAGTAATAAATAATTTATTTGAATAATGGTGTTTTGGTTGGCTGGTGTGTTATCAGACAAGTTCCTTAAAGGTGCTCTAAGCGATGTCACGAGTATTTCACATACAGCAAACATCTCCTCACTCTCCGCTAGCTGCCTGTCCCCTGAACACAGTAAAAAGACACGGTTACTGCAGACACCCCAGGCTCCAGAAACGGCAACAAAAACAAACTGGGCTAACCCGCACCACGAAACATGACAAACTGTTCCAGCCAATAACTGACAAGAAGGATTTGGGGGGGTTAGTGTGTGGATGAGCAAGAGGGAGGGTCTAGCTAGCCTCCGTTTTGTTTGACAATACTTCGAACGTCAACAAGTAGTGTCACCCAACATCACTTGAGCACCTTTAACTAGTTGAGGATGACATTGCAGACATTGAAAGTCATCTCTACTGCCACCTTGTGGTGCAATAAAGCATGTTTAGTAATTACAACAGGACCACATTCTAGTACACACTTTCTAGAAACATACTGTTGTCTAGGATTCATTGAATTTGCTAAAGGACTAAATGCCACAATCAATACAAAATATAATGTCAATTTCAAGTTTATTGTTCAAGATAAAATATCCAATTGATTACAGATTAACCAATTTGTTACAAATTACATATGTTGTCACAGTACTACTGTTGGTCATCAATTCTATTATATTGAATATGAAAATTACAGTTACTCTCAAATACAGAGTTCAATCTTTACCAGTCCAAATGTAATGATGAAGCCTGGGAGGCAGAAACAATTACACAGAGGTAGATATTTACCACAAACTGTCAGGCTCATCTTAAAAATGATATCTTCAATGGCTGAGAGAAAAAAAAAACCTTTATTTTTACAAATATATTCTACGAGACAAAATAAATGTTAATGAATAACTTCTATTACTAAAAAAATGATGAAATTAAAATATACAAAAGTCACATATTTACAAAGCCTAAAAAAAAAAAGTCATGCCATCTATTTTAGTTTAATCAATTCATCAAGTTCATACAGTATCTACGCCATAATTTAAATGAAAAAAGAAAATCAGAGGGAAAGTTAAAAGACTTCTGGGCAAATTATTTGTGTAGAAATTGTCCTCAGGTTTCAAATGAATAGTGTACCCAGTCTTTGTTTGGAGGCACTGTGGAGCAAGGCTAGACTTTTTTGTGTCATATTCAAGGAGAGAATTATGCAATCAGTCCGTCCTCCAACTGGGACTCAACAGACCATTATGCCTCGCAGACCATTGAAGTGCATCTACAGTGTCAATCAAACAAGCCCCGTCACAAACTGGTGGTAGAAGAGTAAAACTTAAGTTAACCTGATTTTCCTATTTTACCCTGGGAAACAAAAAGAAGGGGAAAAAAAGTTACAGGTGAGCTGTTGCTCTGGCTTATTTCCCCCCTGCCATGATCTTGAGGTACTGAAGGGCATTGTGGGCAGCGCTGGCACGTGCCGCATCCAGGCTGGAGGCAAATCCGTGGCAGACTGTAATCGGCTGTGTGGACAACTCCACCAGACACTGGTAAAGACCGCTTAAACTGCGCTCCTCTGAGAGAACAAAGTACAAATAAAATTACATTTCTAAAAGACATCCATCTTCAGAATCTGAGCAAGCACTAAGGCTGGCTCTCATTTTGCTTATCTACACTTTCAATATCTTATTTAAGCAGCCTTGTATCTCACCTATGTCCAGGTAGCTGACATCAAAGCGTTGTTCCTCAGAAAGATCATGAAGGAGAGAACAGAAATTGGAGTCATTGGTGTCGGGCTGGCCGAGAGGATGGCAGCGCAACTGTAGGATTTTCTCTCCAGCGGAGTTCCGCAGAGAGTCCCACGTGCAGCCCAGACCTTTAGACTTCCCTCCCTCTAGTCTGCCGCCCATTTGCTGTTGAAAGAAGATGAATTTTTAAACAGGCAAATTCTTGAAACCACACTGAAATTGCGACTACAGCATAATGCCCATCTTACCGTATTGAAGGTGTCTTCTTCTGCTTCGGCCTCATGGCTGCTACGCATGTCCACTGGTACATCATGGATACGAGAGAGCATCTTTGCAGCTGCATTTCTTTTAGCAAGCTTTTTTGATGTGCCACTACCTTCAAAACAATGTAATACAATTAAGACGACATAGTTTTGACAAAGAAACATCAAAACAACAGACATTTAATCCTTTGAATGGGTTGCATATTTATATATAATGACTATAGACAAAAAAAGGTGTACATACCTATCTCAACAAATCTCTCCACCCTGCAGGTCATTGTAAATTCTTTGCGGTGTGCAGGTCCAGATTCTTGTGTGACTGTGTACTCGGGTAAACGCCAGCCTTTCTGCACTACTAGTTCCTGTGGAAATGGCATTTTATTTTGCATAATTTTTTATGGCTGATTATCAACATGTATGCTTTGGAGGTAAGCCCTGACATGAACCCAATATTGGCCTAAAGTGGTTGACGCTAATAATTAAAAAACATAAATATCAGTCAATATATTATGCATGCTTAATTGCTACATCAAAAAGCAGCACACACAGACCTCTTTCCTTTGACTTGTAATCTATGAAGTACAAAGCACATACACAATCTGCAGTTCAGTGAAGGCCAAGGATCTTGATAATGATCGCTCACCTGCAAAGCTCCAACTGGATTGCACTCAGCTTGTTGTGTTGAATTGGATGATTTCATCTCTGACTGAGAGCTAAAACACAATGTAAAAAGAGAAACCTCCATGTATGCCAACTTATTTCTGTACTTCATGACTTCATGTAATGTATTTTTTGTTCAAATGGCCTCCAAGCACAGAATCATATCTTTACCATTCTCCCTCCATATCAATTCCGACAAACCCTTCTCCCTCCATCCCATTTCCTTCGATCCCTCCCAGCATTCCTCCTTTCAGCATTTTCAGGGCAGCTTCGGCAGCTTTGTGCTTGGCAGCTTTCTTGCTGGGACCCTGGCCGGTGCAGCTGATGTCGCCCACAGACACACGGAAGGTGAAGTTGGGCTGGTGGGCCTGACCCTCAGCCTTAAGCAGGTCGTACACTGGAGTCTTGCCTATCCGCGTTCCATATTCCTGCAGCAGACTGATGGGCGTCTTCCCGGGGTTCACAGCCAGCATTTGCTCAATACTGTGAACAGAGGAACATAAAAACACATGGAGAAGGATGTTACAGTGTCAGACTCTAAATGTGTTGTTTTTTCAGGTAAGACTACTTCTGTCAGTTACACAAAACTAGGTATGCATTGCTACCCGTGTTAAACAATAACAGTACAAGCTTAAGTAAAAGTAATTTATCAAAATAACAAGATGCCAGAGATTCAGGGTCGTATCTAGAGAAGAATGTATTGTATAATCATGTAAAATCAAAATTTTTGTCTTAAAGCCTAGTGAGCTGCATTTTGGACATTGTTAAGTTGACTACTCGATGTAGACAGTAGTTATGTTTCCATCCACACGTTTTTATCCAAATTAAGTGATATCGAATGAAAAATGCCTTATGGAAACTCAAGAGGAATTTCATGAATATCGACTCAAATGAAATACGTTCGGTATAAATACTGTAACACATGTAGGCCTATTGCTCATGGTTTGTTCATGTTAGTTAATTAACTAATGTTAAATAATGAACCTCATTGTAAAGTGTTACCAACAATCTTTCCACACAGTGCGAGTTTATCTGGACACTTGCCAAACTCGTTATGAAATCAAAGATGCACGTTACACTGCACAACGAAGCTCTTACTGTATACATCATCGTGTTGCATTGGTGAAAGCCTTAGAGAGAGTGCAGAAACTGCGTTGCAATGATAAGATCTTCAGTCTCGCGATCAACAGACTGTCATCTGCTCAATGCTCATCACGGCAACATTTTATGTGATGGAAATAGATTTAAATACTTTAAAAACATCTCACGATTCATTAATCTCGATAGCTGTAATAGTAAAAACGTATGTAGTAAAAGTATTCGAGAGAGTTTCACATGTAATACGTAACTATTTCATATGCAAGCATGTCAGCCAATCACAGCAGTGGGCGGAATCCACTGAATCCCACAGCAGACACGCCCCTTCAAACAGAGTGTTCAAATCAGAGGCTAAAATCAGGCTAGGAAAAATGCCTTTTTTTCTAAATTATGACTATTTTTTATCTAAAAAAATACTAACATAATAAGGGCAACCCAGAAAAAATAAAATAACCCCATTCTAGGTCACCTTTAAAGGGTACCTATCATGGAATTTTGAAAATTACCTTTCATGTAGTGTGTAACATAGATCTAAGTGAACGAAAACATCCTGCAAAGTTTTAAATATGAAAGTTCACCGTATACAGAGTTATTATCTCTCAAAAGTAAGAGTCGACTCTGAGTCGCTGATATGAATCGATAGACGAACGATGCACTTTCGTACGTCACTTGTCCAAGTTATTTGAATAAGATACGCCCACTCATTGCATTAGGAGACACCAGGGAAAACATCATGTCGACGAGACGCTGCTGTGTTTTGAAGTGCGACGCAAAAGCAAACTTTTTTCATCTGCCCAGTGAGGAGCATTTGAAGACAGTGGCTACAGTTCATAACTATACCACAGAAGTATTGTAGCCCGAACTCGTTCTGTGTTCGCGTCATTTTGAAGATGATTGCTTCACAAACCTAAATGCTATAAAGTATGAATTTGCGAGCCGGCTGATACTGAAGGAGGGAGGTTCAGTACCGAGTTTATTTGGATCAGCTTCCTTCTCCGAATCACAATTCCCCCAAAACTCACTCACTGTGGAACCGGCAGGATTCAAGCGCGTCTCCTCCAGTGTTGCCAGGTCTGTATGCCTGCACTGTTTCCGCGGGTTGTTTGTGTAGTGCACGCTGGTTGACGCGATTGTTTTATCCACTGGAACATGATTGTTATTGAGGAAACACCCGGGAACGCTATTTGAATATTTTTGGCCGTGATTGGGTTAGTTTGATGAGCAATTGGGCTGGTTTTGTTGTGCAGACCTGGCAACCCTGGTCTCCTCTGGTGTTGTTCGTCTGGTGTTGTTAGCCAATCAGAAAATAGCACTGTTGTATCTGGGTAAGATCTAGTGCAACAACCAATGACACCCCGTCGGCTGGGTGTCTAACATATCACCACAGATTAGCGTCACGCAAAGGCGGGGTTTGGAAAAATGACTCGCTAAACGATTCATATGGGAGTCGGTGAGCAAATCAGGTAAAAATAAATGCATATTATAAGACAACAAAAGTGTTTTTTGTCATTGCATGCTTGTAAAACTGTTGTTGGGGACTCCCAGAACAATATTAGGAACATTTTAAATGCCATAATAGGTACCCTTTAATATAACTCCGATTGCGTTTGGCTGAAATAATAAAGTCATATAGGCTACACCTATGATGGCTTGAGGGGGAGTAAATAATGGGATATCTTTTTTTTAATTTTGGGTGAGCTAACCCTTTAAGAGTCGAGGAACCGACTCTTTTGGAGTCGACTCCCCATCACTAGGGGTGTGTGTCCTCCTCAGTCATTGTGTATGATGCGCAGTTTTCCCCTCTGTAACCATTAACAAAAGTCGGCAGGTGTGTGATGCTGTTTTAAAATCTGCTCAGATTCGTACGGTGTATTCCAGTCTTTAAACTGATTCGAAGGATCGATATTAGTAATTCGAATGTTCTACGTTACATTTAAAGTGTGTTGGAAGGCAGGAAACACGGGTTCTGTTTGTCTTTCCATTAAAAAAAAAGATTACAAAATAATAAAAAACAATCTGTTTGTCGTGGTCACTTCTGAGCTAAAAGCCGGTGGGTGGTTCATTTTTACCTGGTATACCCAGAGTTTCTCTTGTCGTTATCCGGGCTTTTCTCGTCGTTCATTCCCCAATAACAGATAGAAAGCTGACTTGCTTAGGACTGCAGAAACCCCCCGAGGTGACTGTAACCCCCTTGGTATCATTAATAAGTTTCAGTGCGGGGAAGACTGAGGCACGAGGAGACAGTGAACCCCTCTCTCTCACACCTTCCCGCATTACAGAACACAATACAGGCGAACCGAATTATGAAGCGGACAACAAGGGCGGCCATTATTTTTCATAATAAAAGTCTCGACATTGACGGATGCCACGAAGCCTGTCAAAACATGTCCGGGTCATATTTCACAAAGGATAAAGAAAATAAATTATTTCATGAAGTATTTTTTCAGCGTCATTAAGATTATGTAAAATTAATGTAATGAGAATCATCATTGAAAATAATAAGAATATGGTCCACTTCACTCACTGGCTGTAACTTGTCTCACTAAAACAAATGTTAGAAATCAAGTTTCTAACCTGAGGAAATTTGTCTTCAAATTCTGCATTTCCCATAATACTGTAATGTTTTAGGTACACATGTGCATTGCAAAAATAATGTATTTGCTATATTAAATGCATTTATTTGAAGCAGACTTGTTATTTTGCTATTGCAGACCCATTTGAAGTATTCGATTTCTGTGATGTTGTGAATATAATATAAGAATTTATTAATATTTAAAGTGTTAAGGCATAATATGCATACCTTTTTGGCATTATTCTTAAATCTTGGTGTATTCTCATTTATCACTTCTATTCCTGTTCAACTGTAGATAATCAAAATGTTTCATTTCATTTCAGTTTCAACATGAATTGTGGTTTGCTTAAGGGCACAACACATCTCATCTTTCAGGTAGCCTATTTGATGAGCTTAAATCAGCACTATAGTTACAAATGGGACACACATGTCCCCAGTGCCCAAGATCAGCGGCACATTCCTGAACCCCTGACCTAAGAGCTGCAAATAAACACACACACAGCACGTGTCCCATTTCAACTGACAACTAAACACCAGAAGAGAGGTAGAGAAATGGTAATAGTAAAAAACATAAAAAGCAGTTTTATTTAATTGACACTATGAAATGCAATTCTTTAAATGTGTAACCTAGTAAAACAATATCAACCCTCTCTACATTTTCAGTGTAAACTGAGCAATTCAAGATATCACTAGAAAACCAAATCCACCACTGGATTTGAAAAATCGCTGCTAGGTTCAAAGTTCACTTTTGAGTACAAAGTAAGACTGAGGAACATTTCAACAAATGTGAAGTATCATGTTTCACTTAATTCAGTGGGGAATTGGGATCATTTAAAGTCCTCAGAAAAAGTCTTTTATTTTGAATCGTTATCTTAGTAACTTTCATTGGCTGAAATGTTTTTTTCATCTAGTTCTTCCTCAGCAGGTTCTTCTTCCATTTCAGAGTCTGGCACATCTTCTTCCAAGTCTTTCTGATTCACAGTTTCATCTAGTGGCTCCTGTGGTGTCTCCTCCTCCTGACTGATATCTTCAACCGCATGATCTTGTGAGAAGTTCTCCACAGCCTCGGCCACACTTGCCTCAATTTCCATCTCCTCCGTGGAAGTTGGGTCTTCCTCGGAAGGAATGATTTCTGTTTGCTCCATCAGAGTTTCTTCTTCTTGGATTGGAATCTCCTCAGTTATTTCATCCGTCTCAGTTAGTGCTTGCTCCTCAAAAGCATCTCCATCCTTGATCTGAACTTCCTCGTCTTTCGCATTCTCCTCAGTTACTACTTCCTTCTCAATAACTTCTTCTTCCCCCACGACTTGAACCTCCTCCTCTGGTTCCTCCTCATCAGATACCTGCAGCTCCTCAGGTATTTCATCCTGTTGAGTTACTGCTTCCTCCTCAACTTCTTCATTGTGGAATGGAACCTCATCAGCTAGTTCATCCTCTTCAGTTACTACTTGCTCCTCAGATGCATCTTTTTTTACTTCATCTTCCTCAGGAATTGTCTTCACACCGGCTTGCTCTTCAGCAGGTTCTTCTCTGTGGAACTGAACGTCGTCAGCTGGCTCTTTCTCCTCAGGTACCAATTGCTCCCCATCTTCAACATGAACCTCCTCGGCTACGGTTTCCTCCTCAGTAACGGTTTGATCCTTTTGATCCTTGATTGGAACTTCCTCCTGAGTTGCTGCTTGCTCTACTTGCTGGGTTTCTACTGGAATATTTTCCTCTGAACTGGGCTGCTGGCTTTCAGATACCACCTGAAATACATAAATAACATTGTGCCAAATGCCAAAATGATCACATATGGAGAAAACGAAACCGTAAGTACTATACCTGATTCTGGACGATCTCAAGCTGGGAAGCAAGGTGAGAGTGAAGGCTGTGAGTACTCTTCTGATGGTCCTCCAGACTCCTACGGACAGCCACAAGCTGCTCCTCAAGAGCTTGGGATCTTCTTGTCTGTTCCATCTCCAGCAGATCCCTGGTAGATAGACCAAATAAAGATGAATTAGGAATAATCAGTATCAGTAATAACACCAAATTGATAAAGAGAATTCCATTTTATATGATCCCTACTCACTTGATGTCCATCACCTCTTGTCTGTTCCTTTCAAGAGCCTTCTTGTTTCTAACAAAATATTCCTTCAAGCTTTTAAGTTCCATTCTTTGTTCCTCCAACTCAGATGTGAGACCCTGTACAGTAGACATCTGCTCGTCGAGACGTGATTTGGTGACCAAAACAGTGTCTGTGAGCCCAGAAATGGTAACAGCGACCTCTGTGTTAGCAGTGAGTATAGAATTAAGCCTCTGCTTCAGAGTTTCAATCTCTTCAGTCTTATTCTTGACCACTGCGTTCAACGCTACAGTTGAAACAAACTCTTGCTGGAGTTCAGAAAGTTTGCCATTCATCTCAGACTGAAGAGACCAGACTTGGCTTTGAAGATCAGTAGATTTGATTTTTTCTGAGGTGGCCAGGGCGACGTCTGCCTTTTGTTGGGCCTGTGTGTAGGCCTCTTCCAGTGTTTGTAGACGCTCTTCAAAAACACCCACATTGGCGATCTAGATATATAGACAACATATTTGAATTTCAATGAAGTTCAATTATTCATCTTATTATCATGCAACATTTCATCCAATTAGCCATTTATTGAGCCTGTTAGTGTTGGTTCAGTCCAGTGTTGTCATTGTAATTAGCATCGGAAAATTCATCAATCATACATTCAATCAACAGTGTTATAGTAGCCTAATAAGCTTACTTAAGGCCACTGCTAATAATTTAGGATATAAAAAAATAAGGTGAATTTATAAGTGGCTCAGAAGCTCTTGTGCCAGCCAGTTACACTACTAATAATTGTATTATTCATTGGATTTTCAAAAAGATTATAAAAACAATGCTGGTGTTGATCTTTAGATGATTAGATAGTTTCCAAGGTTTTTAAAGAAATCTGTAATTAAAATGTATACTGTTCTCATCATATTATAATACATTTAAACAGCCCAAAACTACTGACATTTTAAAGCATCATGAGGTTTTAAATGAAATTCAAGCTGTAAAAGCATGTGTACCCAAAAACGCCAAGTGGTTAACCTCAATTTCCTAGAGAGTTTTCCACAAAGCTCCTATTGAGTGTAGTTGCTGTAAAACCACAGACATTTAAAACAGTGACCTTTTCTTTCATTCAAATTCAATAAAAATACAATTAAATGCTAATTGTGCTAATTATTTTCTATTTTACTATTAACATTATTTAGGCTAGATTTTTTGAAGATGAGCACTTTAATCCAAAGTTAATTGCATGATGGTGTACACACCTTTTAAAGTAAGCGGAGTTGACTAGACTTATTGATTTAATAAAGAGAATTGACAGCATTTAGTACTGCAGTTATCGAATGATCATCAGTGAAAGAAAGATTGCTTGATAATTGGTGTTACATTAATACATTGCATTTCTGATCATTATGCAGTGCTACTGACCACCTTTCAGATGGAAGATACATTTGCACGTTTATTTATATCTTCACGTTTACATGTTGGTTTGAATTCCATTTGTATAAAGTCCTTTACACAAGCCAGCATGGCAATAGGAAACACGATCCTGCCCAGAACAGACTATTAATGGCCTGGGAGCCACATGACACAATTCAGCGAATGGAATATTCAAAGGGCATATGAGGCATGCATTGAAACTTGTTATTAAGTATTTTTTTTACAATCAAATTGCAAATAATATAATATTTACACCATAATATATAAACTTGAGCAAGTACTATGTGCTAAGTACAAAATGTTCCAATACGCACAAATTGTTTCCTGTGCGTAAAAGTAAGGCAACTTATTTCTTTAATTTCAAAGTTAATTTATAAAAAAGAAAACACTTGTTAACTAAATGTAGAGTATCCCAAAATCAAATACCTGTGCATTACCCATCCCCAACTGCTGTTGGAACTTGGTTATCCTAAGTTGCATTGCATTGACTGTCTCTGTAAGGCTGTCAATGGTTTGCTGTTGCTGAATGGAGAACCAGAGTGCCGATGATCCCCCGACAGCGAAAATAAAGATAACAATGGCAGGGACAGCATATTCTTTAAATCCCCTCGGTGGTGTTACAGATGGCGTCTCCAAGAGCAGCAAACTGTCGTCCTGTTTAATGGCACTTTTTCCTTTGCGCTTGGTCATCTTGGCTTCGCGGAGGATCTGCACTGTAGACTGTAACACTCCCACTTACTCTGATTTATTCAGTGATTTTAATAAAATCTGGTACCGCTCTACCAGAGTTTAACGCTGTATTTGCCGACAACGACAGTCGACAGGGAACAATCAAAAGTGAACTTTTAAACAAGAGAGGACCCTGAGTAGGGGGCGTTGCGCACTGGAGGCGGTCTCAGTTTCGTGGCGCTGTGCAGCACGTATACTTACCTAATGTTTTTAGAGAAAATTACACAATTTAATCAAAAAGCTTAATTTATTTTGAATATTGCATAATTTTAAGTAAGAAAAAAAAAACTGTTTTTTAAAAACAAAATTGGTTTAATGTTATAGTGTTATAAAACAAATGATGGAAAATGTGGTATTTTTAGATAGAGGCTTCAAATTTAGGCCTATGAGTTTCCCGCCTATTCCTGCACTTTATATGGATTGAATTTTCTTGCTTTTTAGAGTGTAGCTATATATTACATCGTGCAAAATAAATTAAATGAACTATACCAATAGGTATACTAATACTAGCTATGATTACTAATCTGTGGATCTAGTTAGTAGGCCTCTATATTACAATAAAATATTAAGAACTTGTCAATTTGGTAATTTATCGAAATGTGTTTTTTCAGTTAATTTAATTTTCTTTTTTCCATTTTGCTGACTTTCTGAACCTTTTAGACTGGTTTAGGATAAACACTGACATTATGGAGCTTTACATCTGGGTATCACAGCAGTTTTATTGGATGTAAATGAAACTAATGTATGGATTGTCTTTACTTGACATGTAGGCTGCTGTGACTTGTGTCACTTGAATATGCCATAGATGGCCTATAGATAGATAGATAGATAGATAGATAGATAGATAGATAGATAGATAGATAGATAGATAGATAGATAGATAGATAGATAGATAGATAGATGTTGAATACACACATTGTTATTATTTTTAATAAGACCACATCAATTACTACATTTATTTCACAAGAAATAAGGTCACATAAACTGTTCTTTGATGTCGTCCTTTCTTTACTCTGTAAGACAAGAAAACAAAAAAGTTGTAGTTAGATGCCTAAAAAGTTCAAATGTAAGTTATTTTAATGACAAACCTCATTGCAAAAATATACAATAGTAACAATTATAAATAGCGGAATTAATCTTCAAATAGAAAACATACCTTTGACTATAAGTTTGGTGGAGCACTCATCATGACCAAGAGGGCTTTCGGCTACAACTTTGTACTCTCCCATGTCTTTAGGTCCAACCCTCAGGATGAGCAGTGAACAAACACCACACACGTTTGTTATGTAGTAGTTGGGGTTTGTGTTGAGGCTGACATTGTTATGGTACCAGGTAATATGTGGGGTTGGGTTGCCCGTTGCAGCACAGCTCATGTAGCACTCATAACCTGGCGGCGCAGTGTGAAGTTTTAAAGAGACAATAAATTTGGGGGCTGCCTGGAAGTCGAGGGTCCTTAAATCAGGCATGCTGTATGTGATTTTTTCTGAAAATGATAGAGAATAGTTATATTAAATTCAACTGACAAAGTGATCATATCAGTTTAATTATATTTATTTTGGTCACCTCACTAGAAACGTTTTTAGCACCTGTTTTTAGCACCTGGGTAATATTGTTTAAGTAAAGAGGTACAGTAAATGCTAGAGGGATGTGAGCAAATGAAGCACAACAAGTGCAGACCATCAATGGCAAAAGAATAATCCAGAGCTAGTGTAATAGATAGCCTTATATTGCAGCTCCTTATACAAACATTTTCAGAACAAGATAAGGCAGAGATAGTTTAGTGGCTATGTGTCAGAGACAGCAGCTCAAATCCCAGAGGTATGAACCTGGATAAGGGTGACCCATAAAGAGAGTTTCGTAGATCTTCTATCATCACTGCCCTTGAGCAAGACACTTATCTCTGGCTTCTCCAAGGGACTCGCAGCAATTAGTGTTCTGTAAATTGCTTTGGGAAAAGGTGCCTGTTCAATGGAAAGTAGCCTAGCCCACCGTTGGATCTGCAGCTTAGACCACTGATTGTCCAAACATAATTTGTTTTCAGAATTATTTATTTAGTTGACGCATAATGTGTCTATGGATTTTTTTTATCACCATCAAGATTTTAGATAAAAATGTATATGATTGCATATGCATTTTAAATGTCCATGTGATAATGAGGCCCTAAAATCAGCATGCATACCCTAAAAAGAACTACACTAAAATGTATTTTAAAATACGTTTATTTCATACTAAGTATACTAGAAATCCATTAATATATTTACTGACATATCGCTTGAGACATATACTGATATAAATATTATAATTAAAAGAAGTTCTTCTTTATCGCACAATTCACATTAATATGAATATTAAGCCTAATTTGTTTTAATATCACTATTAGTAAATGCAAGATATTTAATGTGAACCTAAAGTACTTGCAATAGTTCCACTTTAGCACAATCAAATATACTTAACTATATCCTTAGTTGGACCTCAGCACTATTTCCAGATAACTAAAGTGCATTAAGTACAAAATTAGTTGTTCCAATTTAGCAGACTTTAAGTATACAGATTTAAAATACTTAAAAGTACAATTGCAGGGTATTTATATTAATGTATTTGTAGTATACATAGCATAAAATAAATATATTTCAAATACATCAAATGCATACGTATATTTATTTTTCACAAGGGTAGTAAGAATAAAATTAAACTAAACCAAGGAAAAAAAACAAAACCAAAAAATGTCAACAAAGTCATCCACAAACCTCTTTGTTTGGTGGTTCCCCAAACTGGAGACACTGATGGCTCTGAGAGACCTATATCATTCTTTGCAAACACTCTGAAATTGTACTCTCTTCCAGGCAAGATGTTAATGACTGTGAATTTGTTGTTGAACAAGCGGTCAACCACTGTGCGCCATGTTTGCTTGACAGAGTCCCGCTTCATCACCATGTAATGCAGATGGTTGTCTCGTTTCTCATCGGGAGAAGGAGTCCATGACAGAGTCACGGAGTCATGGACATTCTGTTCCAGTTCTACTGGACCTGGAGGCTTGGGGTCATCTGAAGATGAAAAATAAACAGGTGCCCATATAGTTACCATCAGTATATTAGCTAGTCAATCAAACAGTATAGAAGTTTTCGGCAATAAATTTGATTAGAAAGATTAGAACTGTTACCAGTGACTCTTATTTCAATAGCAAAGGTGTCCTGGCCCACCATATTCTTCACATTGACCATATAGAGGCCAGTGTCAGACAGCTCTGATGTGTAAATAAAAAGCTGAGAACCTTTTTCAAAACTAGTAATCATCACATGTTTGGCTACTGGAACACCATCCTTTAGCCAAGTGATGTCAGGTAAAGGAGAGGCCTGTGGATAAAATAGAAGTCATTATATATTATACAAAAAACAGATGTGTCATTTTGCAATGTTTGAATATGCTTTTGGTAAAATAAGATAAAATAGTTTGATTATAGAAAACAATTTAAAGAGGACTTATCATGCTTAACATTTTCAACTTATTTTAGTTTGTAATGTTGCAGTTTGAGCATGAAAAAGGGAGTTCTCTATATCAGTAAGCACTGTTTCTGAACTCCCTGAAATGCTTTGAATGTAGTCTTGAGTTCTCGTCCAGAAAAGAACACGGCACAATAATTCTCATTTAATTAATTCCCGCCCAAAGCATATGCAAAAAAAAGGTGTGTGTGGGGGGTGGGGTGGTTGGGGGGAACCTGGTTGAGTTTCCTTAGTAGTGTGTTGAAACTTGCGGTTATGGTAAGGGAGTGACATTTCTGAAACATTTGTTGACCAATCACAAAATACTGGTCCAGCCGACCAATCAGAGCACAGTGCGCTTTTCAAAAGAAGGGGTTTCGACAGGAACTAAACTCTAGATCTCTAGGGTAGAGAGGTAATGCAACAATGTAAAATATGAGAAAAAGAATTTGTTTTTTTAGAACATTCAAGGATGAAAGCCTATGCTAGTAGCCCCAAAAAGAAAATCAAGACTTTTTAAAATGGTATAATAGGCCCTCTTGAACTATTTTGGCTTTTTCATAATGATTTGATACTCTACCTCAAAACTGACGCTGACACGAACTGTGTTTCCAGCTTTAACAACCATAAAGCTTTTCATTTTTTTGTCAGTGAACTTTGGCTTTACTGAAAAAACAACAAAACACAATTTCAGAATAACTTATTTTTGTGTGAAACTAAAAGCTAAAAGTCAAAGTGATATGAATCTTTACCTGGAGGAGGCATGGCGATGATGTAATTGTCAAAGCTCTGTGGAGGCCCCTCTCCTCCTTCATTGGTGGCGATCACTCTAACCCAATACATGGCCATTGACTTCAATCCCACAACAGTGAAGGAAGTCTGAATTCCTGCGTTTGTATTGTAACGGCTCCACTCGACTTTTTCTGCGGGCCTGATTTCCACAAAATAGCCTTTTGCTTCATCTTCCTCACCTTTGACTTCTGTAGGTTTAGTCCAGGAAAGAGACAGACTGGTGTAGGTCGATCCAGTTATTCGGAGGTCTTTGACCTTACCAGGAGGCTCTGGGGGCAGTGACATAAAAAAAATGAAGATAAATTTTTTGTACTCTATCTGAGAAGTCTTCATTTCTGTATATTGTGACATTGAGTATAAATTTGTCTTACTTTTGGGGTCCCTTGCGATTGCACATTCAGAGGGCCCACTTGGTTCGCCAGGGCCACATGTGTTAATAGCGCTCACTCTGAACTCATACTCCGCACCTTCGATTACATCTTTTACTGCATATTTTTTGTCTAGATATCATATGAAAAATTAACATTGTGCTGTTTTAAAAATGAGAAAAAGTCTAGGCTGCTTTAATTCAAATTTAATTAATTGTCAAAGACCTTTGATTGGATCATCTTTTGGGTTTGCTTGACTCCATAGATTACTGCCCTTTTTGCGCTTTTCCAAATTGTAGCCAATGAGACTTCCTCCTCTTGTGCTGGAGGGAGGAAGCCAGGCCAAATGAATGCAGTCTTTAAAGGCACTGACTATTTTAGGAGGAGCAGGAGGACCAGGGAATGCTGGGAACAGAAAAACAAAAATGTTATTGTGTTTAAAACACATGTACTTTTTCTAAAGACAATTATAGACAAAACTAATGAATCTCACCCAAAATGCCAGCAGCAATATCACTAGTTGTCATGAGTCACTGAAGCCCTCCGAGTTTTTTGCCCGGATCCTGTAGCAGTACTTTCGTCCACAATCTATGTTTCTGTCTCTGTAGGTAGGCTGTCCAGGAATGTCTCCGATTTTAGTCCAGGTGTTTCGTCCCAGCTGCTGCCGCTCCAGGTTGTAATTAGTCAGTGGACAACCACCATCATCCTTTGGTGGCCTCCATTTAAACTCAATGGCAGACAACGTACTTTCTACAATTTCTACAGGTCCTTGTGGTGGGGTTGGCCTGTCTGATAAAACCAAAAATATCATATATATAGATAGTATTATAAATAGTAGTGATGGGTCACAATGATAGAATAGTTGACTAGTCTTCCAACAACCAAAAAGTCATTCGGTATGTCTTAGATTTTTCCTTCTTTTTGCAATTTTAATGTTTTTACTAGTATTGGTTCTTTAATTTGCATGCACACAGCTAACGCATTGTAAGAGCTGTATGCTACAAATAAAAATTGCAAACAGGTGTTTTGGCTGTTGCATGATGTCCGTACATTTAATATTCCTACAAAATATGCTTTCATACAACATTTAGGCCTTTTCTTAAGCTTTGCAGTACATACCAAGTACAATAAGTTTTGATGTTGCTTCTAAAGTGGCAAATTCATTCTTGATTTTGATTTTTATCTCTCCGGTGTCTTTGCGTTGACACTTAGTAAGAAGTAGGCGGGTATGAGCTGAAGACTTTTCAATCTTGACACTGTGACCCTGCAGCAACTCTTCGTCCTCATTAAACCACTTAATCTTAATTGGGTCTTTTCCTGAAAATTGTAGCTTGAAGGAAGCATTTTCTCCCACTTTCACAATAACAGGCTCTGAGAATTTACTCAAGGCATCTGCATCGATTTTGGGTGGATCTGAAGAGAGAGAAAAGAGAATTTGTTTTGCTTTGATATAGGGTGGTATAGGTGTTGTTTATTCATAGACAGAACTAAATATTCACACAGCAATGTCTCTTTTATGTGTCCGGATAATCATTTAATGAAGGCATTACATAAAAACAGAATATCATAAAATGCCTGTCTAATCTACATGTGAGAGATTATTATCACCCGACACCTTTTCTAACTACTTGCACCCAACATTGCTCACTGCCCTCCAGTGGCTAAGGCAAATAACTGTCATTTTACTGCCAGTTTTATATATAGCAAAGTAGAAAACACAGGTACCTTCAACACTTAATGTAGCCTCTGATTTACGTCCTTCTGCCTCAAACTTGTATTTCCCAGCATCTCTTTCTTGGCAGTCATGGATGATTAGTTTGTGGTGAGCCCCATCTTTGACAATTGTAATTCCAGCCTTGGACTCTAACTATATATATTCATGGTCAAAATTTTATCATTGCATTTATTTGATCAAAAATACAATAAAAACAGTACTATTGTGAAATATTAAAAGAATTTAAAATAATGCATTCATTTGATCAAAAGTGACAGTAAGGACATTTATAATGTTACAAAAGATTTATATTTCGAATTTATGCTGTTCCTTAAAAATAATCCTTAATATTTTTTTGTAACAGTTTCCACAAAAATATTAAGCTGCAAAATCTTTTTCAACATTTCTAATAACAATAGCCACTGTTAATAATTGAGCACCGATAATACTTGACATTTATATTAAACAATTGTTTAGCAAATCAGGATAAATATAATAAATTACTGTACCTTTTTTCCATCTTTGTACCATAATCCAGTTTTATCTTCGCTGCTAAGTTTGCAGGACAACTCTGCTGATTCTCCAACATTGGCTGCAGTATCTGACAACCCGTTCAGGAAGTGGACTCCATGGTCTGAATAAAAGTGCACAGGAAATATGTCAAATTACATCATCTCACCCCTGAGAATCAATTGACTTAATATTTAGCTTCAGACATGAAACCTTACCTATGATGCTGTTAGGAACCAATTCAACGACTCTTGCACGTTTCTTGCACTTATCGCCAGACCCATCTCCACCTGATCCATCTAAATCAAACCCATCTCCTTTTCCATCTCTTAAGGTACCATCTCCTCCTTTTAGGTTCTTCCCTGTTCCGTCACCTTCATTCCCATCTCCCAGGCTAGATCCTCCTCTACCATTTCCTCCTGCCATGGCTGCCATCATTTCAGCAGCTTCTCGCTCTACTTTGGCCCTTCTGGCTGCCTCATCTCTTTCAGCTTGGGCCCTTCTGGCCGCCTCATCTTGCTCTTCCTGAGCCTTTCTGGCCGCCTCATCTTGCTCTTCCTGAGCCTTTCTGGCCACCTCATCTTGCTCAGCCTGAGCTTTTCTGGCCGCATCGTCTCGCTCAGCTTGTGCCCTCCTTGCTGCCTTATCTTGTTCGGCTTGAGCCCTCCTGTCCGCCTCATCTCTTTCAGCCTGAGCCTTCCTGGCTGCTTCATCTTTTTCAGTCTGTGCCCTCCTGGCCGCCTCTTCATTTTCCCTTTGCAGTCTGTCCTTCTCCTCAGCTAAACGTCTGGCTAGTTCATCTTCACTTTTCCCACAGGCATTGGGATCATCTGAAAACAGTATCAGTTACAATACACACCACACCACACTATACAATACATTGTCAATGATATACTTTGATCAGGCAAAAATACACCACCGGTCAAAAGTTTGGAATACAGCATATTGGAATGATTTCTGAAGGGTCATCTGACACTGAAGTCTGGAGTAACAATGCTGAAAAATCAGCTTTGTCATCACAGGAATAAATTAGATTTTAAAATGTATTAAAATAGAAAACTATAATAATGTGTCTGGAATCATATTTCAAAATATTTCTGTTTTTACTGTATTTTTTTTATTGAATAAATGCAGCCTTTGTGAGTATAACCCTTTTTTTGTTTTTTTACATTTAAAAAAAGTTATTCCAAACTTTTGACTGGTAGTGCATGCAAACACAATTCAGCTAAGAGGTCAAATAAATCGAGAATCCTACCTTCCACAGCTAAAGTCCCCTGGCTTGATCTGAGCCCAGCAATAGCCGTGTACACTCCCTTGTCATCTTTTGTACAGTTTTTCACTGTTAGTTTGTGGACTTGCTTGTCTTCTGACACTGTGACGTCATATTTATCCCCATGCTCAACAGAGATGTCATTGGCGCACCAGGTGATTTGTGGCACAGGGTCCGATAAGGCACACTCAAACACTGCATCCTGCCCCTCAACCACTCTAGTGTCTTTCAGTATGCCATTAAACTCCACATCAGGCACTGGAGGCACAAAACAACTCTTAAACATTGAGGTTATAACAAGTAAAAATGAATTTGAGTAAAAATTAAAGCAGCGTAAATAAGTAGCGTGACATATTTAGCTTCAAATATTGTATGTTGCCAAATAGCAAAATTGTACCGTAACCATTTAATATAATAAATGTTTAATATTTACAGATTAAAAAAAAAACATTGGTATTATAAATTCTTACGTGTTAGGGAAGTTGAGAACATGTTCGCCTCCTCTACATCGACTTGATATAACCCAGCATCTTCTGGGCCAACATCTCTAATGCTGAACAAGTATGTCTCACCAAATTTCTGCATATTATGTTTTGTGGAATCATCAGTTCCATCTCCATAGTCAAGCATATCCCCATCCTGGTAAGGGTCAATTGAAGTGCATTACTCTTTAAATATTGTTAATGGGATTAATGCTGTTTTAATGAGGGCGCTTACTTTGTAGAGGAGGATTTTGCTGTTAGGATCCTTCAACTTCATGTCGAGTTCAAATTCCGCTGTGCCATCCGTTTTTACCTCAATCGGTTTCATGCTGTGGACTTTTTCAACATACTTGAGAGAAAAATCAAGAGTAGATATTTTTCATACTGTATAAGTATAAAAACAGCGATGTAAAATTGACTAATACTCAAAGCAAAAGAGACCTTGGACTGTTCTTCCTCTCTTTCCTTCTTCTTCTGGTTGAGTTTTCTCAGCATCCACCTGAAGTCGGTGACTCCATATTCCCGACAAATATGCTCATAATCTTTCTTGGCTGAACTCAGTAACCACTCCCAGAACTTTGGATCGATTTCCTCCTCATTCGTTTGTTTTTGCTTTCTCTTTGCAACCCTAAATGAAGAGTACCACAACAGTTACTAAAAAAATGTATAAGGAAACGTGGGCTATTATCTTTATCTGTTTTGTTGTTGTTGTTCTTTTTGCTTAAGGTTTGGGCAAACAAGTGAAAACAATAAGGCATACATTAAATCAATGATACACTATAAGATTAAGGTAGATTTTAAGTTCTTAGAACCTGTTCATTTGGATAAATGGTTTTGTGTTTTCTGACTGTTTTAATCTGTTTTACTTTAAGCCATTAAATAGTCTAAAACATGTTGTTTAAAGACATGTTATCATTATTACAACTCCCACTTAATGTAGTGTGACAACATGCCCCATTGGTCAATGTGAATGCAATCGCCTGTATCCTTTTCCTGTTTTAATAACGGTGGAAATGTACAATAGGTTTTCTGTGCCCTAATAAATAAATAAAACCCACCTAAAAAATATTTACTATGATAACTAACTAACCCTGGTTCCCTTACTTTATTATTTCTTCCCCCATCACATCATATTTGTTGCATGTGCATAAAATGTAAATAGGCCTATATGATGCAGTGACACATTACGTTTTCTTCAGCATTTTTCTGAACTCCTCAGGGTCACTTTTAGGGGCTGAAAAATGAGACATATTTTAAGTTATTTTGACACTGAACTCTTTTAACCAATCAATAGGTCTTTTGTTTATTTCAAACATCATTAGCTCTGAGTTACATACCTGGCTTTCTTTTCTTGAATCCAACTGAAAAGAAGAGATACAGATTGATTAATGCCTATGATACTTTTATTTTAATCATAAATGGAAGACTACTAAGATCATTATGTTCAAATTAACGTTATGAATTTCTTACCTTCAATGACATTAAGTGCAGCAGTACAAACAGCTCTTCCAAATGGATTTATAACTAGACATTTGTATGTGTCTGCTTGATCTGAATCTACATTTGGTATCTAAAGAAAGGAGCAAAAAAACAAACCAAATATTATTAAGAAAAGCAAAACACAGAAATAAACTTAATTGTAAATACATTATATAAATAAATACATTTTATATAAAATATATTATATTCTGCTTAACTAAAAATATCAATTGGTACTAATGGTACAATTTAAACATGTAGAACAGCTGATAACATGGTACTTCACCTCCAGAATATATTCTCCATTCTTCTCATCATATCGTGAAACATATTTTGTTGTATTAGAGATGTCTCCCTTGTTACGTCCCCATGAAACTTCAGGTGCTGGATTTCCATTAACAACAGCTTTGAAAAAGGCCAGTTTTCCTGCAAATTAAACGGAACAGGTAACTGTGATGTTATATCATAGATAGATAGATAGATAGATAGATAGATAGATAGATAGATAGATAGATAGATAGATAGATAGATAGATAGATAGATAGATAGATAGATAGATAGATAGATAGATAGATAGATAGATAGATGTTTAAATCAATCCAAATGCTCCATGGTAAAAAATGAAGAAAACGTACTCGGTTACTAACGTAACCTCGGTTCTCTCTAGAGAGGGAACGAGTACTGCGTAATATCTTACGCTATGGGGGAAAACTCTTTTCCACGAGATATTGAAGCCAAAAATTATCCTTAATTTTTTATTAATGTAAAACGCTTTGCGGCAGCAAGCAGACATAGGCGAGACAGCTCGCGCGCCTATTGGCTGCCCTGCGGCAACAGCAGCAGCCTATCGAGAGAGGCTCTGCGTGACGTCACGACGAATGGGGGCCTTTCGCGCCCATATCGTCACGTCCCGCCAGAAAGGGCGTGGTCTCGCCCTAGAAATAGGCTCGATAGCTGCTCTTACGTTGGTTTTCATCGCCGAAGCGAACCAGAGCGTATTCCAAGCACGGCAAGATACGCAGTACTCGTTCCCTCTCTAGAGAGAACCGAGGTTACGTTAGTAACCGAGTACGTTCTCTTACGAGAGTATCTCTCGTACTGCGTAATATCTTACGCTATGGGGAACACAATGCAACACGCCGTGCTGGTAGGGATCCAACACCAAAGTCCCAGGGGCCGAAGCCCGGGGCGCATATAGTGCATAATCACCATAAACTCACAGAGAGTGAGGGAAGAGAGGCTAGAAGCATCATTCCCTGTAAAATAGCATCCGAAAGGAGCTAATCATGTGACAAATAGAGCATACCGTCAGGGTGAACATTCAGCCTGAACTGGGTGGCCACATGTGTGTCAACATTTTTAATGAGCTGCTGTACCGGTCAGTGAGCAATACGCAGGTCAAACTCAGTATCCGAGCCGCACAGCGGGCAGATAGCACTGAATTTTATACCGCCAAAAGCTTAGCTTGTAAGGCGGGAACCTCCAGGTTATAGTATTTTATAAATGTAGACGGCGAGGCCCAGCCCGCGGCCATACAAATATCTTGAAGGGTACCCCCGCTAGACCATGCCCACGAGGAGGCCATGCCTCTTGTGGAGTGCGCTCTAACACCCAAAGGGCACTGTAGGCCCTTAGAAGTGTAAGCCAGCGCTATGGCACCGACTATCCATCTGGATAGGCTCTGTTTCGAAGCGGCAAGTCCCTTAGCACGGCCGCCAAACGAAACGAGAAGCTGCTCAGTCTGTCTGAAACCAGAAGAGCGGGACACATAAGCCCTTAGTGCCCTGACAGGGCAAAGGAGACTCGCGTCCTTCTCCTCATTGAGAACCGGAAGGGCAGACAGGGAAATCACCTGGGCCCTGAACGGTGTGTTGAGGGATTTTGGCACGTAGCCGTGCTTCGGTTTGAGTATGACCTTTGAGTCATTAGGTCCAAACTCCATGCATGACGCGCTCACTGAAAGCGCTTGCAAGTCCCCTACGCGCTTCACTGAAGCGAGAGCCATAAGAAACGCTGTCTTGAAAGACAAGTGTTTCATGTCTGACGACTGGATTGGCTCGAATGGGGCACCTTTCATGGCCTCCAAGACCGTGGAAAGGTCCCATGTCAGGACTGAAGGGGGCCTGGGAGGGTTTAGCCTCCGAGCTCCTCTAAGGAAACGCACGACTAAGTCGTTCTTTTCTAGTGACTGGCCGAGCCGGTTTTGCAAACGTTGCTATGGCCGCCACGTATACTTTGAGCGTGGAAGGGGACCTGCCCTTATCCAGTAGCTCCTGAAGGAAGGAAAGCACTTCCGTAACCCCGCAGTCTACAGGTGAAAAGCCCTGCGCTTGACACCAAGCAGAGAACACAGACCACTTCGAGGAGTAGAGCCGTCTGGTAGACGGGGCTCTAGCCTGCGCGATCGTGTTTAACACTCCCTCTGGGAGGTCAGCGGGTACCCGTTGATGGCCCATGCGTGCAGGGACCACAAATCCAGGCGAGGATGCCAAATCGAGCCTTCCGCCTGAGAGAGGAGGTCTCTCCTCAACGGTAAAGGCCATGGGGCAGCGCTGGTCAGCTGCATCAGGACAGGGAACCATGACTGGTTTGTCCAGAGCGGAGCTATGAGTAGCACTGGGCATCCCTCCCTCCTGATTCGCTCCAACACCTGAGGCAGGAGTGAGACAGGGGGAAAAGCATATTTGGGGGCGGCAGGGCCAAACATGGGCCCGCGCGTCCCGGCCTTTCGAGAAGAATCTCGGGCAGTGAGCGTTTTCTTGGGACGCGAACAGGTCCACCTGCGCTTTGCCAAACGTTTCCCACAGCAGCTGGATAGTCTGCGGGTGCAGAGACCATTCTCCTGCTGGGACGTTGTTTCTGGACAGCCTGAAACACACACATGCGCCGCTCTCAGCGAGAGCAGGTTGTGCTGAGCCCAGACCAGGAGGCGCTCCGTCAGCCTGTAAAGGTTTCGGGACCTGACGCCGCCCTGGCGATTTATGTACGCCACCACTGACATGTTGTCCGACCGGACCAATACGTGGTGGCCTTTTATCTGGGGACAGAAGCGCCGTAGCGCTTTGTCGACTGCTATTAATTCCAAGCAGTTTTTGTGAAGGAGCTTCTCCCGTACTGACCATAGGCCAGCTAGCGGTCTGCCCTCAAGCAGCGCTCCCCACCCCGATGTGGAGGCGTCCGTAGACACCACCCTCACACTCGAGGGGATCCCCAGACTCACACCTGACTGATACCAGTCGGTTACTTACCATGGTTTTTAGAGCCGAAATGCACTGAAGGTCGACCCTGAGGCGAAATAGACCTGCGGTCCACGCCCTGGGGGGAACTCGTGCTTTTAGCCATAGCTGCAGTGGGCGCATGCGGAGCAGGCCCAACTGGAGTACGGAGGCTGCTGAGGCCATCAGACCCAGCATTTTCTGAAACCTTCTAAGCGGGACTATAGAACCGTGGCGGAAGGATTTCGCGACGTGCTGAATATTCAATCCGCGCTCCGGTGACAGGCGTGCCGTCATGGATAGCGAGTCCAACACTGTTCCCAGAAAGGAAATTCTCCGACTGGGGAGCAGTGAGCTTTTCGCCCAATTGACTGTAAGGCCCAGCTCCTCGAGGTGCTCGAGTAATGCGGCCCTGTGTTCTATGAGCTCCGTTCGTGAACGAGCTAGAATCAGCCAATCGTCCAAGTAGTGCAAAACTCGCATGCCCCGAAGTCTCAGGGGGGCGAGTGCCGCGTCCATGCACTTCGTGAACGTACGGGGTGCTAGGGACAGGCCGAACGGCAGGACTGTGTATTGATATGCCTGGCCCTCGAAGGCGAATCTCAAGAATCGCCTGTGATGGGACGCTATTTGTATTTGAAAATAGGCGTCTTTAAGATCTATTGACATGAACCAGTCTCCTTGGCGCACTTGCGCGAGGATTTTCCTGGCCGTAAGCATTCTGAACTGGCGCTTCACGAGCGTTCCGTTCAGCAGTCGCAGATCTAGAATGGGTCTGAGCCCACCATCTTTTTTCGGTACCAGAAAATATCTGCTGTATAAGCCCCCTTCGCTCTGAGCCTGAGATAAAGGTTCTATAACCCCTTTCCTCAGTAGTTTCGCTATCTCGGCTCGAAGTAGATGAGATACTTCGCTTTTCACCGTAGTTTCGACGCGCGCCGTGTAACGGCGAGGGCGTTGAGCGAATTGTAGCGAATAGCCTCTCGTTATAGTGTTCAACACCCATTCTGATACCCCGGGAAGCCTTGACCACGCATCTGCGTGAATAGCTAAGGGTAGAATGAAATCTGGGCTCTGGCCGCGGCAGAACGGCGGCTCGAGAGCCCCTGTGTACTGGGAACACAACACCTTGTTTACAGCGTTCGAGGCGGGGGGGGGCGCGCTGATCACAGCGGGCAGCCTGGCCGCGCTCAGCTTCTCTATGGCGGGACGCGCAGAGAAAGCGAGCGGGGCGAATCCCGTGGGATTCGGCGTGTGTTAGAGAATGTGGGCACATTTACTACACTGAGAATACTGTCAGCTCGCGCTGACTGAATCAACGCTGCTGTGTTTACAGCGTGCAAGGCGCGCGCTGATTACAGCGGGCAGCCTGGCCGCGCTCAGCTTCTCTATGACGGGTTGCGCAGAGGAAGCGAGCGGGGGTGAATCTCGTGGGATTCGGCGTGTCAGTGAGAGGATGCGGGCGCGGGACAGCGGGCACATTTACTGCACTGAGAACACTTTCGGCCGGAGCCGACTGAATGTGTGTTGGTTTCGTTTTTACAGAAACCAAGGGACACGCAGTGTGTAGTGTAAGCGGGCATTGTATGGGCGCGTTCACTACATAGTCTGCACAACCGACCTGAGTCGATTTTATGTGTGCTAGCCCTGCACCGTGGCGGGCTGTGTCTGGGTGTGGGAATGGGCACTGGGGCGTGGGCATTCTTACAACACTCATAACACCATCGGCTGTAGCCGGAACACCAGAAAATACACTCTTTATTGGATTTATCTGGGTAGCCATAGAAACGGCTTTTGTGCACAGGCAAGCGGGCTGAGACACCGGCTGCTTCGCTGCGAAATACACTGGGACAGTCACAAAGCATGGAACTGAACGAGCGAGAAGTTTTGGTGGAAATCCGGCCGCAGCGGGATCTGAACACAGTCACTTTCCTAGAGAGACTAGGAAGGCCTTGAGACCTCGGGCTTTACCTCAATCCTCGGCCGGGGCCCGCGCTGAGGGGGGCGGCGTCCAGCAGAGCGAGAGCGCGGTGTCTGATCTCGGGCCTGGCGGCGCTGCTGAGTAGCCGAAACGACGGCCTTTGTGCGCAGGAAAGCGGGCTGTGGAACCAGCTTGCTCACTGCGAAATACACTGGAACAGTCATATTGCTTGGAACTGAACGAGCGAGAAGTTTTGGTGAAATTCCGGCCGCAGCGGGAACTGAACACCGTCGCTTTCCTAGAGAGACTAGGAAGGCCTTGAGACCTCGGGCTTTATCTCAATCCTCGGCCGGGGCCCGCGCTGAGAGGGGCGGCGTCCAGCAGAGCGAGAGCGCGGTGCGTCGAGGAACACGGAGCGCTCAGCTTCCGTCATCTCGGATAGCGCCTCCCAATCGAGGCCGATGCTTTCCACGGCCTGGGTGAGCAGACGCATCAGCTCAACCTCAATGCCGGCTCTCTTCCCAGAGGGTTGGCGGGAAATGTTAGCGGAGGGGAGGTCCACGGAGCTCGCCCGATCCTCGCTATCCGAAGCCAAAAGAGAACGTGCCTCAGTGTTGTCGTCCAACTCGACGGCGTATGCGGCGGCATACGGCGGCCACTGTCCGTCCGGGAGCGACTCGAGCGAAGCCGGCGAAGCTGGCGGGCGAACCGGCGAGCTCTGGCGGGCTGGAGATAGCTCGGGCGCGCGCTGGGCGCGGCGCTTCTTGCGGCGCGGCATCACGGCGGGCTGGGATGCGGGCTCGGAGAACAAAGCTAGGCGAGTCCGCAGAGTCACCATAGGCAAGCGTTCACAATGATGGCATCCGCCGTCAGCGAGCGCGATGGCCGCGTGATCCTCACCCAGGCAGGACACGCAGATGACATGGCGGTCCTCATCGCTGAGTGGGGCTCGAACCACAGGAAGGCATCTTTAAAAAGACGCCGCTCTTTTAGAGGGGTGGGAAAAAAAGGCAGATAATGCAATCACACACACTCTAAGCAGAGGAAAGGATATGTACGCCGGAAAGCGCAGCAGGTACGGCGGCTGAAGGCGGCGAGGCCAGCGACTCCAGGCTCGATGGCACGTCCCGCTGAAAGGCTACAGGTCGACGGCGCGGCTTCTCACTCTGGATCCAGCGATGCGGGAGGCTTCGCTGAAGAGATGAAAATCAACGTAAGAGCAGCTATCGAGCCTATTTCTAGGGCGAGACCACGCCCTTTCTGGCGGGACGTGACGATATGGGCGCGAAAGGCCCCCATTCGTCGTGACGTCACGCAGAGCCTCTCTCGATAGGCTGCTGCTGTTGCCGCAGGGCAGCCAATAGGCGCGCGAGCTGTCTCGCCTATGTCTGCTTGCTGCCGCAAAGCGTTTTACATTAATAAAAAATTAAGGATAATTTTTGGCTTCAATATCTCGTGGAAAAGAGTTTTCCCCCATAGCGTAAGATATTACGCAGTACGAGAGATACTCTCGTAAGAGAACTATTACCTTCCTGTATCGTTAAGGCTATGGGTTTTCTGATGAAATCAGGAGTAGTACATCCAGGTGGCAGTTCCTCAACATACTGTGTGATCATAACACCCGGCACTCTGGATCTCTTCCTAATTGCCACTGAAGTAGCAGAACAGTATTTTCAAAAACAATTCCATGATGTTTAATTTGGTAAAACAGTGGAGTGGCCTGTTTTCTTGGATCTATACAGAGTCAAGGCCAACATACATCAAATGGCATATTTATGTAAATGACTTCAGTTCATATAAATTCATGCAACATGCTTCAGGAAAGTGTTGCAGGATCTTTGACGCTGTGGACTTGTTGTTGACCACATGATGGCGATGTTTTATCACAACCTCCATCATGAATACTTCCTGATCCAGACATCTATAAGACTGCTTGATTAACAATAAGGCCATCGATGATGGAACAAAGCAAATCTACAGTAAATTATTCAGATGGTTTAAAGAATTTGTCATTTGTCATTTGGTCTCATATCATGATTTTAACTTACCACCCGTTCCTTCTGCTGGCTTCGGCATCTTCAAAATGCAAGATGTGTCTTATAAAAAGAGAAAAGAAAGGGCAAAAAACTTTCAATTGCACATGTAATCATTATATTGTCGTTATAGCAGTTTATAGGGCGAATAAAGGTCGACGTAGAACACCTAAGCTTAATTATCTTTATTCTTCCGTTACAATCAGAATTAAATGAATCCTAAACTAAAATGCGATGACACAAAAGGGCTTATTTTGTTCTGACTTTCATATCATTTCAGGGGACATGTCACACAATATCTGGACAGAAGTGAGCAACTGAAGCTCTGTCCCAGTTTGCCAATAGCATTTTAGAAAAAAATCAATTGTAAAAGCCAATGAGAAATTATTATAAAGTGTCCCACTTTATAGGAAAATGGATATGAATAACTCTGAAAAGCAGCTGTATTTGTTTTCTTCTTGTTTCACAGAGAGTCTCTTGTTATTGTCATTAAGAACCATATTTTCATTTGGTATTACCACTGATGAAGGCCTAATACAGTATGTGTCTGAAACACTATCTGACAGCTATTCGTCTCTAAGTACCTTGTGGGCGTCAGTCGGTGTTCCATGAATGTACCATTTACAAAATAGTAAAATTCAAACAATATGCCCTCTGTAAAAAAACTTTTTGTAAACCGTACCTATAACCATATGTAAAATGCTATGTACATAAATAGTAACTTTTTACTGTTTTGATGCATGCTGTCTAGTCAATAACCAAAAACTATGCCATTAACTGAACCAATTAAGATATATTAGGACCTGATATTATACATTTTGCACTTTAAGTAACACAAGACTGACATTACATTTTTTTTAACAGCATGTTAAGGTTGACAGGATCCTTTTCAATGATTTTACAAGCAAGGTTAGTCTTTACCCCCTTATAGCCTTTGATCGGTCACATACCACATAAACTTATCAGAGATGTACTACCAGAGCAATTATGCTTTAGCTTTGGAGGGCAAATCGTATTTAAAATAAATTAAAATACAATTATATAATATTTACTCCCTTAAAGTTTTGAAGTATATGAGTAGAATCGCTATGTAACTATTTATAAGGAAAGGTACATTCAATGATCTTTTACTGATAACCCACATACAACTGGGCCACTATAAAAATGTATTTTGTCTGACTATTGCGAATATGTATATGTAAGAAAGCATTTTAACATTGTTTGCTAGCATCTAAAACACTTTAGTGCATTCTGAGCATCACAACATGAGTTCCATCTGGAATCGGATCTATGGATCACTACTATAAGATCTGGTAGGGTATCTTCCCATTTATAAATCAAGCCTGAAATCTGAGATTTTTTAAATTGCTCTAAATTATTTTGCACATTACTTTTTAATACATAAATGATGTGTAATATTGTATATTTTCATGTTCTCATCTGAAAAAAGGGAGTAAAAGAGGAAAGAACGAGAAGCAACTCACCTTCACTTGTAGCTAACTTGCTCTGTCAACACAACCGTGTTCGACTCCCACAATTTATTGCAGTCTCTCTATTTTGTTCAGCAATAAAACAGTAGTGGGCCAAATTGAAACCTCTCAAGCACTGCAGTCATATTAGCTGTCACATTAAATCTGTTATTTGGGTGAGGTTTACAGCGGCAAAAAGACAGATGCCCTGTCCGTGGTCCATGGTCATACTTATTCTGTAAATAGTGAGGGTGACATTCAAGTTACTTTTATGATGACTGTTCAGCAGGGACAAAATGCCAGAAAGCTCACCTTTGCCAGAAGACAAAAGGATCTCATTTATGCCTAGTTTAGTTGCAGAGGTGGAAAGAGTACTAAAATTTTCTACTCAAGTAAAAGTACTATTACTTCAATAAAATTTTACTTAATTACAAGTAAAAGTACCGGTCTAAAAATCTACTCGAGTAAAAGTAAAAAGTAGCTCATTTAAAATTTACTCAGAGTAAAAGTTACTGAGTAACTTTAACAGCGGGGGTGGGGTGGGAGACTCTCCTTTGAAGGGCTGTAACCTATGAGAGATTCACATAACCGTCTCAGAAAATATCACGGTTTATATTGTATTGTTAAATTATGGTTATTATTCCCATCAGTTAAAATAACAGTTAAATAATTGAAACATTTGTTCAATAAAACATATCTAATCAACTAATTTTAATAATTGATTAGGAATTAGATGAACAACTTATTTATATCATTAATAACTTATTAAAGGATTAGTTCACTTTTAAAAAAACTTTTGCTGATAGTTTACTCACCCCCATGTCATCCAAGATGTCCATGTCTTTCTTTCTTCAGTCGAAAAGAAATTAAGGTTTTTGATGAAAACATTCCAGGATTTTTCTCCATATAATGTAATACACTGGGTGCCAAACGGTTCAAGGTCCAAATAACAGTTTCAGTGCAGCTTCAAAGGACTTTAAACGACACCAGACAATGCATAAGGGTCTTATCTTGCGAAACGATCGGTCATTTCTAAAATAAATAAAAAAACTGTAAGTTTTATGCCTTACTCTGTTCCGTAATGCGCGGTCGTGACTCTCCTGTTCGAACTCGTTCATCAAAATGAACGAGTCTTTTTTCGAGTCATTTTGTTTGTTAAATGAACGAAATGACTCGAAAAAAAGAACAGTTCGAACAGGAGAGTCACGACCGCGCATAAAACTTACAGTTTTTTTATTTATTTTAGAAATGACCGATCGTTTCGCAAGATAAGACCCTTATGCATCGTCTGTTGTCGTTTAAAGCCATTTGAAGCGGCACTGAAACTGTTTTGGGTCCCATTGAAGTCCATTATATGGAGAAAAATCCTAGAATGTTTTCATCAAAAACCTTAATTTCTTTTCGACTGAAGAAAGAAAGACATGGACATCTTGGATGACATGGGGGTGAGTAAACTATCAGCAAAAGTTTTTGTTAAAAGTGAACTAATCCTTTAATGTTTAAAAACAATTGAGTTCTATGAAATGTTTTTTATTCAGAATTGTTTTCTTTTTTATGATTTAATACAAATATAGATTTATCAAAAACGGTGGTAATCAAATAAAAGTTTAGCAAAGGTGTTTTATCATTTTAGTTTTTGGCAAAGTGCTGCAAAAGAGATGTACTCAAACCATGCACAAACAATATATATTCCTTATTATTTTCATTGTTGTTGTTTATTCTGTTAATGTTAATATTATTATGAGAAGTAAATTCTATTGTAGGCCTAAAATAGTAATACTGTAGGCCTATATCTGTGATAATTTCTGCTAGTAAAACCGAACTTTTATTTTGACGGGTTAAGTCCTGTTTCAGAGTGTATTTGACAATGGTTTTTTCCATTCAAATAAAATTACGAAAATGCTTATTAGGCGATGTTCATGGAAATGTTCGTGTATCCATGTAGGCTAGGCTACTCGTATTGTGTGTGCGATGCTGAAAACACCATGAGCGCGTCGCGTACTTGAGTATGTAGTACGTAGACGAAACTGCACAGCTCATTTACACAGAGACACGCAGAACTAGCAGATTATATAGCTGCATAGCAGTCTTTTGTGCTTTAATATTCACAGATCATGTCGCGATTTTATTTATTGTACAGCTTTACTGTACAATGAATCGATTTATTCATCCATACATCTACCAGTTTGCGTGTTTTACGTGACATCTGCAAGGCTATTCCCTGACCAGGGCTTTCACATACCGGTATGTGTGCGAGTGAGATTTTGACAGCATTTCACGTTCAGCTGGGTCTGCATCTCTGTCTGTCTGTCAGTTGGGTCCGCATCACTGTCTGTCTTGTCCGTCAGCTTCTCCATATTGTTTTGTGATTTTAGCGCGTCTGTTCTCCCGCCCTTCAATCAATAATGCTGTAGTTTCCGCAGCGCGATGTTCATCCGTTCAACGGATATGTTTTAAAATGTAGCGAATTACAATACTTCAAACAAAACATACTTAAGTAAAAGTAAAATTACAGATTTTAAAAACTACTTAAAAAAGTAGAAGTACACAAAAAAACTACTCAATTACAGTAACGCGAGTAAATGTAATTCGTTACTTTCCACCTCTGTTTAGTTGTTAGTTACACCATAACACCATCTTAATACAATGACCTTACATTAGGTGTAAAATAAGAATTAAGCGATGTTGATGTTGGAACGTACCACAATCACAGCAAAATCGCCAGTGTTAAATGAACTCTCCTGGTGTATATGGAAACACGGATTTGTCCGTGTTTCCATATGTACACCAGGAGAGTTCATTTAACACTGGCGATTTTGCTGTGATAGCAGCACTCATCTCAGTAATTCACCATATTTTGTCATTTGTATGGCAATGTTTGGCGATATGAGAGCCTATGTTAAATTCTTGTTTTAATGGGACATGCTATTTATAACAATGATGCACAAATAAATAAATTAATATTATGACATATGTGTTGGGTATGTAGCCCCAGAAGGCAGGTGCAATTTCACATGCACAGGAGCTGACCATGCTTTATATGCCCAGACAGCTTAGCAGGTCTCACAAACATAGTGGTCACATTATTTGGGCCCAATAAAACACATAACCTTATGACTTGAAACTTTGTCCCATTACTAATAGATTGCTGCAGGGATGATGTATTTTTGTTGACCAAAACCTGGAAATTAGTTAGCATTTTAGCATGCTTCCATTAAACCTAAGCTAAATGCCTGAAATAAGATATTTTTAACATAAAGATTGATTGTCAGAAGCTTGTGATGGTGACTTTAAAGTCATGTGACAGTGGTGTAGTTCATTTATAGCTTACATTTAGCTTTTTACTTCTGGTGATTTATTTAGACTTAAGAATTAATAAAAGTTGCGTTCATTTGTGAGGATTATCATTAACAAATAGTGTAAGAATCATAAAGTAGGCTATTGTTGGTCACTGAGCTTAATTATTTCATGCAATTATCCAAAAGCCAATGGAAAAATCTTATTGGGGTTTGTCAAGGGGACCAGTGTAACTACAAACATATATATCATCACTGCAGCGCTATCACTATCAGGGGAGCCAATTTAGGCTATAAAAGTTTATGATGAGGAGTGCGGCTAGTAGTAGCTGTATTAATTGCCATGGTAAAAATTAGCTTTACATCTCTCTTTCTTTTTTTCTTTTACTATATCATTAATCTTCCAGAGACATAACTTCTCCCCTTGCCTTTGTTTTATTTGCAGTCTATGCTGCAAGCAAAGCTTTCCTCATTATTTTCTTTTTAAATATTATTATTCCAACTTAAACATATAATGAAATAGGAACATACTAAAAATTCTTCTTACATTTACCTTTGGTTAACTTAAGCGAGGGACCAAAGCGCAACAGCAAATACGCATGCGCGATACTTGAAACAAGTGGTTGGGTGTTTGGTTGAAGGTCACAGAAGCGCGGTAAATCCAAAAGTGCGCGTGCGCGCTGTCCTTGGCCCTGTCCCAAATGGCACACTCCGGACTTGTGTACTTCCTCAGAGTCCACACTTCGGTGACGTCATGTAGTGCAGACCTATAGGGCCCTTAGCGCGAGTCCGCGAGGGCGCATTGAGAGGTATTTTTGGGACAGACTCGATCGTCACGCCGGAAACAGGAACTCATTCCTCATACCTGTGAAAGCCTTATCCCACCCTCTCCATCCATACGGTGCTGAATAAACTTAAATGTTAACTCATCAGTCCCTTTATTAGAAAAATATCACAAATATCATTAAAAAAAAAATTACAGTCTTTAGCATCGAAAAAATATTTATTTTATTTTCCCAAATCTTATGTCCATGTGAACTACACAGCCTGCTTTTACAGTTCGATATTTGTATATGCCAGAATAGATGTCATGGTTATGTAAATGATAAATACAGTTGTACATAATCATACATAATGTTCAATTTTAACACAAAATGAAAATAAGTTTAAGAAAAATGTATAGGTTTCAATATTCATACTACGTTTATATGACTCAGTAAAGCCATGACATTCGGTTCGAACTATTTATGTAATGAATCATAATGCACGCAATGTACGCCTATGTCATAAAAACCATAATGATACTCTTAAATATTCTCTTCTCAGCCATGTTTACAGTCCGTGAGCGAAATCTCCTCCCATCCGTTTTCTGATTGGCATTTCGCAAGGATTCCTGGGTAGTTAAAGTGCGTGGAGCCTGCATCTATGCGGGCTTCGCGGAAGACCGCTTCAAGGGCACAAAGGGGGCGCTGCTGAGCACACTTCAGAGCGTTAACATGATGAATGGGACGGCCTACGGACTCGTAGACTCGGCGAGCACGCGCAATTTAAGTCCACGAGACCGAAAGTCCGCATGAAGTGCGCCATTTGGGACTGGGCCCTTGTTTTCACTAGATAACGAGAACACTCCGTTCATGCACGCGGAATACCGGTATCCAGCAGGTGTTGTTGCTTTATACTGTTGGAGCAATGACGAGGAAGTGTTGATTTCAGGTGAGCGTATCAAGCTGTCAGTCAGTCATTCAATAGCAACTATAGAGACTGAGCTACATGTAACTGACATCGTTCTATCTAACCCCATCTAATGAACATTCCTAGAGCGACAGTTCACTCAAAATGACCATACTTCAAATGAAAGTCATATTTGCTCATGTTGTTCCAAACTAGGCTAGTATGTATTTTTCTCTCTGTAAAACACACAAAGGATTTTTTTTGAAGAATATCATGCCCTGAATATTATTAATGATAGTAAAATGATGACTCACTCACTCACTTCTATGACATGAGTCATATGGTCAATGTTTGCGGGTATGTTTGATATTTTGGTCGTATAGTAGCCAGTCTTCATTCACATTATGCTGAAAAAAGTGGCCCAGATATTCTTTAAAATACCCATATGGAAGAAAACCAATCAATGGTCATATACAAATCTGAGTATCCTCCTACAAATTCAGTATAGTAGTAGCCTATGTAAATGTAAGTCCAAACAGTAGGCAATATATTAGTCTGTTGTATTTGTTATTGTACACGTTACAACATTGTTTTGGTCATGTAATGTATTCATTGAATTATATTTGAAAAATCTCAGACTACTGAAATTAAAAGGTTATACTTTTGATTATACCCACACTCGTTTTTTGATAGTGGTTTCAGTTTCAACTGCTAAGAAGTCATGGATGCCTACTGACATTGGAGTTGTTTATGTAAGGAACCATGCTGAGACTGGAATTGAGTGCTGCGTCATTCCGTGTCAAATCTACCAGAGGTCCCTGGCTCAAATGTTTTATTTTATGAATAACATACATACTAAGCGGCAGTGGCTCAGTGGTTCATGCGGGTTGTGTACAAACCAGAAGGTGGTTCAATCCCCAGTTCCACCTGACCAAGTGTCGAGGTGTCCATGAGCACAACATGACATCATGACTTTTGCGTAAACATACACGCCACTTTAAAGTCAAGTGGCGTGTTATTTCAGCCCATTCTCACCCCAAGGCGTCATCTAACTGACGCCTTGGGAATCAGTTTGACCATGCTTCAATATTCGACGCGAAAGGTACCCTTTAGCGTCAGTTAGTTGACGCGATCCCAGGGCGTCATCTAACTGACGCGTTACCCTTAGCGTCAGTTAGATGACGCCCTTCTACCCAGACCTAAATCTACCCGCGTCATCTAACTGACGCGTTACACTTAGCGTCAGTTAGATGACGCCCTGGGATCGCGTCAACTAACTGACGCTAAAGGGTACCTTTAGCGTCGAATATTGAAGCATGGTCAAAATTGTCAGTTAGATGACGCCTTGGGGTGAGAATGCGTTGGTTATTTATACGCATTTTGAGCTATCCGCGTGTATGCGTGTATATCTACGCCGTTATGTCCGAGTGATTCCGCGTGTATGCACACGCCGTTAAAAATCGGACCGAAATAAAGCCAAATTTTGATATACATCTGGGGGAGCGATATTTTTCTTCCTAGGATGGTAGGGAAAGACTCATAAATGGTATTAACCAGTGACGGGTAGGTTTAGGGACGGGGTTGGGGTAGGTCATATATTTATATATACAGTAATGTAACGTTAAGTCAACGGCGTTCATAAACACGCTGAAAAGCGATTATGCGTGTTGATAGCACGCCAAAAATAGAAATACGAATTGGCGTGTCATACATACGCAGTTTCATGAGATCAGTCTGATGAGCAAGACACCATAACCTGCTCCCGACGAGCTTGATGGGGCCTTGCATGGCTGACACCGGCGTTGGTGTGAAGCGCTTTGGTGGCCATGGGCCTGTTTAAAGCGCTATATAAATGCAGACTATTTACCATTTTACTGTATATGAAGAAGAAAGGCAAAATATGAAACGTCATGAATGAGAGTAATCTACTATTTTGTAGAATTTTCACTTAAGATTTGGAGCCAAATTACAGGGAGGGTAAAAATGTATTTAGGAAGATGGCCTTGTATTTTATTTTTACACAGAAATAGGTCGATTAGTGAAATCGGTTGACTTTAGCCATCTTTGTTGCATTATACAGTATGCCAAATTTGGTTGATTTGACACTGAATAACCCTGCATGTCTTTGGATTTTTTTTTTGTCATGTGAGTTGGATTTTTTCAAACTGTAATTTCAACCAGAAGGATAATGCTGGAAAAGTGGAACGTGTGTGCAATTTAAATGTTTGTGAAGCTTTTCAAACATGTTCAAGAATAACGTCTAGTATACTGTAGTTCACTGGTTCAACTGGACTTTATTGAGATGATTACAATTTCAAAGAATAATATGGTAGAACTTAGCCTGGTAATACCAAACTCTGCTACTTCGCTTAAATGAAATTGAGCAGAAGTACGAAGTCTGACGTAGTCAGGCTAGTAGAAACTATGCCTGTCAGAAAATGTATAGCATATTAGGAATCCATTTGAATTGCTTATATTTTAGTAGTACACATTGTGGTATAGTAGCAAATAGTATGTGTTCTCAATTGCAATCCACCGCAGATATGTTCATTTATATGCATGCACTGCCCTAGCTTAAAATGTATGCATGAAATTAGTTGTGGCAGAAGCATAGCAAAAATTGCCACGTCCAGCAGAATGAAGATCAATCTGAAATATAGAGAAGAGAAAAGAAGAAAGAATAAAATGAATGACCACTACCCATTCTATGCAAACAAGATTGGTTGATTTAAGAGTTTTTCATTATTGTCTCGACCCTTGGTTTCTTTGTAAAAAGCTGAATATAAAATTGCATCTGTTAAAAGTAATCTGATTTACATGTGTAATGCATTGAGTTGACCATGGCTCTCCATCTACTTTTACAGAGTGCCAAATTATCCAAATGAGAGTTCATTTTTTTTTTAAGAATTATCAGATTGTAGCATTTTCATTTTCAGAACTGAAACATAGTTTATGCAAGTATAGTTACTCAAGTTTAATTTTTTGTTGATGCATTTCAAAATAAGTCATATTGGAATTGATAATGCAATGCAAGTACATACAGCATTCTTAATTTTGTCAAAAGGGACAGTGTAATCTGTCTTCTTACAATAATGTTTAGTCTTTAATGCAGACCACTGAGTGCTTCTGAACTCACCATAGAGATTTGAACAGAAAGCCCTCTAATGCATTAAGCGGTGGAGCTAATTTGTCTAAATCAATCTATGACCGCATAAAAATGATTGACGGTCCATATTTGCCCCGCAGGTCACATTTTGATGGGCTCTGACATAGGCTATAGACCAATCTGCCTATTTGCATAACGTAACCATGTTCTAAATTATTAGCAACGTGACTCGTTCACAAAGGACAAACCAGTATGTAAATCAGGTGACTCTGGTAAATACTTCTCAAGCCTCTAAGTGATCACTGCACCTGTCATACCTTTCACTTTTAATGTTGAAGAACATTCTGTCTTGCCAAATGAGTTGACTGCCACCACTTTGTATTCGCCACTATCTTCTGGGCGAACTCTGAGGATGTACATAGAGCTGACACCAAATGCATTTTTGATGTAGTAGTTGTTGTCAGAGTTGATGCAAATCCCATTATGGTACCATGCGATATATGGGCTGGGGCAGCCGCGTACAGCACAAGTCATGTTGCACTGGTATCCTTTTGGTGGAGTGTGGTATTTCAGTGGAACCAGGATGGAAGGTGGCCTTTCTAGATTGATTACAGGCGGCACAGTTGAGGGTGCTACAACTAGTTGGTAGGAAGGAAAGAAAAGTTCTAAGTATTTAGTATTGTGCAATACAATAATTTACATTGGTAGTGGTCTTGCTACCCACCTTTATAGCTGTTTACGCCCCATGTTGGTGAATCTGAAGGATCAGAAAGTCCCATATCATTTTTTGCATAGACTCTGAAGTGATATTCTCGACCTGGTTGAATGCTGGTAGTGTAGGTAGTACAGAGTAGGTGGTCAGCTATTGTGCGCCAAATACGTGTGTTGGAGTTATGTTCTTCCACCATGTAGTGCAGCCGGTCATCTCTCTCGTGGTCTGGAGACAGACCCCACTTGATAATGACTTTACCAAAAACCACCTGTTCTAGCTCCACTGGTCCTGGAGGCTTGGGTTCATCTGCAGCCGCATAAAGAGTAATTTTATAGTGTTAGGAATATTTATCCAATAGTTATTTTCACTTATGAGTAACTCTTTGTTTCTTTGACAAATTCTCTTTTCTAGTCTCTCAAGGTGTGGTCTCACCTATAGGCACAAAGCATGCAAAATTACTTTGGACCCTGCAATGAAACAGGAGATAAAGTTACACTTCATGATTTCTGTTTTTGTTGAATTGTATTAAATAATACTCAGTTCAATTCTCTTGCTGATTTTGTTTACTGTGAAGTTTAGATCCTGTAATGATGCTACCCAAATTTGCTGGTTAGAGTTCAACTTGAATTTTTATATGCAGTAAAAGACTAAACCATTTACATACCTGCATTCCCAATAATATGAATGAAAGTGAGTAAAGCAAAAGGAAAAAAAATAGTTTGATCACACCTTTTTATAGTTTACATAATGTAGCATGACTTTACCTGTTACTCTGACCTCTATGTCAAAGCTGGCTTGCCCCATTGAGTTTTTAGCCACAATGGTGTAGACACCGGAATCTTTGTACTTTGAGGAGGGTACGACAAGCGTGGACGTGCCATCAGAATTAATGATCTTGTTCCAGGGAGATACAGGTTCACCATTTTTAAGCCACGTAATATCTGGTGGTGGAGAGGCCTGTGTTTCAAAAAAAAAAAAAAAAAGTGACTACATAGAGGTAAGGAATGTGTAAAATGTTTTGTCTAGATGTGCATTTTTACCTCATAATCAATTTTGATTCTGATAGAATATCCTGATCTCACAACCATAAAGTCTTCAGGATCTTTGAAATGGGGCTTCACTGGAAATTGGTCAAAATCAGTAAATGTTTGCAATTATCTCTTTAACTATCTTGATTACTTGATAATATGTCTGTGACTTACTGTTGGGGTTTTTAGCGCAGACCATCACAGAGGGAGCACTGTGTTCTCCAGCCCCAGACATATTAATGGCTGTTACTCTGAACTCGTACTCTGACCCCTCAGACACATCCTTCACTGCATACTTCAGAGCTGTAAGAAGTAGAGATCACTTATTTTATCTTATATTTTGAGGTCTTTGAACTTCAGGCAAGGTGCTTGCTAATGGTTATTTATTGATTTGTCCTAGCAATTGTTTTCCAGACCCAACATTTTTACAGTCTAGAATTGAAAGCCAGTGCTTTTCATTGAAGGTGGAACTTTGAAAAAAAAATACCTTGGATAGGTTCACTATCTGGGTTCAGTGTCACCCACTGGTTTGTATCTTTCTTGCATTTCTCTAGTTGGTAGCCCAAGATTTTATTCCCTCCGTCTGTCTCTGGTGGAGTCCATGTTAGGTTAATACAGTTTTTGAACGCACTGACCACTTTCGGTGGGGCTGGTGTACCAGGGAACACTGCCAACACATAGCAATACAGGCATAAATATTAGATGATTTAAGTACTTCTCAATATGGAAAAATTCAGCAGTAAAGACTTAAGGAGTTTACTTAATGAGCCAGCCATAATTTTTTCACTTTCCATCGCCTCACTGATGCCCTCAAGATTCTCAGCATAGATGCGATAGATGTACCTCTTGCCAAGGGACACGCTTCTATCTCTGAAGGTTAGATGGTTAGCAGAAATATCCCCAACCTTTTTCCAGGTACTCTGCCCAACCTGTTGACGCTCAATTATGTAGTTTGTCAATGCTGAGCCACCGTCATCCTTCGGAGGATTCCATTTCAATTCAAGGACTGCAGATGTGCTTTCATTCACTTCTAGTGGGCTTCGTGGTGGACCTGGCTTGTCTGTCAGGGGCACAGATGTGTTTTACTTAAAATATAGTAACAGTATACCTTTAAACAGTTCAATTGCAAATATTGTACTCACCTAGTACAATAAGACTTGATAAAGCCTCAATAGAACCAAAAGAGTTTTTTAGCTGGATTTTGATTTGACCAGTATCCGATCGCAGACAGTCTTTCATTTGAAGACGACTGTGGTTTGATTCCTTCACCACTTTAACTGAACCCCCATCAAGAAGCTCAGTGCCTTTTTTAAACCATTTAATCTCCAATGAGGCTTGTGGAGGAAATGACATCTTAAAAGATGCACTCTGGCCTGCTTTCACTATCACAGGGTTAGAGAACTTTTGCAAAGCATCTGGGTCAAATTCTGGAAGATCTGGGAAAACAGAAGCAATATACAGCAGAAAACATTATTGTAATTTTCAAACTGACAGTAACTTCCTTATGCTTTAGCCAAATGTAAAAAAAAAAGAAAATTATTTGTGATTACCTCCCACTTTCACCATGGCCACTGTCTTGCAACCATTAACCTCAAAATGATATAGACCTGCATCAGAATCATTGCAGTTCTTTATAATGAGCTTATGTGTACAACCATCTTTAGAGATGACCACTCCATCTTTGGAAGTCAGCTGATGAAAAAAGATTTACATGAATGTCAAACTCTATCAGTGATGTCAGTGATGTACTGCTATGACACACAAACCTACCTTTTTTCCATCTTTATACCACACACCATCAATTTTGTCAGTATTTAGTTTACACACTAGCTCTGCAGGTTTGCCGCGGAGGGCATTTTTGTCTGATAATCCGCTTGCGAAGTGCACTTTATCATCTGGAATGAATGCATTTGAATGAATTATAATAACTTGACTTTGACTAAGTGGTAAGTTATTCATGGAAATTGAAGGATAAGCAATGTAAAAGGCTGACAGAGTTTTTGTACATTTTTGCCACGAACATACCTGTACCGTCTCCACCAGATCCAACTGCTGATCCGTCTGCTCCCAAACCCATTCCAGAACATTTTCCACTCTCCCCACTTCCTTCTGTACCCTCTCCTCCTTGTTTGTACTTCCCTGTTGCATTTCCTCCACTTCCGTCTCCCAAGCCAAGTCCTCCACGACCATCCGCTTCATCACCACGACCATCCACTCCGTCACCACGACCATCCACTCCGTCACCATGACCATCCACTCCGTCACCACGACCATCCGCTCCATCACCACGACCATCTGCTGCGTCACCATGGCCATCCACTTCATCACCACTCCCATCCGTACCCTTGCCTCTCCTAGCTGCTTCATCTTTTTCTCTATGCACTCTTTCCTGTTCTTCTGCCAGACGTCTTGCAATATCACCTGCTCCATCCATTTCACCACCTCGACCTTTCCCCCTGGCGTTAGGATCCTCTGATGTGGTGTAGAGAAATGGTAGAACATTATTCTGATTCATATACATTGCAGTGCATAAGTATGCTGACGATGGTAGTTTGTTTCTTTGTTCCTCTTGAAGACTTACCATCAACAGCCAGGGTGGCCCTGGATGATTTAATCCCAGCAATAGCCGTGTACACGCCCTTGTCCTCTTGGCTACAGTTCTTTACTACTAATCTGTGGCTGAGCTTGTCTTCAGAGACTATGATATTGTACTTGTCTCCATGCTCAACAGAGATGTCATTGACACACCAGGTGATTTGTGGTACAGGACCAGAAAAAACCCCTCAAACACTGCATCCTGCCCTCAACCACTTTAGCATCTTTTAACATACCATCGAATTCCACATCAGGAACTGTGGGGAAATGATTAATGAAGCAGATGTATGCTGAAAATGCTAAAAAAAACAAAAACAAAAAAAAAAACTAAGAATTTAACGCCTTCTTACTTGCTAAGGTTGTTGAGAAAATGTTGACATCCTCAACATCCACTTGGTAAAGTCCACTATCACCTAAGTCAAGATTGTTGATACTAAACTTGTACTTATCACCAGTTTTCTTCATATTATGTTTAGAGGAATCATCAGTACCTTCACCATAATCAATCAATTCACCGTTCTGGAAAGAGAAAGAATGTTTTTTTTTGTTGTTTGTTGTTTTTTTTTGCTGCATAACATTGTTATCGATGTAAAACCATTTGAACTTACTTTGTACAGATACATTTTACTGTTTTGGTCCTTAAGCTTCATATCAAACTCAAATTCAGCTCTGCCATTTGTCTTCACTTCAATCTGCTTTATGTTGTCAATGTTTTGAACCACCTGTAAGACATAAAAGAAATGGGATTTAAGAAGTAAATTTAAAACTTTGCCGCATATTCTTTAAAAAACATCTAGAAATGATTATAGGAATTGAGCCAAAAGCACTGTTTAATTATAGAAGTGTCTTAATGCAGAGTTTCACTATCCAAATAAAAAAGAGTGGAAATTGACTGACAACCCAGCATCAGCATCAGATGATTAAATTCCTGACAGATACCTTTGCTTGTTCTTCCTCCTTCTCCTTTTTCTTCAGATTAAGCTGTTTTAGCATCAAGCGAAAGTCTGTGATTCCAAATTCATGACAGATGCGCTCATAATCTGCCTTTTTGGCACTAAGCATCACTTCCCAGAATTTTGGATCAATATCTCCCTCTTTCTTGGGTTTTTCTTCTCTTTTCTTGACAGTTCTATATGGAAGATTTTTTCATTTCAATTAGAGAGAAAGCAGCTGTGCTTTTATAAGAGACATTTCTGATTCTGAAAACACTTGATTCCTTGTGGTAAAACAATTACTTGGTTTTCTTAAGCATTTTCCTGAAGTCCTCGGGATCATTGGTTTGGCCATCTTAACCAAAACAGAAGAAAATATAATACAAAATCAATACAAAATCTAAATAAAACACCCTGTTTACATTCATTTATCATTTTAGGATGACCTTTGTTTGAGGATGTGTTAGTTTTCTTTTTCTTGAATCCAACTAAAAGACAGAGAATGTAATTACCACAAGAACACATGCATTTAGATTATACAACATATTCTAATTGCCTAGTTATGCACATTGAACGTGGTAATATTATTGAATGTTTTCCTTGATTAATGAAAATATGTTGCCTACCTGAAAATACACTCAATGCAGCTGTGCACACTGCTTTTCCAAATGGATTTGTAGCAAAACATTTGTACGTGTCTGCTTGGTCTACTTGCACATTTAGTATCTGTTGTTTTCAACACAACAAATAAAACAGGTTTTTGCTGTAGAATGACCCATCGTAATATACTCCTCTGTATGATAATGTTGTAATTTCAGATCCAAATCTTTGGAGTTTGGTACAGTATCTTACCTCTAGAGTATGTTCTCTAGTCCTTTCATCATATCTTGGCTTATATTTTTCTGGATCAGAAGTGTCACCCTTGTTGCGAGCCCATGTTACAGTTGGTGTTGGATCTCCACTCACCATTGCTTTGAAAATGGCCACCTTGCCTGCAGTGGAGAAAGGCAACCCATTCATCATTTCTGAGTTGTATGCTTATGAAGCATCTACCAGAAGCTACTACTTTTTCATTATAGCTAAATGACTGCTCAACTAACACATAAATGTTTAATCTAATCCACAGAATATATAGACTATATATCAATTGTAGCATACATTTACTGAGCAGAGAAACTCATTTAAATACGAAATGTATTTAATATATATATGCTTTTTAACTAGCAAGATTTATTATTGATACCTTCTTGAACTGTCAAGGTGAGTGGCTTCCTGCTGAAATCAGGTGTAGTTTTTCCACGTGGCAGTTCCTTGACGTACTGGGTGATCATAACACCAGGCACTCTAGATCTCTTCTTGATCTCCACTTGAATCATTAAATCATGTGATTTATTAAAAGCACTGAAATGTTTTGTATTTGTAAATAAGCCACTCATATACTTAATGTGCATATGTCATTCAAAATTGAACTGCCAGATACACTGCCTTTACAATTTATATTTATTTAACCACATGAGGGCAATGTTTCCTTTAAAGTTTGGACCAAAACAAATAAAGCGGTATAAAATTACAGAATAAGAAAACACTTTGAACTTACCATAAATGTTTTAGGGTTAAGGGTGCATTTATTAAATGTGTGTGAAAAGTTACATTTAGAGTGTTCTCTTGGCAATTGACTTGAAACTGCTCTAAAATTGCCGTTGAGGTTTTGAAGTACTAAAAGCTTTCAAACACATTCAATATAGGCCGCCCTAGGCCTCATTTTTTTGTCTGGGAAATATTTAATTAACATTTTACATTACATATAAATAATTGCATTTACAGTATTTTGATTCAAATATAGCTTACCCTGATCACCAGTCATCTCTTTTGCAGGCTGTGACATCTTCAGAATGTTTTACACTTGTTCCAAAATTGTTCCTGTTGTCACTTTATGAATTTAGGCTGCATATGAAAAATAAATATTTTAAATATGTTCATGGCATTAGAACCAAGGTTGGCTTTTATTTAGTAAAACAGTCAGGCTTAAAAATGAAGTCAGGGATTGCCCTTTAATCACTGGGGTACAGAGTCTGATGATTCTAACCACTTGTAGTCTTGTACCGAGACAGTGTACACACACACACACTAACTAGAAGTTGTTATGAAAGTTAGAAAGTAACATCAAAGTGAAATGGCAGAGAACAGCAAAGTGGAGCATGAATGTTTGTTTCTACTGAATAAGTTAAATGCTCTGCATAACCACTGGAGGGTTCAGATAGTAATAATTACTGTGCTGATGCACCAAAAAATGTTTTTGTTTGGTAAATCATAATATCCTAAAGTATAATTTTAACTACATTCTCCATTCACTTTTTGCATAGATAATTTTTTTGCACTGTTTTCTCAGCGACCTATTCCTGCTGTAATTACAACAGTTATATGATTGTTTTGTAAATTGCCATATTTCTTGGCATAAATTGGCATACTTACTTTATTTAAAATTTTATGTGGTACTAAAAGCTCTGTCATGAATATCGGTAATGTAATATTGCTGTTAGTGACTAACATTGATAAAACTGTACCTTCATGTATAATCAAGTACCTTCCATTACATTACCTTCCAAGTACATTTCTAAAATAAGCATGGTTTTCAATTAAAGTAATGAAACTGCCCAGTTTCAAACCCCAGACAGTTAGCACCTTACTGAATGTTTGTTTTTAATGTGTTTTTGCTCTCTCTCATTTTTGTTTGTTTTTTGTTTGTTGCTCTTAATGGTCCTCAAGAAGATGCATCATGCTGTGACCTTAAAAAAGTTAACCAATAAAGATATATTAAGAATTTGATTGGATGCATATCGTTGCGTAATTCAATACTGGTAAAAAACTTATTGGCATTCCAAGATTCAAAGGATCCTCAGCAATGCTTTTACAAGGCCAAAGGGGAAAGAAACAGTTATCCAACATTTGACAGATAAATTATGTGAGCCTTAAAACTAGTCGGTCTGCCTAGCTCAAAAACAAAAAGTCTGACACAATCTTCTGGTGCTTTGTAAGGGAAAATAAGCACATTTGAAATGACTTTTTTCAGCAGCTGAATGGCCCTCCACTATGCTGGGATGAAGAGGATATCGGGTCCTAACCTTAATCCTTTATTCAGATTGCTCATCTTTCCTGAACATTTGTCAATCGAACTTGAGAGTTATGGCGTCAAGCTGTAACAGTCTATCCAAAAGTCTATTTTCACTTTATCTCAATTTTTTCTCTCCAGTACACAAAGACAAAACACATCCAAACAAGATAAACAAAAAGAGTGTGTTTAAAATTATACGTCTAGATTCCATGGAAGACAGTAAGTCTTAGAGGTTTGGAATGATAAGAGGGTGAGTAAATTGAGATTAACGTTACTTTTAACGTCTGAGTTCCTTCTTCCCTGAACTTGAACTTTGTTAGTTACGTTTGATCACTTAAATTCACTTTGTTTTACTTCATTCTAATGAAATAGTGCTAAATTACTACTCACACAGGTCACTTTGTTTAACAAATTTAAAAAACGCAGCGCTGTTTTACTAGGTCAAAACAATCATACTAAAATACATTTGAGTGTGTTGAAAGTATGTTGTAACGTTACTCTGTGCGTTTGCTCTGCGGCTGCGAGACACTTGTTGCACACTGCTAGGATCGATATTAGAATATTATATTAATAAAAGGACTTGTGTTGCTAAATTGCATGCAGTTCATTTTAAAATATATTGTATGGTGGAGAAAATCCTGTATTACTGTTACTACAAATGCTCTTTCTGATTATGTTGTTAGACAATTGACAAAATAGTTGTCTCTGAGGCATGGTACAAGCATGTTACTCACGGTAAATCAAGAAAACAAGAGATTCAAAAATTAGACTAACTCGATAAAGGTAACTTAACAATAGATCAACTGCCTATTAAAACACATACTATATTAAAGTGTCTTTGGTGTTTCTATGGAAGTAAAACAGAGGGTAATGCGGATACGACGCCATTGACAGGCGACACAACGACACTGGCCCTTACACTGGTTAAAATTCTCTGGATTTAAACTTTATTTGAAACCTTTGGGATAATGTAAGTACACATGTCAACAAAAATATAACATTGTAGTTTTTTTGTGTGTGGATATTTTAGTCCAAAAATCTTACATAATGTCTGCCTTTAAACTGCCTTTAATTCTGTGTAACACCTTCTCAGGTAAACATAAATTCAGTTAAGAGCCGACGTGTATCGGAGTGATTCTCATCGCAGTAATGGCAGTAGATGACCTTACTTGTTTAATGTACATCTGACGTGCCATTGTGTTACTGATATCATGTGCTCAAGTTTGCTCCCAGTGTATGAAAACCATTGTTTTTGACCAAAATAGTTTCCATTATTTGTTCATAGTTCATAGTTCATTGTTCATTTGTTAAGGACTGATGAAATTCATAACTATAGGTGAGCTGTGAATTTCTAATGGTAAATTATTCCTGATGGCTCCCTGTGTTGCATGTTAAAGAAAATGGAAACTCACCTTTAAAATCCCGCTGCTCCTTCAGCTTCTGTGTTAAGAACATTTGGTGGACTGAATGTAAGACTTCTATGCAGTTGAATCAATCAGCTGTCACATTAAAGCTTTTATTTGTGAAGCTGAGGTGGGGGGTGGGGGGGGGGGGGGCTGTCCAGCCCATGAAGCAGATATTCATATTCATATATCATTTTATGATCCTGACTGAATGTGAAGTTAACTTTTATTACTTTCATTGCAAAAAGGTTGTTTACCATCTAATTTTGATTTTGAACTGAAGCTTATCTCAGTCTTGCTGTTGAAAGTGAGTCATTGTTTAATCAAACTGATTATGAACTCCATCCCAGCAGCCCGCTTATTTTGCATAGCTGAAATTTTAGAATTATGATTTAAGTTGAAGACCCACAGAGACAGAGTATATAGCATTAAAGTCATACATGTGTCCTAAATGTAGACACTTGCTCTATACAGGCCTTGCCATTTACAGTAGGATGACGATCTCTTGTAACATGACCGAACATATTGCATGTTTATTGGACAATTAAGATGTATCTTAAATGGCACTTAAAATTAATAGATTATTTGCTGGTTAAAGTGTTATATGAACGAAGTTATTACAGGTGATTTTCGACTATTGCATTGCGATTTATCTAAATATAAAGCTTTTACAGATATAATTATAATATTCAGGGGCCCATACTGATATGAACACTGGGTCTTGTAAAAAATATATATTCATGTGGCAGCATATTTCCCTCACAGCCCCGAGGGAAGGTTTCATTTTACATTGGCAGGGATTTACCAAGCTTGACATGCCCAGACAGCTTGTCTCAAAGTCTGGAGCCAGGCAAATTGCAAGGACCTGTGCTTGAGTTAGCCTGAAGACATCTCTGGACTTTTGGAAACTAAGTACACAAACATCACCCTACGACCTTAAACACCTCCCAGTGCCACAAGGTATGCAGCAAAATGAGTTTGTTTATTCTTCAGCAAAGCCATTGATAACTTCATCACTTTTGTACAAAGTCTATTGTACGAGACCCAGGGCAGGTGATCTTTGCGGTGGTGTGGTAACGTACTTGAACCCTTTTTGGTATATAAAATGCACTGTGCTTCATATCTAAAAGCTTTTGTTGAATAAGGGAAAGTTGTAATGACCTATGGTCAGATTTCCTTTCTTTGATGCTTTTTTTGTTTTGTTGAAAATCACCATGCAGAGAAGTTGGCAGAAAGCATTTCATTAAACACAGTTCACATTTGAGTCTTACCTATCACAGCGCTAATATATTGTTAGTAAATAGATTCTGATTTTATCTAATAAAATTTTACAAAGAGTGATAGATCTATTTATCTTCCAGGCCAATACTGTAGTGCTTTTCACAATGCATATTACAAGTAGCTTTACATAAAGTAATTCACTGTAAATTGGTTTGCAGTACACAAGCTAGCTAAGGGTCAGCACTCTGAATTTCAATCTGTGAATAAATAAAAAAGAATGAAATCAGAACAAAATGAAATTTATGATGGCACTTTATAGTAGAAATAACATATTCAAATGAGCATGTCAAATGTGGAAATAATAATTACATCTAACATACCTTTCACTCTTAGTTTGGTAGAACATTCTGCTCTGCCAAATGAGTTGACTGCCACCACTTTGTACTTGACTAAGACTTTTTTTTTTTTTTTTTGCAAAAAAAAAAAAAAAATGGAGAATTGTACTAGTCCTTCAACCTGTACTGCTGCGACCAGATCATTAAGTCAGGGATGATTCATTCAGAGTTTTTTAAATTAAGTTTGATAATAGGCTAATTGAAAAGATAAAGTAACTTAAAATATAATTATTTATTCATAACGCAGACATTCACTAATATACACCAATGAGATTTTTGTTAGTTATTGTATGGCTTCAGAAGACTTGAAACAATCATACATGCATCAAATGAACTAATGTTGTGTTTATTTTACATCCTTCTTTAATCTTGAAAGCCTCAGTCCACATTCATTGTAACTGCATCAAAATGAGCAACGAGTACAAATCTCAATATCTTTTGTGTTCCACAGAAAAGAGACAATCATTCAGGTTTGGAATGACATGAGAGTGCAAATGATGACAATTTTCATTTTTGGTTAAACTCTTCCTTTCAATCAACAGATTATGGTGATATACTGTGATGATAAAAAATAAATAAGACAAGTAAATGAAATGAGCACTAATTAGTTTATTCTCTCCAGCAACCCACCTCTCAGTTCATTAATACCCGATTTAGATGAATCAGAAAATTTTCTGCATATACTCTGTAGTGAAATTCTCGACCGGATTGGACAGTAACGTGTAAGGGGTGCAAAACAGACGGTTGGCTATTGTATGCCAAACACATGTGTTGGAATCCAGTAATACAGTCGATCGTCTTTCTCATGGTCTGGAGATGGAGCCCATGTGATAATGACTTTACCATAAACAACCTGTTCCAGCTCCACTAGGCCTGTAGGCTTTTGGTTCATCTTTAGAGAAAGAAAGGAAGCTTTTATGCTGCAGGGGTTGGCAAACTTGTGAGGCAATGAAAGTAATAAATTGGCCCATAAATGATCAGATAAAAACTGCACGCCAGAGGACCCTGTGGCCTGTACTGGTGCATATTGGGCACATGTTTCATTTAGTCATTTAAACAGCCTCACAGAAATAAACTAATTAAAATGACTTGGCTGTATACAAATGTACAGGGGCACTGTATTTATGGAATTTACAGGATTGCTTGTTGACATGAGGTCATTGCCCCCGCTTAGAGCTGCTCCTGGATGCAGCAAGGCCTAATTATTAGTGTGATAAACTGGACAGCATAGTCACATTCACAGTGGCTATGCACTTTGGCTTGCTTTTTGCTCACAAAATAATATATAAATGTCACTTAAGGGCAAACATGGTTTTGAACTGTGGATTGTGCATGCATACATACAAGGGGATTGTTGATATGGCAAAATGATTTAAGTTGCTGTAAGTGATTTCTCCAATGGAGCATTGTATATGAAATCAATCTCCCTACATTCTCAAACTACTTGTGAATATCTGAATATCTTCCAATAATGTTCAAATATATTGTATTGTACTTAAATATAAACCATGAATATATTATATAAACCTTGTTTAATATACCCCTGTTTTTATATATCCTCTTTATTTAAATCAAAATTGAACTTAACGGGATAGTTCACCCCAAAATGAAAATTCTGTCAGTAATTACTCACCCTCATGTTGTTCCAACCCCGTAAGACTTTCATTCATTTTCAGAAACACAAATTAAGATCTTTTTGATTACATCTGAGAGCTGGATCAGTGCCGCCATAGGCTTCTAAGGGATTGAAATTTTCCGGCCCAGAAACGTTATTAAAGAAATCGTTAAAATAATCCAAGTGACTACAGTAGCTCAATCTTAAATTTATCAAGCGACGAGAATACTTTTTGTGCGCAAAAAAACAAACAAAAATAACGACTTTTATTCAAGTATTAATTTCCTTCTCTCTTGGCCTCGAGATTGTTCACGTAGTATAATTGCGTAGTGTGCCTGTGTTATTCGTCACACGTAGCATCACTATTGGCCGACGCTGGTCATGTGTGTGATGACGTTCAACCAGAAGCTCTACGTTTTAAGGATTTTAAGTTCTTTATAACTAAGTTTGTTTAATAGCTTAGAGGTCTTTTTTTAAGTGATCTTGGGGACATTTTTAGAGGTGTCTGACCCATTCGCATGCTATGCAGTAATTTTTTACTTCATATTCAAATAACTGAATGACTTACCTGCCAATCCGACTTCTATGTCAAAGCTGGACTAGTTCTTTGCCATGATGGTATGGACACCTGCAACCTGAATACGTTGTCGAGGAGATGACAAGTCCTCAACATTGATGATGTTGACCCAGGGGTTTGCAGGTTCGTACGTTTTCAACCATGTGATGTCAGGTTGTGGAGAGCCCTAAACATAAACACAGTTTGAAAGGAAATGATAGACTGAATACTGTGACCAATTAAAGGTTCTCTAAGCGATCCTGGGTGACGTCACTTCTTTAAAGGCTAGCTAGACCCTCCCTCCTCCTCATCCGCGCACTAACCCCCCAAACCCCACCCCCAAACCCTTCTTGTCGGTTATTGGCTGGAACAGTTTGTTATGTTTCGTGGAGCGGGTCGCTATAGTTTGTTTTTGTTGCCGTTTGTGGAGCCTGGGGTGTGTGCAGAGACTGCGTCTTTTTACAGTGTGTTCAGGGGACAGGCAGCTAGCGGATAGTGAGGAGATGTTTGCTGTATGTGACATAAAATGTTTTGGCCTAAAAAACGCGTGACATCGCTTAGAGCACCTTTAAGCCTTGCATCCCTTGGCTATTGTTGCTTGCTTGCAAGCGTTATAGAACATCTTATAACATCCTGCGAATTTGCTTTTTTTGGGGCTAAAAAACAGGCTAAAAGTGGTAAAAAATGAATGGATAATATTTCTATGAGGGCTGGAATGAAATTTGACATTGCAAATAAATTGATCAGCTGTTAAATTGATTAAATTAGGTAGAAACTGCAAACGTTTATCAAGTTATTAACATTAAGTTGCATTGGAGCTAATGTACATGTTCTTATTAATGTTAGACATGTTCATTTGGGAATGAGGGCTGACACAGCATGCACAATTAATCTAAGTACCTCATAATCGACTTTGCTTCTGATAGAATTTCCTGCTCTCACAACCATGCAGTCTACAGGATCATCTTTGAAGTGCACGGGGCCTGACTGAAAGTATATGGTTGGAAAATAGAAAGAAGGACGAAATGTTCAATTCAGTACATTATAGTCTCTTTTAAGAAACTATTATGATCAGAACTTACTGTTGGGGTTTTTAGCACAGACCATCACAAAGGGAGCACTGTGTTCTCCAGCCCTTGACATATTAATGGCTGTTACTCTGAACTCGTACTCTGACCCTCAGACACATCCTTCACTGCATACTTCAGAGCTGTGCGAAGTAGATTATTTTACTTGTCAGAGTACACATCAAGTAAAGCCAGTGACTGATAACCAACATGTTTGGAGATTCATGATTAGTCTACTGTTGGTGGAGTCATGACACACTTTTGTACCATTGTGCTCATGACACGTTTGAATCTTGCCTTTATCGTGTGGAGATTATTTTTAGGGGAAATTGTCAGTATTTATAGAAATTGCATGTGGATGTATCAAAGAGGGTCCTTTAGTTGTAGGTGAGATTGTGTTAATTCCGTTAGGAGAATTGGGATAAGCTAGCCTATTCCTGGAATAAATGATAACCAGAATCAGAAGAGGAAGTAATTGTGCTTTAATTTAAAGAAATGTTTCATAAACATTTATTAATCAAATATATTTTCAGCTGACGAGACGTTGGTTTATGCAGTTTGGTTTCTGATCAAGCCGCTGGATATGATGTGTGGAAATAGAAAGGCGGTAAGCTCTTAAAACTGATTGGAGGCTTCTATGAGTATTCATAAGAGATCCCTCAGGTAAAGTGCTACACTGTAAAAAATATTTTAGCAATTTAGTTATTTCAACTTATTTTTTTAACTAGATTGTCCAGACAACAAGAAATTTTAAGTTTTCTTGTCCTCAACTTATCGAAATAAGTTAGTTAAACTAAAAAAAACCCATGCAAAAAGATAACTCAAAATAATGAGTTAACTTTTTTACAGTGTAGGCTACTTAGACCCCTACCAGGGGCTATTATAGGATTTATAGGTCTTAGGGGGTCTGAGCCTTCTACCTAAACATGAGCTCTTGTGGCTTAGAGGAATATTTCTTGCTTTACGATTTGCAAATTTGAATCTTGCTCTTTTGACTTTTATTTTGAATACACAAAATAAATGAAGAGTGTATCAATAAGAGTGACATTGGTTTGATTTAATTTTCACTGCAGGGTGAGTGATCAGATGAGAGATGGAGTGCATGCTCTCTGTGCCATATATTTCCATACTGGGTACTACTTAATGTAAAGTTTTTTTAATGTAAAGTCTGTCTGAGGATTCAGAATGAAATAACCTCAGAAAGCTTACTGCAGCTGCTGTTTTCAGCAAATGTGAAGAGAAATCATAATAATCACTGATTTGTATGTTGGATTTTATGTCTACAGTCGCCAATGTACAAACGTAATGATGACAAGATGCAGCTTGAGGTGCTGAAGTGTTTTGGTTGGAAAGTACTCAAGAAACACGTTACGAAATATTGCATATTTATGAGACCCAGAAGAATATGTAAATCATTAGAACAGTTCAACCTAAAAGTTTTTGTCATTAAAAGTTATCCATGTCTTGGAAAACTTCTGAATGAACTAGTTTTATATAAATCATAAACATTATTATATTACTTATATGGTGGTAAACTGCCATTTAATCATACAACTATTGTTTTCTAATTACATAGTTTAAAGGTATGGACAAATCATTTCCATTTACTTTGGAATCATCTGTCCTCAAATGAATATCCTCTTTCTGAGATTCAAACCCTATAATTCTTGTTTAATTGTAATTTAAAGATAGACAGTAATTACAATCAAGGTTTCCGGTTCACTTGCTATGCATTCATTGGGTTTATTAGCTGGAAAGTTCATGGCATTTGTCACTTTATCTATGTCCACTCTTGATTGTTCTTTCTTCAACAACTATATAAAGCTGAATTATGGGGTTTGGGAAGTGACAATTAACAATTATAAAGCATAGCTCTTGTGTAACAGTAGTTGAACCAAAAATACTTTTGATGTTGAAAGTGAAGCCCCAAAATGATATTTTGTTGCTTGCTTCTTGCAGCTTTTGCAAATGTCTAGTGAGCAGCGCTAAAAGTATGTTCAGATTTATCCAAAACAGATGAACATGAATCTGGCAACACTATTGTGTTGGTTGTTGTACGTATCGCAAGCAGTTCTAATAGTGCTAAATGTCTAAATGGTGCTAAAAGGTTCATGCTCTATCATGTTTAATAATAACGTACCGCCATCATTCAACACACTAAACGTAACCAATAGCAAATGTAAGATTAAAATGCATTTTTCTGAAGCAACCATGAGATTTTAGCTTGCTTCTACAAGTCTTGTATCAAGTGTTGCGAGTTATGATTTGTGTTTCATAGGTAGGCCTATTGTTTCATAGTATTGTGCAAGGAACTGCACGGAAGTCTTTATAATCGATAATCTGCCCATGTGATCATAATTTGTGTGAAAAAAAAAAAAAAAAAGTTGGTGTTTTTCTGTCACTAGTGTTCATTTTATCTGAAAACTGCAGTGGATTGTATGTATCGGTATGTTTTGCAGAAATGTAGGTAGAGTCAATCCTTTAATGAATCTTGGGAAAAAAGGTACCATGATTAACTGGGTTCAGAGTCACCCACTGGTTTGTATATTTTTTGTGTTTTTCCAGCTGGAAGCCCAGTATTTTGGTTCCTCCATCTTTCTCTGGTGAAGTCCATGTTAGGTTGATGTAGTTTTTGAACAAACTGACCACCTCAGGGAGAACTGCAACATAGAAGTTTTGATTACTTGCTTAAAAAGTAGAAAAAAGAACATATAGTTACAGGTCCAGTTTCATTTATGTATTTCTTAATTAGTTTATTTATAATATGTAATTTATGTCCCTTAATGATCAGCGCTCATGCAGTCTCTCACTCAGAGTTCCAGCCATGATGCTTTCCGTCTCTAGAGGATCACTGATACCCAGCGAGTTCCCAGAGTAGATTCGGTATGTATTTCTGGCCATGGGACACATTTCTTTCTCGAAAAGAAAGGCGGTTGGCTGAACTATCCCACACTTTCTTCCACATACTCTGCCCTATCTGCTGACGCTCAACATGGTAGTGTCACTTCAGAGCCACCGGTGTCACTTGGTGGATTCCATTTAAGTGCAATGACAGAAGATGAGCTGTCAATCACTTCTACTGGCGCTTGTGGTGGACCTGGTTTGTCTGCAGAGCTATTTGAAATACTTAATGTGTCAGTTTAATGTTAACGCATGAGTCTATATGTAAAAGGCGGAAGGCTTATAAATATTTATATCAGAATATTTTCAATATAAAATACAGTTGAGTAGAAACATACAGACCACAATAAGCCTAGAGAAGGCCTCTGCGGTACCAAAAGGGTTTTTAAGCTGGATCTTAATTTCTCCAGAGTCAGATCGCAGGCACTCTTTTATCTGAAGACGGCTCTGGTTTAGTTCCTTTACTACTTTTATTCTGCCTCCATCAAAAAGCTCTGTGTCATCCTTAAACCAATTGATCTCTGACGAGTCTTGAGGTTGGAATGGCATTTTAAAGGAAACAGTCTGGGCAACTTTAACCACCACATATTTGGAGAACTTGTGCAGGTCATCTGGAACAAATTTAGGAAGATCTGTAATATTTAGAGATGTTTTACTTATTCAACATAATTACTCTTAATTTATTAACATTGTCCCCTGGTTTCACAGACAAGGGTTAAGTGTAGTCCCAGACTACTGAAAGCAACTTGCTCTGACATATGTCCTAAAATATATATGTTGCATTGTTTTGTCTCAAGATGCATACCAGTAATGTGTTTTTTTCTACAGTATGTTTATAAAAGCAATTTAAATGTCCTAATTGAACTAAGGCTTAATCTAAGGCCTGTCTATGAGTCTGTTTTCTCAATATAATAATCTTATTGATGTTTAAAATAATGATATACCATTGTGAAATAAAAAAGAAATCGCTATACCTTCAGCTGTTGCCATGGCGTCAGTCTTGCACTCAATCACTTCAGCCCGATTCTGTCTTGAGGATAAATCTTTGCAGCTGTATTACTAACTCTTTATCTTCAGCTTTAGAGTACAACTAGCAAACAGACAGAATGAAATATAAAGGGCAATTACAAAAGACATTTTAACACATAAATCGATAATTTATAGTATCATTAATTCACCTTCTCCCATCCCTGTTGGCTTTGTTGGTGCTCAGGTTATAAAAAAGTTCTGCTGGTTCACATCTGACAATATGTATATTTGATTCGTCTCCACTGGTGGAGTGGAAAAAAATTATCTAGAAAAAACACGATATTCAAGATATATTAAATAATAATAGTAATTATATAATGCATATATTGCTTATTATTATTATTATTATCAAATGTTATTCAGAGCCTTTCCCACAGCTCATGTTTGCTTCACAAACAAATATTAAACAAAACAAACACTAATGTAAAGGGCAGTATATAGCCTACTACATATAGACTACTGAGACTTGTAGAAGTTAACAGAACCAATTGTAGTAAATAATGCCAGTGCAGAGTATAAGGAAGATGTGGGCAGATTGTTTGGTGTAGGTGACAACTGGCAGGGATTTTTATTTTTTTCAAAAGCTTGCGTTTTCAGGCCCTTAAAACGGCCACAACGTGTCATGTAAGGTAACTAAATGGGTTAAGGTTAGGTTTTGAAGGTTCAGGGTTATACCTTGTTATAACCCAGTTATTGTAATTGCTATAATAAGTACACAGTACATGCGGAATGGGACTGTAAAATAAAGTGCTTGTAGTTGCTTGTAATTATGCATAATTTTACTATAGTAAGTACATGTTTAACAAGGACACTGTGTTACCGAAAACAAAATATTGTATAATAATTAATTATGCAAGTGAAAAAAACAAGGACTACACAAAAGCTCTGTCTTTAAGAAAAAACGAATATGACAACATGAAAAATATGAAAGATTGCAGGTTTACTAACCCGAACCAAATGGAAACTTATTAATACAGTTGGATAGATCAATTATATTTGAGTTATAAATCACTTGCCTAAACTGCCTAAATTACATCCCTTCCCCAGTAAGGACCATTAATCTTGTCAGTTGAATGTGTAGTGAATAATTGCTTTAAACTGTTGACATCATGTGCTGATCATTCATACAGTGCCACACTGTGGCTAAGTGTGAATAAAGCACTGAAATAATGTCAGAGCCACACTTGCTCATATTAATTGAAGTTAATGTGTTAATGAGAAAATAATGACTTTTTTTTTTGTTGAACAATTATAATTTCTCGAAGTACACCATTAAATTGTATACCGATTGTCTCCAGACAGCAGGCCTTCATCCCAACCTGTAGTCACACCTCCACTTTGTGACAATTTCTCACCTAAAAGTCCTTACAGTGAAAGATAATTTAATAATCAGAGATTTACAAGTTCATGCACACCTTGATGTTAATTCTGTTTTTGGACACTTATGTCACACTTGAAAATGTCTGAATATATATTCAAATGCAGTGTCTTTGTGGCAAAAGATACAATTTCCCTTATTGAAATGACTTGTGTGGTTCTCCTACCTTTCCCTGTGTCTTTTCCACTAGAGTCTGGTACACTCCTTGCCAGCCCAGTGTGGTCAGAGTCATCTCTCCTGACCTCTTTCTCTGCATTAGAATCATCTTCAGAAGAATATGGCGAAGCACCGCTGTCCACCGCACCTGCTACTTCTGTTTTGACAGCCACAATTCTTTCATCTCTTTCATTCTTTAGCTTGAGCTGCTGTTCTGCAGCGATCTTTGCCGAGTCAACTCCTGCCCCTTCGGCTTGGGTCGTTTTTTTTTTGCCCTTAGAATCTAGATTGTTATCGGCTGGTTCATGACATTAGACAAATGATTAATAGGACATGGCACAAAACAAAACAAGACAAAAACAAAAAAGCATACTAGAATATAAAATAAGATAAGATATATTGTCATGTGCACATATACAAGTCTTTTCAGAGACATTGCTGTAATGTGGACTATAACAGTGTTTGGGGAAACTGAGTTACAAGCACATTTAATTTACAGTAGTTCCGCTACAGTAAAGCGATTGCGATTTTTTTTTATTTTATTTTTTATCTTTTAGATGCCACGGGCCCCCAAATATCATCATAAGTGCAAGGGACTCCCATCCTAAAAGGCTAATATATTTTCCCTATATAAGACCCATTGTGAAAAATGTATATTATCAATGTGTAAAATATGTTTTGTAAAATATTTAAGTATTATGTTCTACTCACTATAACACTGTACTATTAGATTTTTATTGATTCATTTTATTTATTAATGTATTTTAATTAAATTATTGATTTATTTTTTATTTAAGTCTTATTTAAATTCTTACATATCTTACATTTGTTACACTTTGTTTCTATAAACTTGTCCACAGACGTCTAGCATTCTTTTTGCCGGCCCCTATTCCCGGGACCACTGTTTTAAAAACCTGTTTTAAGGTACAATATGGATTATATAATTATCAAATTACATAGGTTATTTTAAAAATCAGAATCATGTATATCTGAAACAGAAATAATGATCTTTGCTATTAAAAAATGAGTCCTTAACACCAAGTTTAAAGGAACACTTCGACTTTTTGGGACTTTAGCTTTTTCAACCTTTCCCCCAGAGTTAGATAAGTCCATACATACCTTTTTCATCTCCGTGCGTGCTGTAAGTCTGGTTGACGCACCCACCGCTAGCCTAGCTTAGCACAAAGACTGGATGTAACGCCAACATTTTCCTATTTACATGTTGTGATTTGTATAGTCACAGAGTTTACAAATAACAAGGTAATATGAGACAAAGCCACTTTTTAAACGTTTAAATACTGGGAACTATTTTCTCAGAAGGCGAAGCACTGCTACTTGGGCGGAGTGATAACCGCAGCACCCGAGAAGCACCGTGGTGAGGAGCAGAGAGCGTGTCTCAGGTGCTGCAGTTATCACTCCGCCCAAGTAGCAGTGCTTCGCCTTCTGAGAAAATAGTTCCCAGTATTTAAACGTTTAAAAAGTGGCTGTGTCTCATATTACCTTTTTATTTGTACACTCTGTGACTATACAAATCACAACATGTAAATAGGAAAATGTTGGCGTTATTTTGTCACTTATTGGGATTAGTGTGCTAGCTGTAGCCATTTACATCCAGTCTTTGTGCTAAGCTAGGCTAGCGGTGGGTGCGTCAAACAGACTTACACCACGCACGGAGATGAAAAAGGTATGTATGGACTTATCTAACTCTGGGGGATACAGTGAATAAGCTAAAGTCCCAAAAAGTCGAAGTGTTCCTTTAACTAACAGAACTCAAACACCCAAAATTTAAAACACTGATTAAAAACAGTGTGAAAAGTAGCAACCAAATATATTTTTGTTTCTAAAAATCTAAATTAAATGATTATTGAGTGTCATCACTAGGGATGTAACGATTCACTCAACTCACGATGCGATACGATTCACGATACTGGTTTCACGATACGATTTTCTCACGATTTTTTTAACAAGTGATTAAGAAATTATAAATAAAAAAAGTGTCCCTTTTATTATTTCTCAGACAAAATGCTCCACATTTCTTTTTAATTTTAAAATATATTTGTCAAATAGAAAAACTACATTGAAATAAAAAAAAAAATCCCTTCAAGGTTGTTTCAACTCAGTCTTTCTGTCTGTCTGGTCAAGAGGATGGGCACTGGTACCTTCGCACACTAAGTAAAAGACAATGTACAATTAGTAGCTACCACATTTAGAGGGGTTTTAATTTCGTTATAATTTGTATCATTATTACACTAGCAAGAGTAAAAAAAAAAACCCACACATTTAGAAAAATATGCCATAACCATCAATAAATTATATATATATAAAAATATATATATCCATGTACACATTTAGAGATATAGATAGTAAAATAAATACAACACTTAGTTGCCACGGAAACACTGATACACCTTGTGATCTCCGTGCCTCTCGCACTTGTCGTATTTTTGATGCCTTTTACATGAAAACGGAGGTGACTTGTGCTTCTCACGGTGGTGATTATTATTAGTCTACGGAAAGTCAAAATGCCGCCACACCTCCGATTTGAATGAGTCAACGTCAACATCTACGCTTGCCGTCGCCATGTGTTTGACGGCGCGTGCACACCAGTCTATGGCACACACTGGCGCGGCGCAAGCGGAGCAACCCGAGCGTTTTTTCAGTTCATTCCTATGGAGGTTGAGGCTCACACAAGCTCAAGTTTCATGAATGAAGTGAAAACACTCGCTAGCTTTGCGCCAGTGTGTGCTTGCTGCTATTGTGCCTGTAAAGAGAGGTTCACAAGCTAGTACAGTAAACGGCCCTGCTGTTTAAAACGTGTATCGCGATTCGTTTAACATTTCAACCGACTTGAATCGTCACACATTTGTATCGATTTTCAACCGGTTGCGAGTGAATCGTTACATACCTAGTCATCACTATTGAGTGATGACTCATATGTGACACGTATGAATCGACTGATTGACTAAAATGAATTTGTTGATAGTTTGCGTGGTTTGTGTCTTCTCTTAACTGGTTGTACTGTAAGTACAATATGACATAAAACCTTAATGTTTGGAAAATAGTTTTCTATGCTATACCAGTGTTTCAAAACCGGTGGGTCGTGGAGTGTGCAGTCAAAGAAACAACAACGACAAACTTGATTCTAAATGTTTTTTTAATGGGAGACTTATTTTGAAAGACATGTGTGAAGGCTGTTGACTCTTCTATGAAACGAAGTTTATGTAAAGTGTACCTAAAGCGTCAGTATCTGTGGTCAGATTAAAATTATGTCAATATTCTAACATTATTTTTGTAACTTGTTACGAAATAAAAAGTATCTCACCTCAGAAAAACAAACTAGTTAATAGTCTTACCTTATACTGTTTATATTTATCAGTATTAGCTGTATTCTTACAATTTATGTGTGATAAGTAATGTGGTGTGGTATTTGTGTGTGTGTATAAACCATTTTATTGTTAAACATTTGGGTCGCCACTGAATGACCATGGGAAATTGTGGATCCCATGACCAAACCAGTTGAAAACCACTGAGCTATACCATCTTGAAAACATTTGAACTTCTGTAACGCCACTAAAAATGTAGTTCGGTTAGCAATGTTGATGTAACCAGTTACTCCCCAACACTGATCATAGTCGCTTATTGCAGTCACACCAAAGATGTTTTGAATATGTTGAGATCATACCTTCCACCATCAGCCAGGCGTTACAAGACTTGATACCAACCACAGCTGCATATGCCTTTATCCACCGGCATACAGTCCTTCACCACCAGCCTTTGTCTTCGGACACAGTGATGTCATATTTCTCTCCCTGTTCTAATCGGTTGTTCTTTCCAACCCATGATTTTAGATAAAGGTCTGGAGAGAGGACACACTCAAAAATGGCGTCCTCCCTCTCCATGGTTTTCACATCCTTTAACTTGACCAGAAAGTCCACTATTGGAACTATGAAAAAGTACTCTTGGATACTTAGAAATCTCTTAATTTTTCTTCATCATAAACAAGGTGGTTGAATGTAACTCAAATTCAGTGGAGAACACATTGATGTCCTCTATGTCCAACTGGTAAAGGCCAGAATGAGACAAGGTCTCTAATTGTGAAGATGTATTTCTTGCCTACGTGATTCAGGCTGTGTTTCATTTGAAAATGGAATCATTACCATCCTGAGGGAGAAAAACAAAAGTTCACAGAGATATTCAGCATCACTTGCCTTACTGAAATCTTGTGGAGATATGAGCTCAGATGTGTTATAATAACCATTCAATTTACCTTGTAGATGAAAATCCTGCCGTTGGGGTCCAGAAGGTTAAGATCAAGTTTAAAAGAAGCAGTTCCATCAGGATTCACATCAGTGTGTTTGAGTTTGGAAATGCTTTTGATGAACTGTGAGTAGAAATATCATTACAACACAATTTTGCATAACAATATATCCCCACCAAAAAATTTAAAGTGCACCTCTGCTTGCTCTTGTTCTCTCTCCTTTTTCATCTCCTTCAGTTTCTTGAACATCCAGCGGAAGTCAGTCACCCCATATTCTGCACAGATGCACTCATAATCTTTCTTATCGGAGCTCAGCAAAATCTCCCAGAACTTTGGGTCAATTTCACCATCTTTCCTTACTTCGGTTTTCGGGCGAACCTTACTGCAGGGTTAAAAGGAATTTCACAGTTGATTAAAGGACATGTATAGCTATATAGGATATGGGATATATTTAAGGAAAGGGTTGAGAAGGATATCAAACTTTTTTTTCAACCACTGAACTTTATTAAAGCTTTGGGGGACCATACCTACCTCTCCAAAGCAGTTCATATGTTAGAAAGAGGCAGTATTGGTAATGCACTAGTCACATATATCGCCTAAAATAACTTTCTCTATAATAACACTATAAGATTTACAACAACTTTTCCTTTTCAGGAAAGCCTTGAGCTCTTTTGGATCAGTTGCAGCTGAAAAATGCATGAGCTAAAAATCAAATCACTGATTTATGTTATAAAGTTTCTTATAGGACATAAGGCATCACACATATTATTAATCCTCACTGGACTCCTGGTTTGCTTTGTCTTTCTTGAAACCCACTAAACAGTAAATGACACACACACTACAAATGTTTGGGGGGATGAATTGCTCTGTTGAGAATGGAAAGTTCCTAATTTTAGTAAAAAAAAAAAAAAAAAAGGGGGGAAGAGAGTCTAAGGAATGCACATTCTAGTTACCCCAATAGTGTGTTCATGAGAATTTGGGTCAAATTTGGTTTGATATTTTCTTGGATTTCCCATGTTACAGTAGGGGTGTACCTACTACACCTACTACAAATATATATATATATATATATATATATATATATATATATATATATATATATATATATATATATATATATATATATATATATATATATGTTGTGTATATGTGTCACATGGGTCATTTTTTTGAAATTGAGATTTATACATCACATGATAGGACAGGATAAATAAGGATAGGACAATATTTGGCTGAGATACAACTATTTGAAAATCTGAGGGTGCAAAAAAATCGAAACATTGAGAAAATCGCCTTTAAAGTTGTCCATTTATGTTCGCGATTGTGCTGCATTCACTCACAAAAATAAATATTTATACATTTTCGGTAGGAAATTTACAAAATATCTTCATGGAACATGATCTTTACTTAATATCCTAATGATTTTTGGCATAAAAGAAAAAAATATAATTTTAAACCATACAATGTATTGTTGGCTATTCCCACAAATATACCGTGCTACTGGTTTTGTGATCCAGGGTCACGTATATATAAAATCATTTACACATATCATTTACTTCTTTAGTGTAAATAAGATTTAAATAGGTTTTAGATTTAAATAAGATTTAAGTCAACCTGAGATGATTTTATTAAAATTAAAAAAAAGAAGAAAAGAATGAAAACATTTAAGCTTTACATTGCCCTGTTGCAGTCTGATCAGATGGTTTTGATTTCTTCCACATTTTGATTATGATATTTCCACTGGATTTGGATTTCAACAGAAAAAATAAAGCTAAATGGTTTATTTACAGAAACAATTACAATTTATTTGAAATTTGGCTGATAAATTTGATCAGTTTGTTTGGTCATTTGAATAATTGTAGCAAGGTTAGATGTTCTGGGAAGAAAGAGGTAGGGACCGGCGAACATTTAAAGACTATAATAAACATAAAGTAAACAAATACAAAACGAAAGTAAAGGCAGCAGTCCCTCACGGACAACTGCTGCTACATAAAACATCAAATAAAATACAGGCCTGGCCGCTCTCGTGCTTCACCGTCGTCGCTCCTCCTTTTATGCTTCTGATACGCGCGCAGGTGTTGCTCATTATCAATCACCCCACCGGCCTCACGCCGTCCTCCCACGACCCTAGGCCTCGTCCTGCTCGTCACAATAATCTAATGGATGATGGTAACTTGATGAGGAAAATGAGAAATTTGTCTTTTTATGTACATTCTGGGTTTACAGCAACATCATGATTGTAAATAACCCGTAGGGTTGATCACCAGGGCTGGTAATGCACATTTTAGAGTAATTTATCAAACTAGAGCAGTGAAAGGTTTGTACTTTTGTTTATTTACCAAGAAAATAAATCATTTCCGCTGACAAATGATAAATTGTTTTTAAATTTGCATTTCCAAATAACCACTATATTTATACTGAATGTTGATGGATAAGAATCTGCCTGGTGACAAGGAAAAAAAATTGGTCCCTACACATTGCTTTGCGGGATAATAGCGAGGCTTCGCAGAAGAAATTGTTGTGGCAGAGTCAACATAAAGATTGATAGAAGGTTTTTTCCCCTTTTTTTTCGGAGGCCATCAGTTCACCGAATAAGAACATTTGTGGTCACAGGAAATATTATTATAAAACTTGTCATGTTGCATTCAGGCCTCAAGAAGATTATTGCTTTTATCTCCTTTTTGAAACCGCAATATGATTTTTGACTAATTTGATGAACTTCAGTTCATCTAACCCTGTTTACTCAGGCTGGACCTTTTTTCGTTTGTAAGAAATGATTATAACCAAAAATACCCCCCACAAAAATCCTTCAACAGATTCTTTTGGTTTACCTACAAGTGTTTACACACACACACACGCACACACGCATCCGCACACGAACACACACACACACACACATGTCTGGTTCGCTATCTTTGTGGGGACTCTCCATAGGCGTAATGGTTTTTATACTGTACAAACTATATATTCTGTCCCTACACTGCCCCTATCCCTAAACCTACCCATCACAGGAGACATTCTGCATTTTTACATTTTTAAAAAAATATTGTTTTTTATGTTTTTTAAGCTATTTGAAATATGAGGACGCATGCAATGTCCTCATATATCACTGGTAAGTTGTAATACCAGTGTAATATGCATGTCATTATATGCATTTGTGTCCTCATATATCACAAAAACAAGAGCGCGCGCGCACACACACACACACACACACACACACCACACACACACACACACACACACACACACCACACACACACACACACACACACACACACACACACACACACACACACAGTACTTATACTGTGTATTTTTAATTTTTTGTCTTTCAAACTTATCCATGTTCATTAAGCAGGTAAACACGGCACGAATCTTAATATCATAACCTCGAAACATGCCCACTGCCCTCTGTAACTCTGCTAATCAAACGTTCTCAGTCTGTAAATCATTCACCTTGCATTTCTAGAGCCTCTTAAGATCACTTGATCACTGAGACCCCAGCATTACTTAGAAGAATTACAGCTGATGACAATGTTTTCCTGGCACCTTCAATGTAGTTAAAACTCCTGCTGCGCAGATGATTCATTGAAATATCATTCGTCACTTGAACAGGTTCCAAATGCTGTCTGATGGGGCCGATCTTCGCGAGACTCAAGTGCGGTCATGAGTTGGGTCAGACAGTGTATGGTATGTCTTCTCAAAGGGAATTTAAACTCCTGTTGTTGGTGTCAGGGCTTTTTTTAACCAGGGTTTGAGCCAGGTAACACAAAGTGTCATTGAGTTAAATAGGAGCCTTTTCTGTCTCCAATCATTTGCCTCGTTGTGTATGATGGGAGAAGTCAGCAGGTGTCACTCATATTTTGGCCTCTAGCATTAAATGGAGATCAACACATATCACTGCGGCATGCATTGCTGACATGTTTTGAGTGATGTCTGGACTCGCTGAGTTCTTCCTCTGAAACATAGGTTAGGAGACGTTGCCAGTGAATTAAATTTGGAAGTTGGACATTTCATTTCAGTACTGAGAATTGTCTTTTTTTTTTAATGCAGATGGAAGATTTGATGGAAAAAGCAACCATTTTTTTGTGGGTTACGGTAATGGAAATGTGTTTTGGCATAGAAAGGAATTGGTAACATTGACTCCTATAAGATGACTCATAGTTTTCTGTAAATAAAACAGATTATTGGAGCATGTCTTAAATACTGTTTAAGTTTTTCTACTTCAATATTTCATGCTTCATTTAATGTGTTGAATTACAGGTCTCTGTAATAATTTTTGAAAGTATACACAGTAAATCCTAAACCACATTTTTTGGTGTATTGTAAGAAACCAGTTAAATAAAACATTGGTCTGCTGTATTTCAATTTCAATAATTGTATATATTGAACAGGCACTAAAAAACACTGTTTGCCTTTGACCTATCAGGAATATCTAATAAAGATATATTAGGATTTTGATTTATGCATCTGAAGTAATCTAAAATGGCATGTGTGTGACATTATAGGGTTCCCTAGGCTGGCCTTTTTAGGCTTGTAGCAGGTTACACAGTCACTTGATAGGTCACATGTCACATATAAACAAGATCATACCGACGTGAATGTCATGATGTTCACATGAATGACTAAACACCTTTTACATTTCCTCAACTGTTAGAAAAAGTTAGAAAAAAAAGACATTAACAGGCATTGAAAACTCTTAAAAATCTCAGTCGCACCCTGTAAAAAAATTATTTTTAGAGGTTATAAATAAAACCATTTTTCTTGCAGAGAGAAGACGTTTATCGTGTTAATAAAAGTGCTAATCTTTGGTTTGTCAAACATGCATGTTCAGACATTTGGCCCCTAAATCCACTGGGAGCTGCTCTTTTCTTGGCTCAGGAAGTGTGGCTGAAAATGAGCCTGCGGTACACTGACAGGACACTATTGAGATCAGATGCCTGATGCAAATCGGGGTTAGTTTTTATGGGCCACGTGGACCTCCAAGCATGCTAATGTTAAACCGGACACCTCCCACACATGTTCTTGGCTTGGCAGGATCATTAAATCATTTAAAGCTAAGCTCATAATGTATACCGCTACTAGAACACGGCTCTGTTCTTAAACGCGTGCTGCTTACGTAGGATGTTTTACAAGAGTCATTATGCTGCTCTGAGATACTTTTTGTTTAGTTCAATTCTAAGGCAGCATCACATGGGCAATCCCATGGTGCATTGCAGTGAGCTCAGTAATTTTTTTTATTGAAGATGGCTGAAAAAGCAAGTTAATTTAATAACAAAGAGTATACAAATGGTTTGATAATTAAATATGGATTTTTTTTTTCATGTTTTATTGGTATTCAACAGTGTTATGGTGTGAGTCTCCCATGGAAATTGTAAAAACTTAAAAGTGCTATTTGTATAATACAATGTTGAGCCTTCCAAAACCGTCACTTTTGAGATTCCATTTAGGTTAGGATGCTGCCTAAAGATGGCTCACTGGGTTTGAGAACAGAGCCAACATGTCTCAGCTGTCTCTAGCTGTGTCTCATTTCGAAGACTGTGTCCTCCAGAGGTCGCATTTGTCGGCTGTATATGTCATTGAGGCTGCTTCATTTTAGTAAACTGGCAACTACAATCCAAAGTCATTAAGAAAATACAACAATTTATGTCATAGGAATAAGAGTTAATTTTATAATGGTTACTGTTCTGAAATAAAACATCCTTTATGACGTATGCGGCCTACAAATGCGACATCCAGAGGAAGCAGCCTTCGAAATGAGGCACAGCTTGTGTTTGGATCAAAAAGGACTTTAAAATGCCTGGGAGGAGGGGACAAATGTCTAATGACTTTGAACTCCAAAAATGAGGCAGTTTGGATCCTCTTAGCAACTGAATCCCCTGTCCTTTTACTGCATAGTACAGAAAGTTTTTTTTTTATTATTAAACCAAAGTCATTTAGCAAGGACACAAAATAAATGTACAAACTCTAGCAACTACAATCCTTAAAAGTGTCTGTGGCAGAAAATATATATAGCCTATATTGTTTTTTTGAAAAGGGACTTTTGTGTTAATTTGTAAATTGAGTTATACATTATCAATCCTTCTTCCAAAACGTGTTTTTGCCTTACCCTGATTCACAATGGTAAGCCTATTTTACTCTCTCTCTCTCTCTCTCTCTCTCTCTCTCTCTCTCTCCTCTCTCTCTCTCTCTCTCTCTCTCTCTCTCTCTCTCTCTCTCTCTCTTTTATTTAGTTATGAAAAAGAACCATATTCATCCGCAGTCACACAAACCCCAACAAAAACAATGTTCTTCTTCAAAATGCATGCAGTTTTGTTTGTTTTTAACTGCTAGAGGGCCAAAAGTTACATAATGTAGGCTACCTTTAAAATTGTTGTCATAATAATTAGGGTTGTCACCTGAATTAATTTAAACTGACTGAAAACGTAATAGGAACATGGGTGATCTCATCGTTCGTTTTCACAAATTTTTTGTAGTGGTCACACTTATACTAAATTATACTATTAACTAACTATTAAAGGTGCTTTAAGCGATGTCACACGTTTTTTAGGCCAAAACATTTTTTGTCACATACAGCAAACATCTCTTCACTATCCGCTAGCTGCCTGTCCCCATGAACACAATGTAAAAAGACACGGTCTATGCAGACACCCCAGGCTCCAAAAATGGCAAAAAAAAGGGGGTTAACCCGCATCATGAGACATAACAAATTGTTTCAGCCAATAACCGACAATAAGAGTTTGGGGGGTTAGTACGCGGATGAGGAGGAGGGTTTGTTTGACAATACTTTAAACGTAAAAGCACCTTTAACTATGACTTATAGTAAAGTAGTTGTTAAGTTTAGCTATTTGGAAGGATTAAGGGATAAAATAACTAGCTTTTAAAACTTGCTATGTTTTCAGGCCCCCAAAATGCATTTTTTTTTTAAATGAACGGCCAAAACGTATAAAGTTTTTAGTTAACTATATATTAATTAACTCTAAATTAAATTAAGATTTTGAGATTTAAGAGATTTAAGATTTCTTAAATTAAGAAATTATGATTTATTTATGTATTGTATTGTCCTTGGTGTTTGACGTAGACTTCAGACATTAAACAATGGCTATTTGAGGAGTTTGTAATGTTACAATCCTGACAATCCAAAATCAATTTACCAGAGTGTGTGGAGGAAAATGTTTTAGAGCTTAGTAAAAGATTAAATACACATACAGGTGTGTTAGGAGGACATACGTCTATGTTGTGTCTGAACAGTATAGCGTGAGTGAGTCATCTCTGAGCTATATAAAACATTAGTACCAAACAAATATTTGACACATAAACAGTTGATTGAGATAAACAAATCCAGCGCCTGCAAAATAAAATAAATTTACTGTGCAAATCTGCTTCACACAAAGAGGTGATACAATTTACTCCACCATGTTTAGATTTAATGTTTGCTTTGCTTACTTTGTGATGAAGTTAAAAAGTTTACTTTTACGCTATTGACTGAGAATGCAAATGACAGAAAGTAAAGTTGTTTCTTGAGTCCAAAGACCAGAGCAGATTAAAATATATATGTCAAAAGCATAATTATTTTTCACTATGACTTTAGCAATGTCCAGGGCAACAGTAGATTGGTAATGAACTTACCAACAGCCAATTGAACTCCTCTCTCAAACTCTGCTTAACAGTGTGATAGTCCGGCACGGTGTCTCATAAAGCTGATAAAATCCTTGCAAGAATTGAATAGCAATGTCCCTCTATCACAATCTAACTACCCAGTAACTGCCAGCTTGGCCCTCATGCTTGGTGAGATGCTTCCCCCTATAGGGAGGGGAGGAAATGATACAGGAGATGGATTCATAGTTACCTGAGCGACAGCAAATTGAAATATTTCACCCCTAGATTACTAAAAGGGGGATGACAAATAACTCTGAATCATGCGTAACCCTCCAAAACAATAAAATATCTACCTACTATGAAAGCTTGTTTCTGCCACAGAATAAAAAATAGACGGTATATAAAAGGTAATTGCGACTTTTTATCTCACAATTCTGACTTTTTATCTCAGATTTGCGTGATATAAAGTTGTAATTGCGTGTTATAAAGTCAGAATTGCGAGACATGAAAATTTTGAGGAAAAAAATTCGAATTGCGAGTTTATTTCTCGCAATTGCGAGTTTATATCTCACAATTCTGACTTTATAACACGTAATTGTGACTTTATATCATGCAAAATATCATGTAAACTCGCAATTGTGAGATAAAAAGTCACAATTATCTTTTGAAATTTGTTTTATTCTGTGGCGGAAACAAGCTTCCATAACCAGTATATGGACAGTATATGGTTTCACAATGCAGAAAATGTTCTTATTAACACTGTACAGTGTGCTGTATTTTTACATATGGTTTTATATATGTTACTGTTGTTTGTACCATCACGGAATGTTACGTAATTTATAACAGGTGTTTGAATAAATTTATATCACTTGTCTGCTGAATAACATGGAATATTTATCACCTAAATGTAACTTTTTTGCTCATTTGCAACATTAAAACACAAAGAGCAACATTTGCAACATTAAACAATGATTCAGCAATGAGTCAACAGTGATTTAAAATAAAGTGTAAACTGTTTCCAGACATGACTGGGCAGCATAGATGTTTTTCTTCAAACAAGCTTCAGTCACAGAAGGCTCGATTTAGCTGGTTTCATAACAGCAGGGTTAGCCGATGTTTTGTGCCCTTCAAGGTCACTGCCAACAGAGTCTTGCTTTAAGTTTGTTTTTAACTGCCACTTTGGAGTCTCTCAGTGCCGGCAATTATAATGGCTAACATCCAAAAGTTTCATTTTATAATTTCATGTGAAAAGAGAGGTGCAATAAGTTCTTCTTTAAGTATGTGCAATAAATCAGATTTGCTGATGTCCAAGTTTCAGCAGAGTAGATTATGGTTTACATTTGGATGTAGCGTATCAATCACTGAAGAAAATCCAATATATTAATTTCATTAAGCTGCCCGTAAGATGCCAAGCACCGGGTTCGGGCGAGGACACGCGGGATTGGCTGGAAACTCCTCGCAGTGAAACTGAATTTATTTGATTCTTACCACAGGCTAGAGGCAATGAGAAGTAATGACAAGTGTTTTTAAGGTCCCAGCAAGAACACCAATACATTCTGACCGCTGTCAGGCGGGGATGAACATCGCTTTTGATAAAAGACACCTTGGGGGCCAAAACTGAGTCCTCAGTAGGATCATAAGACATTTTTGCACTTCTTTATGTGGTGCGACACACAGCACAAGGGATGAGAATACAGAAACGACCTGGGAAATGGAAGTGTAACGTATAAGGAATATACAAGGAAGGCTTTTGTAAAAAAAAAACGTTTTGGACATTTTTTTGTGCTTTACACTTAAAACAGAAAGGAAATGGTCTGCAAACCTGAATAAAGCCAGAAATAAGGTGATTACAAAGTCTTGTGCCATTATGTGTTGATTAAAATGTCAAACATTTTTGCATAATATAAAATTCCCTAAATCCTCCTGGAAAAGTAATAGATTTCTGTGGGACGCTGTAACAAGATGGTGAGATGTGTACATATTCATTGAGGATATGAGGATAAATGTTGTTTATCTAAATATTAATGTCATCGTCTCATATGTTTTATTCTAGGGCTTAAAAAGTGGAGCTATCTCCTTGAAACCATTTCATTAACTCAGACTGATTTATTAATAAATTATATTATGGCAGCTGTGAACACTGCTGAGGACAGTGTGACACCTATTATGTAAATTACGGCTGACCTTTCTATGATGAGTGGTCTAAACTAGTCATTTCTAAAATAAAGAGGCAAGCAGTCTGAGGCTCTGATGTTGTTTATTAGTTAGTAAAATGTTTTGGGAAATAATTAATGTGTGCTTCGTCCAATATAACTCAATGGATACATTTAACTACAAACCAACAAAATGGAGCTGCAGTTAACCGGTATTATCACACTTAAAAATATAGTCCTTTGTGCTAAACCTGGAACCAGTTGAGATCCATAAACGGAGGTTCCTATCATTTTTGAACCCTTGACCATGGCAGTTAACCCTAGGTTGCCTCAAGAAGTGCCTATTTAATATCATATGACCTTATCACAGCAAAACTCAGAAGTTTGTACATACATACATACATACATACTATAAAAATGTACAAAATATATTTTATATAAAATTATATCAATATTTCTGAGACCTGTATAATTGTCCCTACATGACTGTGCTATTTTCACGTCTTCCATATCACTGTGTTGTCTCTTCCTTCTCAGATTAACAATTTCCATCTCACATTAATAATTTAAACTCAAGTCAATATTTAATGTCCATTTATTTATGTATTTAGTAAGTAGCCTTTTAATGTACTGTCAACTGATCATTATGCTACAAATAAACCCACACAAACCCATGGACATTATCCCTCACGTGTTTTAGAATGCAAATCATTTTAGGAAATGTTCATTCTCTTTAAATTCTTTAATGGAGAATTTTTTTTTTTTTTACATGGATGCTTTTACTTTGTAAATAACTTAGTTTATTACAAACGGCTCAACTTGTTAAAATATACTGCATGATGTAACCAGGCAAACAACTCGAAGGGCCAATAAAGCGCACTTGAGCTAATCTTTGTTCATTTGCGCAGTCATCTGTCTAGCTAGTCTTTGGTCAGTTCTCTGGCCCATTGGCTACAGTCCTCTGTTGTGTGTGTCTAATCCATTTGCAAATTATAGATCCCACATGCCAAAGTGCATTTGTCCCCTGTTAAGTTTGAAGATTTATTTCCATTTGTTTTCAATAAACATTTTTTATGTACATACTACATACTATGCATATGCACTTGGAGGGACAGATATTTTAGGAAGTGTAGTATAAGTTTTAGTGCTGGTGCCTTTGAAAGCATTTATTGCCATGTCAAGCTCCAGATTGAACAGGAAATATTGTTAGTTGAAAGTAATACTTTAATTTGACATAATAGCGCAAGATTGTGTCTACTTTCTACATGTCTGCGGACAGATTTTCAGATATGAAACTACTGGAGGCCTGCACTTCTTGTCTGCAGAGGCACTGCCAGCTGCCCACTTGACCCAGTCCCTCTCTGACCCTGCCACACACTAACCCATCTGCCACCAGGTTTATATGCATTCCCATATTTACTACTAACATGCACTCTCGTCCCTGTAGGGGAAATTTAATAATGGAAAGCTATAAAGCAAGACCCAAGGCCAGGTCTATTAAAAATAAAACACATTTATGCTTTTTATTTATTTTTTTATTCATACTTTGGGTGACATGTATTTGAAAATGCCTCAGAGTAAAATATTTTGTACTGATTTTGAAAATGCTTCTATGGGGAGACTTCAACATTCCTTACTGGTTTTATGATTATGGTTTATGGCCAACTTCAAATATTTACAAGGAGAGATATTGCACAACACTGACATTTGCAAGCAGGTTTACTAGCTATTAAAAGCAAATGTTACTTGTTTTCACTTTTAAGTGTTTATATACGTTGCCCTAGTGAGGTCACGTAAAACATAATAGTATAACATACATTTGAAGACCAATATTTGAGACAAATATGGCTTTATACAGTTTTGTCAAAAGTATGTTTGATTGAGGCACTACATATGTGTAATTCACTCCTTTTAATTATTGATTGCAGTCAGCCAAATTATGGCAAATTAATGCAATGGTCAAATGGCAAAAGGTTGCATAAACTCGAGATATTAAGCAAAATATTGTACTTAATTGGCATTATGAAATCAAACATTAGCATTTGACAATAATACTCTTAAAATATTTGAGGTTTTCAATGAAAATCGATGATGAGTCACCACAGTCTTTCCAATGTCACAGATAGTTCACTCTGAAAAATAAAAAAGCAGAAATGATTACTTATAAGGATACAATGCTTTTCACAATTGTTATAGTAATGTCCAATAAGCATATATTCACACTACCGTTCAAAAATGTGTGGTCAGTAAAATATGTATTTTAAAGAAGTTAAAACTTTTATTCAGCAAGGATGTATTACATTATTTAAAAGTGGCAGTAAAGGCATTTATTATGTTACAAAGATTATTTTGAACGTTCTATTCCTCACAGTTTCCATTAAAAAACAATAAGCAGCACAACTTTTATAATAAGAAATGTTTCTTGAGCACCAAAATCAGCATATTAGAATGATTTCTGAAGGATCATGTGACACTGAAGACTGGAGGAATGATGCTCAATATCACTGTTGTTACTGAATTTTTTATTAGATAAGATACTTCTATCAAAAACACCAACTCCAAACTTTTGAATGGTAGTGTAACGGGGCTAAATGCATATCGGGGTAAAAAGCGCATTCGATTTTATGTTCCTCTAAACCACTAGATGGCATAAAGTTTTGCAGCAGCACTTTCCAAAACATCCGCTTGTGGAAATTGAACTGATCTTTAACCCACGCGATCGCGGGCAACAGCACAAAGGTGATTTCGTAGTTTTGTTCACAGTAAACGAAGCAACAGTTTTTCAATAACGAAAGAATATGTAAAAGTATGGTATTTGGGTAAAAGGCGCCCCTGCTGTTGGGGTGAAAGGCACAATAATCAACATTATAATAAACAGCTGGCTGACTTTTCCATTTGTTGACATATAATATTAACCATCTGAATCTAACCATGTCATATCACATTGGGTGTCCACCTAAGAGATATTCACCATAATGAAACCATCATATTTAAAAATATATTAATCACATCATATGATAAAATATAATTGATTGCTGTTACTGTAAATATATACAGTGCGCCTTTAGCCCCATTGTACTTTATATATTGAGCATCTGCACAAATGTAAATGTAGCTCAAACACTTATATAAGACCGAGTCAAACTACAGCTGGTATTTTCACACATATTCTGACAACATACCTAAGATTGTCAGCTGTGTGCTGCATTCAGCACGGCCTAAAGAGTTTTCTGCCACTGCTTTGTATTCTCCGTTGTCTTTGGCACCGACTCTCAAGATGAGCATGGAACAGACGCCACAGGTGTTTGAAATGTAGTAGTTGGTGTTCGTGTTGAGGCTGACGTTGTTGCGGTACCAGGTGACGTGAGGTATGGGGTCGCCTCTCACGGCACAGCTCATGTAGCACTCATATTTCTCTGGGGTAGCGTGCGTCTTCAGTGGAACCGTGAAAATGGGAGCCGAGTCAAAGTTGCAAGGTTTAGATGGGGCTAAGTTGAGACTGAACTTTTCTGCAGGAGACAGGAAAGCATGCTAAATACAACAAAGAGTATTAAGGAGTAGATTTAATATTCTTTATCGAGAGTGGACCAAAAGAGGTAGAAGCACCAGCCAGCTCACCTTTCTTTCTTACAATGCCCCATGTTTGGGACTCAGATGGTTCTGATAGGCCTATGTCATTTTTGGAGTACACACGGAACTTATATTCTCTTCCTGGCATGATGTTAATTGCGGTGAAGTTGTTGTTGGACAAGCGGTCAGCGACTATCTGCCAGGTGCGTTTAATGGAGTCCCGTTTCATCACCATATAGTGCAAGTGATTATCTCGTTTCTCATCAGGAGAAGATTCCCAAGAAACTGTCAATGTGCCAGGGACATTTTCTTCCAGCTCCACTGGGCCAGGTGGCTTGGGATCATCTGCAAACATGCCAGGTATCCACACAATTCATAATATTCCTCAATATTATTTTAGAGATTTTTCCAAGAAGAATGTGTTCATTTAATAAACCAGTTTTTTTTTGGTCCTAGAATGGCTAATAACAACCCCTGAAATCAAAGGGGAAATGAGTCATAAGTTGTTGAAGCCCCGACCCTAAACCTAACCCTAATATCTGAGGCTGATGCTGTTCCAGGATGAAAAAGTAGAGTATGTTTATCCAGAGACACATTCCACGTGTAAAATCACAGTAAACAAATTAGTTTTCAGTCCTGATGCATTTTGCTTTTAATATTATCTCTCACCTGTCACTCTGATCTCAACACTGAATGTCTCCTGACCCACTATGTTCTTGACGATGATGGTGTAGATCCCAGAGTCAGAACGCTCAGCAGATGGAATCAGGAGCTGGGATGTCCCATCTGCATTGCTCACGGTTACACGTTTGGACACAGGCGTTCCATCTTTCAGCCAGATTATAGTTGGCATTGGGGATGCCTGCAAATGAGATTTCATATTTTGTTATTAAATTCAGTAAGACGTAGGAATAGGATAGGAAAATGTCAGTTTAGTAAATACCACCATTATGTTACCTCAAAGTCTATGATGACCCGAGCAGAATTTTCAGCTCTTACAATCATAAAGCTCTTCATTTTGCGATTGGTGAAATTTGGCCTCACTGAAAAAGAGATTTGGAGAGTAGCAAATGTGCTGAAATATATCATTTCAATGACAACTCTCGGAATAGTTTTAGCGTGTTATTGAAAATGGCAATGTTAATGCATTTGGTCTTGGGGACTAGATCTGCTACCGTACGCTGCTGCAGAGCAAGTATGAATTTGCTACTGCTAATAGATGCGCATACTCATTGCTGTTAGCATGTAATATAAGCAGCTGCTGCATAAATAGACATGCACATCCCGTAGCAGATCTAGGCAGGTCGAGCTAGGGAGGTGGAGGGATTCAGAGGAACTCTGCAGGACTACCTTACAGCAAACAAAGTGTAATAACAAGAAATGTAAATACAGTGATGCACATCTAACATTTTGACTGTACACATTATAAAAAAAAATATATACCAGGTGGAGGCATGGCAATGATGTAGTTGTCCAGATTTCGGGGTTCCCCGTCACCTCCTTCATTGGTTGCAACTACTCTGACCCAGTACATAGCCATAGACTTGAGGCCAAGAATTGTATAGGAAGATGAAATGAGTGGGTTGGAGTTGCAGCGACCCCATTCTGTGTTCTCAGCTGGCCTTAATTCCACAAAATAACCTTTAGCTTCATCCTTGACACCTTTCTCTTCCTTTGGTTTTGTCCAACTCAAAGACAAAGAGGTATAGGTGGAATCTGTGACTTTCAGGTCAATGACTTTCCCAGGGGGTTCTGAAATCCCAAATTGAAGTACAAAAAGGTCAGGGAAGTTCAGTTGTAGGATTATTATTTTTCTTGTTTTGTGCATGGCTTTATTTCAGCAGATTTTGAACACATTTCATCGTGCACTACAAAAATACTTATAACGTGTTAATATGATAATTACTTGAGTGTCGACTTACTTTTAGGATCTCTGGCTATCACAAATTCAGAGGGTGTGCTTGGTTCTCCAGCACCAGAGAAGTTGATGGCGGACACGCGGAATTCATATTCCATTCCTTCAACAACCTCTTTCACATCACACTGTTTGCCTTGGAGAGGACAACGAGTGAAATAAGCCTAAGTAAAAGCCTAGCATGTTTTATAGAACTATACGGCAACACAAAAATAGATTAGAACTTTGAGAGCCAAATAACAAACAAACCTTTGATTGGCTCATCAGGGGGTTCACTTGACCCCATAAGTTGCTGCCCCTTTTGCGTTTCTCCATATTGTAGCCAACAATGTTGGTTCCACCAGTGTTGGTAGGAGGTGACCATGCCAAAGTGATGCAGTTCTTGAAGGCACTGACCACTTTGGGTGTAGATGGTGGTCCAGGATATGCTGTAAGAAATTAGTCCTTTTAATATAACAGTTCCTGCATGATTTGGCGAAATATATTTTTGAATTTAAATGTTTCTGATAAAAGCGTGATTGTGATTTGAAATGTTTGCTGTGCTTGTGTTTAGGCCTGCACAATTTCATTTGTATTTTAATTAGTTGTGCAGCCCTAAATTTCTGTGATAATGGGTGTTTATTTACATTTTCAGTAAGATCTTAGTGCTGTACTTAAGGACACATGGAATCTCACCTTTGGTGCCAGCCTGGATGTCAGTTGTCTCAAAAACATCACTGGTTCCCTCTGCAGTCAAGGCCCTGATGCGATAGCAGTACTTTCTTCCATGGTCCACATCAGTGTCCTTGTAATGGGGCTCTCCGGGGATGTTTCCAATCTTTGTCCAGGTGTTGCGTCCAATTTGGTTACGCTCCAAATTGTAGTTAATTAAAGGAGAACCGCCATCGTCCTTTGGGGGCCTCCACTTGAACTCCACACAGGATGCTGAGGCTTCTAATACTTCAACAGGTCCCATTGGGTTGGTGGGTTTATCTGAAGTACAAGAATGAAATACTGGGTTCTTTTTGTTTTGGTTTTTTCCCATAACAAATGTATTATGGATTAAGAATTGGATTATGTTTGTAAATTCTTTTGGGACAGGTTATTTTAAATTTTCCTTTACTGTATAAAGGACTACACAGCTAACAAAAATATATTGTAAAAACATTTTGTTAACATTCCCATTAAGATATGAAAACTTTAATTCGAAATGTCCAGTTTTATTTTAATGTTTTAAATGTTTTATTTTTTATTATATTTTTGGTTATGTGAAACCATTTTATCATACTTCAAGCATTATGGGAATGTTACTATTGAACGTTACCTTCTCTGAACATTCTGAAACAAGTAGTAACATTTAAACATTTAGTCCAACTAAAACATTAGGGGAAAAATGCTCCATGAACTGTGTGTGCTTTATTACATTATTAAAGACCAGATAACTTTGACAGAACTTTCTATTACCTTTACTGTGAGAATGTTTTTTTCAGAACTTTGAGAAAACCTTACCAGACCGTTAGCTTCATGAGAATGTTTCCTGTTAGCTGGAAACACAGCTTTCTTCTTAATTACATGTTACATGATATTACATTGTCTTTCAATTACCAACCTAGAACGATGAGTCTTGAACGGGCTTCAATGGTTCCATACTCATTTTTGAGCTTCAGCTTTACTTCTCCACTGTCTTTGCGTTGACACTTCACAAGTAGAAGGCGACTGTGACTCTCCGATTTCTCAATCTTAATGTGATTATCCTCAATCATCTCCTCACCCTCACTGTACCACTGCACTTTCATTGGCTCGCGACCCACAAACTCCAGTTTGAAAGTTGCATTTTGGCCAACCTTGATTATTACAGGCTCTGAAAATTTAGCCAAATCATCTTGATTCATCCTTGGTGGATCTGAAATGGAATATACAATAGATATTCAATGTAAAGTTTCTAACTTGTTTATCAAATAATGTGCCTCTATATTTTACATGATCAGTCAAAGATTAATAACAAACATTAATTACCTTCCACGACCAAAATGGCCTCAGTTTTACGTCCATCTGCCTCAAAGCGGTACTTTCCATTGTCCTCCTCTGTGCAGTTTGTTACAATCAATTTATGAACTGCTCCATCTTTGACTATCTTCAGATCATCTGTGGCTGTTATCTATACAGATATTTCAACAGAATATTTGCTTACTGTATAAAATCACAGCTCTAGATCATGTCTAAATGAATAATATTGATTTTGCTAATGAAGATAACTATTACACTGGAACTTTGAGCATTATAAACCTGTGCTTACCTCTTTTCCATCCTTATACCAAATGCCGTCGCATTTATCACGGCTGAGTTTGCACTCCAATTCAGCTGACTGACCGATGATGGCATGAACATCTGACAGCCCACTGATGAAGTGAACTCCCGGGTCTGAACAACAGGTGCATTGACAACAGTTTGGTGAAAATTGCTACTTAATATCGCAAGTAAAATGGTGCATTGAGCAGATCTACAGAACATAGACTGTAAGTAGACAGGACAATAAAAAACATCTCAAAACTAAATTATTTTTTTAATTAATTTAAATGCATAGCACATTGTCCTAAAATTCTTCAGAGTAATGATGAGACATTAGAGCTGGTTCTTTTAAGTGCAGTCATAAACATACAGTGCAACCCGTATGTCCGATTCTCGAGTGCATAACTCTTTTAAAGTCCTTTCTATTTAGTGAATTAAAAGCATACACCAAGGCTATTGTCACACCTGTCAGCTGGAGTGCCGATGATAGGGCACTCCTCATGTCTCCTTAATCATATCTTGAACTACATTACCCATAACACCTTGCCTGGACTCATTATGATTGATTACTTCCAGCTGTGTATCATTATCCTGTTAAGCTCTGCTTATATTAGCCCTGTGTTTTCACTCACTCTTTGTGAAGTCTTGTTAGTGTCACACAGAAAAACTGGGCTCATTAGAAGGATATGAGTTGTTATTAAAATTTTATTAATAATGATGTGAATGATAATGTATTAATATTAATAAGTTTTATTAGATATTTCTGTATTTATTTATTTAATTAGTAGTGAAGGCTATTTTGATCCACACTCCATTTCAGAAGGTGGCTGTAATGCACATCAAAAGTTGTTTGCCAACCACCATTAAAAAAAATCAGAAGAAGAAGAATTGTACACTGCATTTCTTAATGCTTTCTCTCTGGTTTCCTGTGGTTTCTGATCTTCTGCCTGGTTTCTTGGATTTAACTGTTTGCTTGTGGTTTTTTGACCTGTTTTTTTTTTCTTTTTTGGATTATCTGCCCTGTGTTTTGACCATTTTTCTGTTTTTGGTTTATGATTCTGGATTGAATAAAGCGGCATTTGGACCCTCAACCTCCATGTTAGGGCAGTTCATGACAGCTATGTCCAAAAGCGCATACTCTTTTGAGTAGGTACTTATTTTGAATAAGTAAAAGGGAAAGTATGTGATCTTGGTTGCAGCCTGTGACTAGTTAAGCCTGAATCCTGAGCTAATGATTAATTTGAGCTTCAAAAACATACAGCTTGACCAGGGATATTTGATTCCCGAGCGAATGACTCTTATGAGCCATTTTTTGTTTCGATTTCACGCTTGCATGTAACTAGATCGTATACTATGTGTTATATATATTATGTGTATTTAGCGTGCTGTCCAGGAGAGAGCTCTGAGCTCGGAATTTGGCCCGAATTCCGAGTACTGCAGGTTCTTTTTAGTGAAAAACATACAATTATTGTCAAAGATACACATTCTGAATTTGTTAGTGGTATTTTTTTACACAAAAAAGGAATTATGAAATATGATTTTTGTTTTACATTTATCTAAATGATCCCAACATTTGGCAACAACATTTCTGTTTTTTTGTCAAAATTTCTTCCCTAAATTCCAAAGAATCAGTAATGGAAATGGTAAATCAGTATCTTACCGATAATGGTGTCTTGGATTAAGGGCCCAGTCCTCACTCTCTTCCTCGGCTCCTCGCTGGGAGTCTCTTCCTCTGGTGGAGGTGGAGCAGCTTCCTCTGGTTCTGGTTGTTCTTCCTGTTCTTCCCCCACCTTTGGCTCAGGTTCTGGCTCTTCTGCTACAACCCCAGAGTCTGGTTTGGGTTCTGGTTTAGGTTTAGGTTTGGGTTTAGCCTTTGGTTTTGGTGCTTCTGGCACAGAAGTTTCCTCCTCTGCTGGTTTCTGTTCCTCTTTTGCAGCAGCCTCCTCAGCCTGAATCTGTTTCAGTTGCTCCATCCTCTCATCACGGTCCTTCTGCAGCTTCTCCTGTTGCTCCGCCGCAATCTTGATCAAGTCTGTGCCTCCACCTCCTGCTTGAGTAGTTTTGCGTGCTGCTTTCTTGCCCCTCTGGTTTGGATCTGGGTCAGCTGTTCCAAGGGCAGACCAACATAGGAATAAGGTGTTAAAATTCGGGTCATTGAGTGGAAAATTTGCTGGATGTCTACATGACACTGCACACGTACATCCAGCTCTCAATGATATAATGGACATAAATGGTCGTTTGAACAATGTAAGCAATCAGTTTTCTTCTGTGCTCATTATTAATTTATATTTAAAACATTTTATTATAATGATCAATTTTGCTATTTTAAAATGAATTATTTATGAGTGCTTGTCAGGTCGGTCAAATCAATGAATTAAATATTGTGCAACTTAATTGTTCATTTATTTTGGCTAGAATGTGAACTAAATAGTCTATTTTTTTAATTTATGAATCAAATCAATAAAGTTTATTTTAACTGCATGGGGCTGTGTCTGAAATCACCCCCTACTACACCCTTTTTGAGGGGACAGCCATTTGTAGTGGTGTCAGAAACCATAGTGGACATTGAGTGCATCTCATTCAGTCCCACAATGCACCGCAATAACGTGTACAACCGATGTACGCTCACTGGCTAGAGAATACCCATAATGCACACTGAGAGTCACACGTCAAATGAATTTCCACGTCTGACCAGAAGATGACGCCTACACCTGAATCATCCATCCATCCATTTTCTAAACCTCTGGTCCAATGTGGCTACAGCATAATATAATGAATTAATGAATGTTTCCATGGCAGAGTTCAAGATAAATCTTTTCAAAACTACTGGAGCTGCCAGTTTGCTACGTTTCAAATGATTAAACCGCAAGCACAAACTAAGCAAAAGCTCAGAATTCACTCACTCGTTTTCATTCACTCTTTCAAGTGGACTATATTAGTGGATTAATGTAGGGAATAGTGAATTAGGTTATAGGTAGCTATTTAAAACACAGCATGGAAGTTAAATAGCTCTTACTGTATATGCCAGGATCCACACACTTTTACATGTTTATCAGTTAATCTGATAAATGTAATAAGGTTGATATCAGAATTTGATCTTACGCTCCACTACCAGCCAGGCGTTACATGACTTCATCCCAGCCACAGCTGCATAGATGCCCTTGTCCACTTGCATACAGTCCTTCACCACCAGTCTATGGATAAGCATGTCCTCGGAGACAGTGATGTCACACTTTTCACTTTGTTCCAGGGGAACGTTCTTGCCTATCCAAGAAATCTTAGGGAGCGGAGCAGATAAGACACATTCGAACACGGCATCCTCTCTTTCCACACACTTCACTTCCTGAATCTTTACCAAGAAGTCTGCCACTGGAACTGCAAAGGTAAAGACATCAAAACAAGCATGTATTAACCTAAAACTCTACTTTATGTGGTAACATCTATATTAACTGGTTTGATCAATCAGAATAGATGGATCAAAAATAAAAATTCTGTCATTGCTGATTCACCCCCATGTTGTTCCATCATGCTTTTTTCTCCCTTCTGTGAAACACAAAATGAAATGTTTAAACTGAATCTCCAAGCTGCTTTTCAATCAGAGAAATGTAATGATTTACTGTAAACTGTCAAACTCCAAAAAAGCACCCGAAATATACAGAAATGTAAACTGTCATTGCATTCATTTGAATGGTTTGAATATGAATACTATTGAATTTGAAAGTGCAAAATAGATTTGAAAGCTACTGTGTTTAATGAAATAAAAATCAGGTAGTTCAACATATGAATCATGTCTTGTGTCACGTTATAGCACTATCCAATTTTATTTTATATATGAAAAAGAACAGTTCAGGCATTCTCCACAATATTGTGTTTCGCAGAAGAAAAAAAATCCTATACAATTTGGAAAGATATGAGGTTGATATAACACTGACAGAATGTTTTTAACAACTTTTTAATGTTAAACACTATAAATGATCTCTCTAAATGCTTAAAGCTCACTTTTAAAGTCAGTGGAGAAGATATTGACCCCCTCAACATCAACTTGATACAATCCAGCATCTTCTGGATTCAAACCATGTACACTAAAGATGAATTTTCTGCCGACTTGACGCAGAGAATGCTTCTCATCTGATTCCATGGTAAATGGAACCATTTCACCATCCTGTGACAAAAAATAAATAAAATATATATATATATATATATATATATATATATATATATATATATATATATATATATATATATATATATATATATATATAATTTTATTTTACTGTAAAATGAAGTAAATAAAAATGTGTGTGTTGTTTAACCTTGAAGAGAAAGATTTTGGAATTGGGATCTTTGAGATCCATCTCAAATTCAAATTCGGCACATCCAGGCGTCTTGATTTCAATATGTCTCAGGTTGCTCAGGTGTTCAACGTACTGTTAGAGGAAAAGCAAGTTAAAAATATACATAGAAACTTTCAAAAGATGCCTCTGAGGTTAGATTTACAGAGGCGTTCAGCACATACACTTCTTGGGCAAAAATAGTAATGGAGACCAGTGAGGTATTTCACACGTCATTCATTTTCAGAGCCTGTGCATTTATATGTTGAAAATTATGACATTAGTTATTTTGTTTGATGGATTTGCTTAAAGTAACACCAAGTAACTTTTCCTCTTCGGTCGCCCTACTGGTTGGAAACGAAATTGTCCATTGCCGCTGTCGTAAATAATATAGCCTACCATCGCACGCCACGCTCGCTGTTTATCCAGCACCGGCTAGAATGAACGATGTCCACAGACAAGGTAGAGTATGTACATGATTTCATGAAAGGATGATGTATTGCGACATCAGAAACGAAGAAAAACGAAATAATGACTATTGTAGCGCTTGACGTAAAGCAGTCGAATTCTGTAGTTCTTTTTGTGCATGGGTTCCTACCCGAAACCCAAGTTACATAGTGCCAGTCAAAGCGATACAGACCCCGTCAGGCTATGGCAGACGTGTCATTTAACTTATTTAAAGTCGATGTACCATCACAAGGGTCTTGGAAATATATTATGAAGGTTGAAAAACTACATAGTGTTACTTTAAGCCTTGGCAAGAACTTTTCTTTAATGAGGTGTATCAGTATACTTCAATGATAATGATTTTTCACTGTTCATTTGTAATGCACCTGAGACTGCTGCTCCTCTATTTCCCTTTTCTTTTCATTCAGCTTCTTCAACATCCCGCGGAAGTCAGTGACCCCATATTCAATGCAGATGCGCTCGTAGTCTTTCTTATCAGCGCTCAATAACAGTTCCCAAAATTTCTCGTCAACTTCTCCATCTTTCTTCGCCTCCTTTTGCTCGGCTCTACAAACACAAACGCAATACACCATGAACACGTCTTCCCGGGACGTCCAGGGTCAGGCTGGACATGCTTCTGCTTTTGCATTTCAACAAACAGATAAACCGTTCAAAATGCAAAATTTGTGCTAGAATCATCATTGGTATGATCAGCAAGAACTTACCGAGTCCTCAGTTCTTTTTTAAATCGACTACTGCTTTTTCTCGTTGTTCTGAAAGTAAATAGAGTTGCACTATTCATCTTTATTCTCAAGGAGAAGGTTGTATTTGAAATACTTTTTTTTTTACTTCAATGATTCACTCAAGACTTGAATGCAAACAGACCTAATCGTGCCTCCTGCATTGCTTTGCTCTTCTTGAACCCAACTAAAAAAAAGGGGAATTTAAGAGAGTTTTCTCAGCCCAGCTGAGGCAGATAACTGATTCACTTGTTTTATTTGTGCTTGCACAGGTACAGCTGGAAAAGGTTTTTCTACTGACCTTCAATCACATTGAGTGTGACCGTGACTACAGCACGTCCATACTCATTGTTTGCATAACATTTGTACGTGTCTGCTTGATCAACTCCAACATTGGGCATCTATTAGACACAAATTAGTTTTTTATTAATAATACTGTATTTTTATTGGTTTGAATTCACAAAAGCAAATGCAAGTAAAAGCTGTTTAGAATTAGATGCACTACGTGGCGAAAAGTGTGGAAACACCTTTAGGTTTGGCTATTGTGGCCCTTTTCTTTTTCAGCATGGCAATGCATGAACCCCATTGAACACTATTTTCAAATTAAAAAAGTATTTGTTCACTTTTTTTGGGCCATCTAGTGTATTTTTTGAAGTTTTTTCAATCCATATTAACGCTATTGTGCAAGTTGGTGACAAAACAGCACCTGTAATTGATGTTCGTTTAAGACTGGATCATATGAAACAATATATCTTCCTGGATCAGATGTATCTCCGTTGTTTCGAGCCCATGTCACGTTTGGTGTTGGATCTCCAGTGATGATGGCTTTGAAATGCAAACTTCCTGTGTGAGGGTAAACTCATCAGTTAAGCATTTCTGAAACATACACTGTAAAAAACTAACTCATTTTTTGAGTATCTTTTTGCATGGTTTTTTTAGTTTAACTAATTATTTCGATAATTGAGACAAGAAAACTTAAAATTTCTTGTTGTCTGGAAATCTAGTTATCTCTACACAAAAATAAGTTGAAATAACTAATTGCTAAAATATTTTTACAGTGTAGTCATTATTTTTTTTAGCATTAAAGATGCTTTGAGCTGCTGTATATACCTTCCTGAATAGTCAAGGCGATGGGTTTGCGGGAGAAATCGGGATGACTTTTTCCTGCCGGGATTTCCTCCACAAACTGTGTGATCATTACTCCTGGGACTTTAGATCGTTTCTTAATGGCCACTGAGGAATCAAAAGTGAGCAAAAAGTTAAAAGCTGTGATACTTCTTACATTTAAATGAATGGATTTTGAAAAAGTTCTCAGTGGGTTTTTTTAAAACTGAAAATAGAGGAATATCTACCTTGCCCAGGAGCAGTGGGTTCCACTTCCTTACTTTTTGTGAATTTCATCTTGGCATGTGGGATTCAGAGAACTCAGTCCTGTGGGATGAGTAACATTTAGTCATCAAAAAATCATCAGATCCATGAACTTTCAAAGGAATAGTTAATCTAAAATGAATGAGGAAATAAACACATATTTATATAAATCTTCAAATATGACTTTCTTTATTCTTTAAGGGAAAAAATACATACAGATATTTGGAAGTGTCTTTAGAAAAGGAATATTTTACTCAATTTCATACTCTGTTAACTCAAGAACGGTTGTGACCGGACCATTAAGTCAGTGGTTTGAACTCAAGAATTGGATCAGAGAGCAAATTGTTCTTTTAAGCTGGTTCTTTTCAATGAGCCATTTGATTCGGTTCACAAATCGGTCTAAATGGTTTGTTCACAGATGGACTGATTTGTGGCGTAATAGAACCATTGAACCTCACTGAATCAATGGTTCTCAAGTTCAGCACATTGGAGTTGAAAACTATGAGTGAGTAATAAATTCAGTTTTGGTCTCTTCAGATGGTGACTGAATTGTATGAATATTTTTTGTTAAATGTGAATTTCTGTGTTCTACAGAAATAAAATGAAGGGTTTGAACCGTCAAATAATGTATTATTTTAATTTTTGGTATTTAAAATGTGAATTTCACCTAAACTCAGTTGAAGTGAATTCACTTTATAACTACACAGTGTACAGTGTGTTTGATAAGGTCGACGCAGTTAATCTGTCAAGTTTTGTGATTTATTGTGAAATTGGGGCAAAGTTCAAGAATTTGTTGCATTTGAAATGCTAGATGTTGTTCTGATGAGCCATCGTAATGAATATTTGACTCTGATCATGTGTGTTCCCTAAGGCAGGGAGCATGGAGCTTAGCAGCAGGGTTAAGCTAAGAGCTTCTGTCAGCTTTTCTCTACAGCAACACGAACACTCCAGCTGTCTAGAAGTTAATTCATGGTCCAGTCACCGGGGGAAAAAAGCTGGCAACAGTGTCACTTACACCGACCCGCAACCTCAGGATTTAAGCAATATGTCTACAACAGGAATGTAATGCTGACACATTTTGAGCAAACCTCATCTCCTGAAGTCTCTATTAGATTGGTTTCTTGGAATGAAAGTAGAGACAATAATTGTGTCTGGAGGTGGTGGCTGTAAATTAGTAAGAGATATGCAGCAATTATATTTTCCTTGGATTACAACTTGGATTTTTATCGACACAGGGTTTCTAGAGCTTCTTTTTGCCAGAAAGCCTTGTTAGTTTGGTTTCTGGTGAACTGAAGAGTGGTTGTGACCATATAGAACTTGTGGCCATGTATATTGTATGAAATACTACATTGACATACTTGAAACTGTATTCAGAAATTTCAAAAGTGTATGTATTTATATTCATCAAATGCAGTGCTGTAGCTGCTTGGAATTGATTCACATTGATAAAGATGCATGCAAATTGCTGCTTTTTGTATAGTAGTCATTTAAAGTGACAGTAAATTCAGGACTTCACTTCTCAATTAACACTACTGTATATGCGCCCACCGGTGTGAGTCAAGTAACCCTGCATGTTTTTGTCTGTTATAGGTCACATACCTCATAAAACTATCAATCAAAATACGTCTGACGCACACTCACATTGTGACTATTCAATGTGTTTGAGTTCTGTTTTCCTTGTATCTTGGTTTCCCCTGTCTTTGTGGTTTTTGGTTTAGTCCTGTTAAGTTTTCCCGCTCCTCGTTTGTGTTCAGTCTCATCACCTGTGTTCAGTTAATTATCCCATCATTTCAAGTGTATTTTAGCCCTGTGTTTTCTCCCAGTGTTTGTCGATCGTCGTCTATGTGTGGTTGTTTGTAAACCCTGAAACCCTGGAGTTTTTGTTCTTGTTTCAGTTTGAAATAGTTCATTTTTGTTATTAAAAGTCTTATATTGAGAATTCCGTGTCCTCGTCTTCGGTCATCCTGCACCAACCCTGACAGAACGATCGACCAAGTAAGGAGTCAGCATGGGAATTCTTCTAACCCCTATTAACCCAGCTCACCCTCTATTCACCCCAGCCGATCGTCTGGTCCATTATTTTCAAGACGGTCGCCCGATTGAAAAATATGTCGCCGGTTTCCTGGAGCTTTCTGTGGGGGTAAGCTGGACCGACGACGTCCTGAAGTCTGTGTTCTGGGGCGGTCTAGATGAGAGCCTATACAGGCTAGCCCCAGCAGCAGCTTTTTCAGGAAACTTCGCCAGTTACCTCGATCATGTGTTGTGGTTGAGTGGGTCGGCCTTCACCGTGGGTGAGGCTGAAGTTGACATCACCACTCAATCACACACACCAGCCATCCTAACCACGCCACCCATCATCCGGGAGCCAGAGCCCGTTGACCCAGCGCCAGAGCCAGAGCCGTTGACCCAGCGCCAGAGCCAGAGCCCGTTGACCCAGCGCCAGAGCCAGAGCCCGTTGACCCAGCGCCAGAGCCAGAGCCCGTTGACCCAGCGCCAGAGCCAGAGCCCGTTGACCCAGCGCCAGAGCCAGAGCCCGTTGACCCAGCGCCAGAGCCAGAGCCCGTTGACCCAGCGCCAGAGCCAGAGCCCGTTGACCCAGCGCCAGAGCCAGAGCCCGTTGACCCAGCGCCAGAGCCAGAGCCCGTTGACCCAGAGCCAGAGCCCGTTGACCCAGAGCCAGAGCCCGTTGACCCAGAGCCAGAGCCCGTTGACCCAGAGCCAGAGCCCGTTGACCCAGAGCCAGAGCCCGTTGACCCAGAGCCAGAGCCCGTTGACCCAGAGCCAGAGCCCGTTGACCCAGAGCCCGTCCTGCCAGAGCCCGTCCTGCCAGAGCCCGTCCTGCCAGAGCCCGTCCTGCCAGAGCCCGTCCTGCCAGAGACTTCTTACCCGCTGGTCCCGTCCAGCCCTGCCGAGCCTTCACCGCTGGTCCCGTCCAGCCCTGCCGAGCCTTCACCGCTGGTCCCGTCCAGCCCTGCCGAGCCCTCACCGCTGGTCTCGTCCAGCCCTGCCGAGCCCTCACCGCTGGTCCCGTCCAGCCCTGCCGAGCCCTCACCGCTGGTCCACGTCTGTCACGTCACGTCTGCCCAGCCTGTCCCAGAGCCTGTCCCTTTCCCAGTCACTCTCCCCATTAATTTTTTGGGGGGGGGGCCATAGGCCCTCGCCGTGGGCGCCGAAGGACCCACGGCCACCTGAAGGGGTCTCACCGCCATGGCCACCTGAAGGGGTCTCACCGCCATGGCCGCCCGAAGGGGTCTCACCGCCATGGCCGCCCGAAGGGGTCTCACCGCCATGGCCACCTGAAGGGGTCTCACCGCCATGGCCGCCCGAAGGGGTCTCACCGCCATGGCCGCCCGAAGGGGTCTCACCGCCATGGCCGCCCGAAGGGGTCTCACCGCCATGGCCGCCCGAAGGGGTCTCACCGCCATGGCCGCCCGAAGGGGTCTCACCGCCATGGCCGCCCGAAGGGGTCTCACCGCCATGGCCACCCGAAGGGGTCTCACCGCCATGGCCACCCGAAGGGGTCTCACCGCCATGGCCGCCCGAAGGGGTCTCACCGCCATGGCCGCCCGAAGGGGTCTCACCGCCATGGCCACCCGAAGGGGTCTCACCGCCATGGCCACCCGAAGGGGTCTCACCGCCATGGCCACGCCCTCAGCCTGCACCGTCCTGGCCACGCCCACAGCCTGCTCCGCCCTGGCCACGCCCACAGCCTGCATCATCGTGGCCACGCCCACAGCCTGCTCCACCCTGGCCACGCCCTCAGCCTGCACCATCGTGGCCACGCCCACAGCCTGCTCCACCCTGGCCACGCCCTCAGCCTGCACCATCGTGGCCACGCCCACAGCCTGCACCGTCGTGGCCACGCCCACAGCCTGCTCCGCCCTGGAGGCTTCCTGGACCTGCACTATGCCCTCGTCAGCCTCCAGGGCGCCCACCCTCCCACCCCTTTGGATATTATACGGCGCGAGATCGCGCCTTCGGGGAGGGGGGAGGTACTGTGACTATTCAATGTGTTTGAGTTCTGTTTTCCTTGTATCTTGGTTTCCCCTGTCTTTGTGGTTTTTGGTTTAGTCCTGTTAAGTTTTCCCGCTCCTCGTTTGTGTTCAGTCTCATCACCTGTGTTCAGTTAATTATCCCATCATTTCAAGTGTATTTTAGCCCTGTGTTTTCTCCCAGTGTTTGTCGATCGTCGTCTATGTGTGGTTGTTTGTAAACCCTGAAACCCTGGAGTTTTTGTTCTTGTTTCAGTTTGAAATAGTTCATTTTTGTTATTAAAAGTCTTATATTGAGAATTCCGTGTCCTCGTCTTCGGTCATCCTGCACCAACCCTGACACACATCTTAAATGCAGAGTGCTAACATTTTTCAAGAGCTCTATTTCTCCTCAATCTTCTGTGATAGTAATACTATTCACAGACGAGTTTCATAACTGCTAGACTGAAAGGAAAGATTTTTTATAAACAAAATGATTGGTTTTCCTTTAATATTAATGTGTAGCAGTTGTGTATAAAAAAATGGGATTGGTAAGATTGTTTAATGTTTTTTGAAAGAAGTCTCCTCTGCTCACTATGGCTGCATTTATTTGATCAGAAATACAGTAATATTGTGAAATATTATTACAATTTAAAGTTATAGTTTTCTGTTTGAATATATTTTAAAATGTAATTTATTTTTGTGATGGCAAAGCTGAATTTTCAGCATCAGCACTCCAGTCTTCAGTGTCACATGATCCCTCAGAAATCATTCTAATATTCTTATTTGCTGCTCAAGAAATATTTCTCATTATTATCAATGTTGAAAAGATCATTTTTGATGAATAGAAAGTTTAAAAGAACAGCATTTATCTGAAATAGAAAGCTTTTGTTACATACACTATACTGCTTAAAAGTTTGGGGTCCGTTATCTTTTTTTATTTATTTTTTTACTTTTATTCAGCAAAGATGCATTAAATTGATCAAAAGTGACAGTAAAGAAATGTAATATGTGCAAATATATAAGTGTGTGTGTGTGTGTGTGTGTGCCTCTATATATATATATATATATATATATATATATATATATATATTATATATATATATATATATATAATATATATATATATATAATTATTATTATTATTATTTATTATATTATATTATATTATTATTTTTTTGGGGGGGGATGCACCGATACCATTTTTCACAGAAGGAGTCCAATACTTTCATTTTTGGTACTTGCCGATACCGAGGACTGATGCGATGTATTTGGATTTGTATTTTTAGATGTATACCTGTATTTTCCCTGCATTTGTAATTTTTAAATATTTTGGGTTGAGAAAATATATATTTTTCCTTCAGTTATTTTCATGCTTAATTAAGCCTCCTAAAATGTTTTGTAAGAGCTTTTGTTACTTTCAATTCATTATATAGCTCTATCATATTTTATCTTTCATTTAATAGGTCATAATTAGAGCTGTTTCAGCAGGGCTCAGTGCTGAGGATTGGGTCAGTGGTTCAAATGGTTAGATACTAAAATATCTATTCCATTTTTGATACTACAACAAAAACTAGACTAATGAATGTAAATGTAAAACATTTTTAAAGTCAAGCAAGCACTCAGTAACAAACTAAGAACAACTAAACAAATTACAAATAGCACAAATAAATACAATAGAACAAAGAAAGGCTACAAAATAAATAAACTGTTTTCAGGTAGGTCTAACAGTAGTTTTCAGGTACAGACATTTGAATAAAATAATCAAATTTGAAATAACACTGCATATTCATTGCTGTATAAATTAAATATAGATAGATGGATCTTTATGAAGTTACAAAAGGTAGTCAAGAACAGTGATTTCTTTGTCCTTTGTTTGATTAACATTAAAACACAGCAGCAGGTTGATTAGACTGCTGTCCCTTTAGGACTGAATGCACAGATCTCATTTTAATATACTGTCGTAAACTTGAGATTTTACCGACTATCAGGATACTTGTCAAGACAGGCGTTTTTACATAAATGTGTCTGAATTTGTCAGTACAAGTGCAATATGTGAAAGAGTATACAATTCAGTAGGCCTATTCACGCTCTGTCTGAGATAGCAGCAACGCTGAAGGCCGTGTTCAACCAGAAGCACTATGCAATTATACTACGTGAATATCTCGAGGCCAACAGAGAAGGAAATGAATACTTAAATAAAGTCGTTATTTTTGTCTGTTTTTTTGCACTCAAATTATTCTCATCGCTTGATAAACTTAAAGGGATACTCCACTTTTTTTGGAAATAGGCTCATTTTACAACTCCCCCAGAGTTAAACAGTTGAGTTTTACCGTTTTCGAATCCATTCAGCCGATTTTCTGATATTTAGAAGAATATCAGTAAGCAGACAGTTTCTGGTCTCATTGACTCCCATAGTATATTTTTTTCCTACTATGGAAGTCAATGAGACCAGAAACTGTCTGGTTACTGATATTCTTATATATCAGAAAATCGGCTGAATGGATTCGAAAACGGTAAAACTCAACTGTTTAACTCTGGGGGAGTTGTAAAATGAGCCTATTTCCAAAAAAAGTGGAGTATCCCTTTAAGATTGAGCCACTGTAGTCACTTGGACTATTTTAACAATTTATTTGATAACTTTTCGGGGCTAGTTTTCTTGTATTAAATACCATTTTATTAATAGGGAAAATGTTTATTTTTAAAACAAAAACATCATCAAGCTTGTGTTTAGGTCACTTTAAGAATGTCATAAGGTCTCATCTTCTTTTAGAAAAGATAATAGCAGAAAGCAAAAATAAAGTGGATGAATATAATAACAAATGGAATCATATTATATGTGTATTATAATTATATGAAATCTTGTATCTTTTTTTTTTTGTAAAAGTGTTAAAAAAATGATTTCTTTTCTCATGTATGTTCTGGGGTATGAATGTGAGGATGAATGTATAAGCATGTAGAGTTTCTGTAGATTTTGGTCTGTAAATTTTGTTTCTTATTAAATAAAAAAAAAAAAAAAAAAAAAAAAAAAAAACAACAACAACTTTTCGGGGCTGGCAAGTTTCAATCCCTTTGAAGCCTATGGAGGAGTGATCCAGCTCTCAGATTTAATCAAAAATATCTTAATTTGTGTTCCGAAGATGAACGGAAGTCTTACGGGGTTGGAACAACATGAGGGTGAGTAATTACTGACAGAATTTTCTATTGGTGTGAACTATCCCTTTAAGCCTCGATTATACTCCAGTTCGGACACGTACACGGACAGACGCGGACTACTTGTATTTATACTACTTAATGTGTGTTCCACACATGCACAGTATCGGCTTGTACACTTCCACACACGCAATGTCCCTCCACAATTATTGCACATCTGGCTGTCTTTATATTGTTTTAACAGCGAATTGTAGAGGTGCGGGTAGTGAGGACTTCTTCACACAGCCTTCTCTTCAAATTCGACATCCTTTTTTTTTTCAGCGCATGAGTGGTTGGTGCTATTGTAGCATAGTCAAAAAAAATGGTAGGCACCCTCTGATGCCGAATTTTACGTCACTCGTACCCTAGTGGACCCTTGCGCACGCGGGGAAGTATAAAGGCCGTGATCGGCCCTTTTCTGAGTACGAGTACACGAGTGCAGTATGGGTATCGTTGCATCCCTAAATATATATATATATATTTTTATACACACACACACATATATATATGTGTATACATACATACATACATACAGGGATAGAGGCAGACCAAACACATTTACTGTGTTAACTACTATATAACTAATAACTACTATAAATTGTGTGTTGATTTATAGTGTAAGCAGTACATCAAGATAAGTTTATCTGCAGACAGCTTCTTATCAGGGATAACCATATTTGTAGGAGATGAAAAATAGCCATGCCTAGCAACTGAGACATATGATTGATTTATAAATATGCCCAAGGGAGGCCTAGAAAGGGTCTTGAGTCCTAAGATGTCAACCCCCAACTAATGGAAGCAAGGCTCCTCTTACTGCTCTGACAATTTTTGTCAGATTTTATGACTTATTGAATTATCTTTCCCACTTCTCTGTTTACCCTGCTCTTAGGATTGCCTGTGGTATTTTACATTTGCATAAACAACATATTGAGACAGGTCATCAGTTATTGGTCTCAGCATCATTATTAATTTACATAATTATACATGTTCATTTGTCAATGTCTAATTTAATTAACATTTAATTACATAAATATACAAAATAGTGAAGATACTGTGGGTTGTTATTTTTCTCTATAATCCATAAATTCTGACCTATTTTCAGCATTATATTTCCCTAACCTATTAAAATTAATTGCCTTCCAGTATAATCGACCAGCAGAGTCGGTGGTTGCAGTGTGATTTGAGACCAATAAAAATAAAATAGTGGTGTAAAATAAAGATTGTTTGCATTTACAGATTAATTTAAGAGCTGCATGTCATACGCGGTGCTCCACTAAGAAAACAGATGGTGTAGCATCCTGTCATCATAAAATGATAATAGGAAACCACTTTTAAGGGAATAGGGACCATCATGACACAGTTTTTTGGCCCAACAGATAACTATATTCATCCTAATGAGAAGTCTTCGCTATAGTGGGAATCTAACATTTTGAATCATACTGTTAGAAATAACAATCATATTGTGAAATGACATAAAAAGTATTGATACCACTTCATTTAAAGCCTTTATTTGTAATGGTTTATAAAGGAATTAATAATGTATGTTATAATTGCAAAAAGTTTAAATGCATTATATTTGTAGATTCCTTGTACATCTTGGTTGTTTGTCATGTGTTTTTTCGGTGAATACAAGTATTATAACTGTAGTTACAATTATTCATAAGACCACACAATGCATTGTAAGGTGCATTAGAAGGCATAACTAATACTTTATAATGCATATATAAAGTCTTTAAATAAAGTTTCACCACAATATTTTAGACATTGACTATAAGAATCAAGACACATGATTTTTTTTTCTTGAAAAAATGCTCATATAGCTACCATTGCATCTAAATTCAATGAAGACACTTTACAAAAAAGCAAGCCAAAAAATCAATACATAGGTCAGATCAGGCTTTTATCCATCGATATGGAATAGTCCAGGGCCATCATTAACACTTCAGGCAACCCCAACCTGTGCTGATTGGCCAGATGCATAATCCTGCTATAATGTAGCATACTATTATAAATACTAAACATTGCATTGGCTACTTACTTTTTGACTTGTGCCCCGTGCTCTTTGTTCAGCTTTGAGTGTTGACTTCTCCTTTGCTTCTCAATTTGAGATGGTCCTCAAGGTGTCCTGTTGCTCCTTCGGGGTGTTGGCTGAGGGATAGGCTTACCCTTGAGTACTGATCAAAGACATGAGTGTGATGAGGATCTGTGACTCCTCCCTTAGATATGGGACCAGGCTGGAAGATGAAGCTTAGAGGGTCTTATTAACTATCCACTGAAAAAGAAACTCCAGGGGCAAAGGCGCAGTGCAGCAGTGACAGCGGAGGAAGCAGCGTCCTCATGATGTGAGAAAGGTAAGCTTCTCAGAATGATGCTTAGGTTTAATTCTAAAAACTGTGTATCATTTGCTGTTATAATTGTGTTCCATTTAAAAAAAATGCTGCATGGGTCATAGGAGACGGCATAAAAACAAAATCTAGCTTATATTGACAACATTAATTGGTTTTCTCTTGAAGTTTTAAATGAAAAGGCATTGTTTTGGAAATGTTTCTTCGTTGCATTAACTTTTAATTGGCCATGTCTGAAAATCAAGTGCTTGTTGGATATGAGTTTGAAGTTACAATGGTATGGTCAGGCCAGGGTGTTATGGCCCATATATGGATCAGAAGAGATAGAGAGGTCATAACTCATTATGAAATAGTGACTCTTAAGTCTGACATATACACATGAGCACATACATAACTACGCCACAGGAGCACATACATAACTACGCCACAGGAGCACCGTACTGATGTTACATTTGCCGAACACTGTCAGACCATTTAAAAAATGTAGTGGCCGTAAAATGCTCCAAATATAACGTGGACAGTATGTTCAGGCTTTTTAGTATGTTCAAGTACTTTTAAGTGAGACTTTATGGTGACATCGGTATGCATTCATATAGCACTTCTGTATAATATTTCTCTCTTTTTGTCTCTTTCTGAATAGATGTGTTCAGCTCTTGAGAATTTTAATACCATAGTATCATGGATTAATAATCAGATCCTTGTGGTTTGTGAATTCATACGCAAGAGTTATGGATTTATAGTAAGTCACTTTGCAAGTATAATAACAGTCCGTACACATGTGCATTGTTCAAAGAATCTAAATATTTTATTTATTTACACCAAACCATTTTTTGTACTAAAGCATATCTGAAGAAGCAAAAGCTTCTTTTACGCTTTAGCATTTCCATACGAGCAAAAAAGAAAAAAAAATGAATGAAAGCAATCGAAACTTTGTACCTATTTTTTTTTACTGCAGTATAATTGATTTTGTTAAAGTGTGAAAGAGCAGGGTACATAAACAGAAAATAATAAATTATTTAATAAATTAAATAGCCTAATGTTAACTATAAAACCTGATTGTAAAGTGTTACCGCTGAAGTAAAATCATTGTCAAACAGGATTAGGTAAGCATAGCGTATTACGAATCAGCCAAGAAGCACAACACGTAGAGTTTTTTTCTTTATGTTTTCAGGTTTTTGTGCTATTAAACACTGAAGTTTTACCACATGCATTTGATTCTACCGTTTTTGTCTAATAAGGCCACACAGTGTATAGCGTTTGCACATGCCGCATCTTTCTTCAAAAATATGTAGAGCCTAAAATCCAAAAAACAACATGATGATCGGAAAGATGTTTGTTTTGACATCCTCCACAGGCCGTGGTTTTAATCTGAAAAACAAATAAAGAAAATATGGTTAAGGTGTAAAATTCAATTTATCTAAGGTGTTATGTATGAAATGTTCTACACTTACTGAATTTACTTTGTAACTTTTATGAGTTAACACTTAAATATTTGAAATAGAAGTGTTAACAAAGTTATTCTTAGGATTTCTGAAGGTATATTTAGAAATATATTTAGAAACATTATACTGCATATAGATAGTTGGTGCATTGGTAGAACGTTTTGTAAAATTGGATTCAGAAGCAATTAGATGTTTTCATTTTTCTGAGGGGGTTTTGCTGGGTTTCCTAAGAATGTTGCAGATAAGATCATTCCGTAGTAGGATTGATCAATGCCTGTTTCCCAATCGAGCATGTATGTAGATTCCTTATTATTAAGGGCAATGTAAGCGCGTTGTTACCAGAGTGTATCTCCAGGAGTTTGTCTCCCCAACATGAAAATAGTTTGAAAATGCTACTGAATTATGTAAAGTTATGTTATCTTGAGAAGGCACTGAAAGTTATTAAACATTAATGAATATACATGGAGTTAAAATGATGCTTTAGTAAGGCAGACTTTCATTTAAGTTACAGTTTTTAATACTAAAATAATGTGGTTGCACTTTATTTTACAGTATGTGTACTAACAGTGTGTACTTACCTAAGAAAGTATTGGGTAATATAAAGTAACTGCACATGGATAGGTTCGGGGTTAGTACCTTACTCATTAATTGTAATTACAATAATAAGTGCATAGTTTTTACTAGTTGATGCAGGACACTATAGTTAATTTATGTGAGGATAGCAAAAAAAAAAAAAAAGTAAACTGTGACATATTATACCCAAAAATTCTTCATCCAGTGGATTATCAGTAAAATGTATAACAAATTGGGATCAAATAATTATTCAGACACTTGGACCTGATCATGTTTTGCTTAAGTGTTTTTTCTTTAATTGCTAATGCGACCTTTTTACACCACACAGACTGAACAAAAATAAGCATTGCTTGGTAATTGGTTGACCTAAATTGGTATTATCTAATTGTGTACTTAAATTTAACAGCTGAAAGATATCCAACTTGTTTTCATGTGAGACAGTCTCCTGATTGGCTAATGATCCGATCTGCTTGATCGGATCACGGTGATCGCATGTTAATGCATAGTGTAAACGAAGCATAACAGAAGAATGGCCAAAACCAGTGAAATATCAACTGATTTGATAACTCTTGATAAGTGATAACTGATTTGAGTTCTTGTCATATTTTATTACCATTTTCTAAACTATAGCGAATAAACTGTGAAAATGTGAGAAATGTTGAAGGTGTCTGAATAAATTTTGGTTTGACTGTACATTAGGGTGACCATATTTTGTCCTGAAAAAACAGGACACTCGGCCCGGCAAAAAGATAGGCCTACTCAAATGATACTCGAAGTTTACTCAAAGAAACCTTATTAATTTCAATACATTTAAAGTAGGTTATGCCTCCTCTGTGTGGATAGAAATTTGTTATATTGTTATATGAAAACAGGACATGTCCTGGGAAAACAGGACAGTTGGTCACCCTACTGTACATGGGGAACAGGACTGTAAAATAAAGTGCTAACAAGATCTAGTGATTTATACATGGTTTTAGAGTGGATATGTCACGGAACAGTGAGAGAGGAGATGACTTTTAAACAGTTTATTGAGCCACACGGCAGGCAAGACAAGAGATGGGGGAGAGGAGGTGAACACAATCCAACAGAAGGCAAGTAACGAAGCACAAAGACCAACTTAAACCCACACAACAGGAAATGTAGACCGGAACAACATACGATGAAATGCACAACTGACAATGTGCAAGAAAGCAAAGGAAGGCAATATGTAACACAACACAATCATTTACAATAAAGTGGCAAAAGATGAGGGAAAGAGAACACAATGGCTGAATCCGAAATCGCCCCCTATACCGTCAAATAGGGCATTATTTGAAGGGACAACCATTTGTAGTGGTGTCCGAAACCATAGTAATAATAATAATGCATTTTATTTAAGGCGCCTTTCAAACCATTCAAAGTCACCAAACAACAAGTAGCAGTAATAACAATATTAAAATAACAGTAAATAACAATGGCATTAACAACAATGATAAAAAATAGCAATAAAAAAGTACAAACTAGATTTGAGTGCACAAAGTAAATGTGGTCATAGTGGACGTTATAGAGTACACTCATTCTACCCCTTATTGCTGGCAATAACAAGTGTACAGCTGATGTACGCTCAACAACTGTCCAAATTCACTCACCGTATGAACCGTGTACTGGATTAGTGGACTAACATAAGGAATAGTGAGTGAGGGTTTGGGGGAGGGGGGATTTTGGATTCAGCCAATAAATAAGGAGCAGAGAACATGAGGAACAGGCGAGCACATTCAAAACAATGAAGACTTAACGAGGGCTTAAACAAAGTCCTTTTAGGCAAGTCATGCCACTCGGCCGCCATCTTGGCAACGCCTCCGGACAGCTATTTCGGACTAACAAGACCAGGCTCCTATCTAAATGAATGTGCAGAAAGTCAGAACTGCACTTTCACTGGTCACCGGAACATAAAAACTGCATGTATAGAAACAGCAGTAAAATATGATAAAAATCGCTGAAAAAGTTTGATGATTTTGCTCCAAAATAAGGTTTAAAATGCCTTTTCCCCTACAGGTTATACATTTACTACGCATCTGCAAGGGTTCACGACACCAACAAGCAAGGTCTCTCGCTCTCTCTCCCTCTCTGCCGTGCGCGCGCTACACGGTTTCAAGCACAATCGCTCTAGATTCCGGGAGATTTGAACTAATTTGCGGCCATCAGGGAGCCGCTATCAATATGCGGGAGACTCCCGGAACTTCCGGGAGACTTGGGATGTCTGATATTTACACAACGCACACATACACTGCATATCAAATCTGCCGCCTTTTCAAACAGTAACGTATTTTACGCTATCGCAAACCTCAACTGTGCGCATGCGTCAGTGGAACCAGACGATAGGCCTAAATGTTTCCCGGCTTGACTGTTAAAAGCATACGATTGGCTTTCCAGCGGGAGGGGCGGGACATGTGCATACAACCGCCATCTTTGGCGTTACCGGTTTTCCCTATTATAGTTCTATTGAGGACTGAGGAAGTGGCATGTCTCTTATATAAATTGTCTCTGGCTTAAACAAGGGGACTGGACGGGAAGAGCAGTAGCAGAGACGGAGCCATGTGTTCAAGCACAAAACAAATAAGGAAACATTGAACCAAGACAAGACAGACAGATGAGAACCCTGACTACATTATACTTAAGTGGGAAATGATGCTTAAGGGGAAACTTGCCTAGAGATAAAGTACGACTTTTAAAATTGTACTTGAAGCTTTGGGAAACCAGCTGTCCTCTGGTGCTTAATAGTGTAACTTTCATCCAGTGAGGCGAGTTCTTTATGTAGAGCCTTACCTCTCACTGTGAGATTGGTGGAGCACTCTGCTCTTCCCAGCGGGTTCTCAGCGATGATTTTATACTCTCCCGTGTCTTTGGGTCCAACCCTGAGAATGAGCAGGGAGCACACTCCACAGGTGTTAGTTATTAAGTAGTTGGTGTTAGTGTTGAGGCTGACGTTGTCGCGGTACCAGGTGATGTGGGGTGCAGGGTCGCTTCTCACGGCACAGCTCATGTAGCACTCATAGCCTTGTGGGGCTGAGTGGATTTTCAGGGGGACCATAAACCTTGGAGGCTTCTCTAAGTTGCAGGTCTTGGACTCTGGGATGGTCAGTGTGAATTTTTCTGCAAGAGATGAAGGCGTTTTATTCATTTGACCTTCACATGTCAGTGGGTGGAAGGATCACATTGTAGCATATGTGCAGGCAGATTGTCTACAGTAAACAGACACTGTAAATATAATGTTGTTTCAACTTAAAAAATAAATGTTTGTGCTGCCTTCAAATTTGTAAGTTTAGTCAATTTGAAATGTAAAGTTGTACTTGTGACAACTTGGATATTTGAGGTGACTAAACTTAAAATTTGAAGGCAGCACAAACAGTTATTTTTAGGTTGAAACAACTTTTTTTTTTTACAGTCTGTGGCAAAATGTGCATAAGATGTGCATCTCAAATGGTGAGAGGCAATCCAAAAACAGGTTACAGGTTTGATACGGTTGCGATAGGAGGGGTAGGGGAAAGATGCTAAAAGCAAACAATATAATGAGACTAACCATATAGTGTTACCATGTAGAATTAGCTTTTTTACTTTTAACACATGGAGAAACCGCTTCCCATTATTTGTTGTTGAAAGATATATAGGGCAAACAGTATCTACCATGATTTGCACCCAGTATAAATATCAGTATAAATACTTTTTATAAAATGACTGAACATACATAATGCTTGTAGTTTGAATAATCACTACCTATATCACAAACCTTTCTTTCTTGTGATTAGCCATTTTGGTGACTCAGAAGGGGCAGACAGGCCAATGTCATTTTTGGAGTAGACACGGAACTGGTATTCTCTCCCTGGCATGATGTTACAGGCTGTGAAACGGTTGTTGAAGATACGGTCTGCTACAGTGTGCCAGGTCCTCTTGGTGGAGTCTCTCTTGGTCACTGTGTAATGCAGGCGATCATCACGTTTCTCGTCTGGAGATGGTTCCCAGGAAACTGTCACCGTGCCTGGAACGTTCTCATCCAACTCTACGGGACCTGGGGGCTTTGGCTCGTCTACATCAAAACAATCAGTAGTTCATCAGGACTGGCGGATCAAGTCTATTAGATGTACATTCCTACAGAGCAAGCGTGGTGGAGCATGTCTTTTTTTAACCATCTACTATACTGCCATTTCAACTTTTGGGGTGAGTAAATATTTTATTTAAGAAATTAAAACTTTTATTCAGCAAGGATGCATTAAACTGATCAAAAGTGACAGCAATGATTTTTACATTGTTTTGATACATTTCGATTTCAAATAAATGCTGCTCTTTTGAACTTTCTATTTATCAAAGATTGAAAAAAGTTAATACATTTTAAGCAGAACGACTTTTTTCCACATAATAATAAGAGCTGTTACTTGAGCAACAAATCAGAATATTAGAATAATTTCTGAAGGACCATGTGACACTGAAGACACTGAGTAATGATGCTGAAAATTCAGCTTTGCCATCTCCATAAATAATGAAAAAATGTATTACATTAAAAAATAAAATAGTTATTTTTTATTGTAAAAATATTACTGTTTTTACTGTAAATTTTGATCAAATAAATGCAGCCTTGGTGAGCATAATAAACTTTTGAATGGTAGTGTACATTTATCTTTGTAATTTTTTTGTTGAGTATGTCAAAATAGCTCTAACTGTCCCTAGCTTAATATGCAGAGACTATAAGTAAAGTCGGGTGCTCACTGCACGATTTTGGCTGCGATTTGGCCATCTGAGATAAACGAACCATCTGATCCTAGGCTAAAATCTGAAGTCTTTGATTGTTAGTTTGACATGTTCACCGACAGCTGATTAATGTGCTATCAAATTTTACCTCAGACGAAATTTTGCCAGTGTCAGAAGATTTGACTCACAGTCCTACAGTGTGACTTCTCCTACGACGACCGTCAAGTTGTCTTCGTTTTTCGAGACAAGCCGTGACCAAAATTAACGTTAGAGATTTCTTTGTAGCCACCATTCCAATCCCGCGAGTAACGCAGCTCACTGTCACCGAACGCTTCATTGATTGATGATGTAAAACTCCAGACAAGTTTTCTTGCGTGCGTTCATTTTTAACGCGGTTTGACTGTCGTACAGTCTGACAAACAACAATCGTAAAGGACTATTATAAATCACACAGTGTGCATCCGGCTTTCATACAATGATTTCCCTGAAAAGTAGCCTATAAGCATTCAGTGGCTACAATGCTTACAAAACATTGATCTGATTGTTTCAGAGTTCTGACCAGCCCAACATAGCAACATGGTTTGACCAATGGTGTGAATTGGGGGCGTGGCTGTTTTGAAACCAGTGACAGACTGGGACCATTTAGGAACACATTTTTTCCATTTAGTGATGCCACAGAAGAAATCACAAACTATGTTTAAATGATTTAAGATGGTATTTAAAGATGATAAAATACACACTGGTTCCCTCATTTTACCTGTAACTCTAATCTCAATACTGAAGGTCTCTTGTCCCACAATGTTCTTTACTAGGATGGTATAGATTCCTGTATCGTTACGCTCTGCAGATGGGATCAGGATCTGAGAGGCCCCCTCAGCATTGCTAATAGTGACACGTTTGGACACAGGGACACCATCTTTAAGCCAGATGACGTCAGGCACAGGGGAAGCCTGTAAAAAAAAGTAATATAGGACATGTATCGGACATATGGCCTAAGCAAAATAGTTTTCATGAGGGGAGTTGGAAGGATCTGAAAAGTGAATGGGGAGGGAGCACATTATAGCCTGGCTCATGAATATTAATTAGGCTAAATAACGGTCAGCAAGTAGTCCCAAATGATTTGCTGATGCAAGTTGAGAGCACATTTTTGATCAGGGGATCTAGGATGTGTAACAGAATTCAACACAAAAGCGGTTACATTTTCTCGCTTCGTACCACAGGCAATATAATAATTGTCTCCCAAAAAGTGACTTATAAAACAAACTTATATAACATACAGTGATAAAGTTTGCTACATCCCTGGTTTGGTCTCTAAAAGCATGATTTTAGTATTGCTCATTACCTCAAAGTTGATGCTGACTCGTGCAGAATTTCCAGCTCTGACCACCATGAAACTCGTGATCTTAGCATCTGTGAATCTTGGTCTCACTAAGAAAAAATATTGCATTAATGGTGTGACATATCCGTACTGTGTTGGAAAATGAGGGGTAGATAAATTTGCATTGCTGACCATATAGACGAGTTGATGCTACTCACCTGGAGGAGGCATAGCCAAGATGTAGTTGTCCAGCTCTTGTGGCTCTCCCTCTCCCCCTTCATTGGCGGCGGCCACTCTAACCCAATACATGGCCATTGATTTCATTCCCTTTACAGTGTAGGTGTTCATGATGATGGCAGTTGAGTTGCATCGATCCCACTCTGGGTTCTCAGTAGGCCTGATATAGACAAAGTACCCCTTGGCCTCATCCTGAACCCCGGGGTCTACTTTTGGTTTAGTCCAAGACAAGGACAAAGTATTGTAGGTGGAGTCCGTGACTTTAAGGTCAATGACTTTACCAGGGGGTTCTGATAGGACATTGAGAAAAAGGCATTTGCATGAGCAAATTTTGAAAGATTATAAGAGAAAATAGGGAGAAGTGCAAATTAAGTTCAAGTTCAAATTAGCTTGTTATCCCAAAAAGTCTGACCTAAATCCACTATTTTTGCATATCTTTGAGGGGAGGCCATGGTTTATTTTTCAAAATACACAGCCTTGAATATACTTTTGCTAAATCTTTTCTTTTTGAAGATAATGAGCTACCTGAGAAATTACTTACTTTTTGGATCTCTTGCGAACACAAATTCTGAAGGGTGACTTGCTTCACCAGCTCCAGATATGTTGATGGCGGCCACACGGAATTCATACTCCATTCCTTCAACTACATCTTTTACAGCATATTTCTTTGCTGTGGAGGGTAATTGACTGGTTAAACATTACTATCAGACAGTACTTCAAAGTAACTTGTGTAGAAATGTGAGAAACCAACCTTGGATTGGCTCCTCTGGTGGATTGACTTGGCCCCACAAGTTGCTGCCCTTCTTGCGTTTCTCTAAGTTATAACCCAAAATATTGGTTCCTCCGGTGTTGGTCGGGGGAGTCCATGTCAGGTTGATGCAATCTTTGAAGGCACTGACTACTTTAGGAGTAGATGGCTGACCAGGATATGCTATAAAGAAAGACAGTTAACAGGTTTTGACCTTCTGAAATAGTCTGGATGGTGACTGATAAGCACAGAAGTACCTCATAGATTTTTTTTTAGTAAGTCACCTTTAGTGCCAGCCTGCACATCCTCTGTTTCCATCAGTTCACTGGTGCCTTCATCACTCTGGGCTCTGATTCGGTAGCAGTATCTCCTTCCATGGTCAACATCAGTGTCTTTATAGTGGGCTTCACCTGGAATCTGGCCTATTTTTTTCCATGTGTTGCGTCCAATTTGGTTGCGTTCAAGTATGTAATGTTTAATAGGGCAACCACCGTCATCTTTTGGTGGTCTCCACTTGATCTCTATGCTGTTGGAAGATGCTTCAATGATCTCCAGAGGTCCAAGTGGGGTGGTAGGTTTATCTAAATGAGGTAAAAAACTTGAATTTAGGTATATGTTGAACAAAATGGTGTATAAACTTGTTACCAATCTGTGCTACAATCTTATTAAAAATACAGCCTGTTTAATTAGTTAGTTTTTTTTACTTACCAAGTACAACTAGGTTAGAAAGAGCTTCCACTGTGCCAAATTCATTTTTGATTTTGATTTTGATTTCCCCAGTGTCTTTACGCTGTAATTTGGTGAGAAGCAGCCGGCTTTCACCCTCTGTAATCTCAATCTTGCAGTGAGCGTCTGGCACGAGCTCCTCACCATCTTTGTACCACTGAACTTTGCATGGCTCACGGCCAATATAAGGAACTTTAAAGGTGGCTTTCTGATTGTGTTTGATCACAATCGGTTTTGCAAATACTTCAATTTCCTTTGCATCGAATCTTGGTGGATCTTAGCACACAAACAGAATGATAAGTATAAACGTGAAATTCATAACATTTGCAAATGCATTGGCACAAATTAGCAGATGTTAGAAAACAAACCTTCAACTGCAATCACACATTCGGTTTTACGCCCATCAGCCTCAAATCGATATTTTCCAGCAAATTCTTCTGTTACTTTGTCAATTTTCAGTTTGTGAAGGACCCCGTCTTTACTGATGGTTATACCCTCAGTGGTCTCATCAATCTACAGAGAAAAGTAAAAAACGGTGTATATGTGTTCACACACACACCAAGGGCCAGATTTACTGCCAGCTTGTGCCAGCGCAAAACCTCTTTTGGCATTAAAAAACTATGGTCACGGTTAACTGAAGACACACAGTGAAAAATTAACGCTGAAAAGCCGTGGACAGGGTTATTTTTGCAGCTGACCATATTTAATATCCGTTTGTAGGACTTTCCCCTTCAGATGCAAAATGTATTTAAATGAATCATGCAAAGTTTGCACTATTCAATTTACTGTTACAATTTAGCATCATTATTTAACAGGCCAAAAAAAGCATGTCTTTAAAAAGATGCTAATTTGTGCTGTTCTTGGTGGATTTCGTTGGTCATTATGGAAATGATATGGCTGCGTCTGTGTTCTTTAATTTGCTCGTCGTCAGTAGATCATGCACAGAACATTCCACTCCCATCGGCTTTTTTTGGAATTGTGCTCTCATGCTAATTTGCCCTGTTTAGTAAATGTCATGTTATACTTTATATACATATAATATGGCATCTTTACACCTCTTCACCATCTTTGGACCAGACACCCTCACAGTCAGCACTGAGTTTGCAGACCATTTCAGCCGCCTCTCCCACAATAGCTTTGCAGTCTTCCAACCCAGCAGAAAAGTAAACACCAGGATCTGAAAAAAAAAAAAAAAAAATGAAAATGGATGTATGGGATTTAGTTTTGAATTAGTTGAGGGTCAGATGACCATTGTCTTGGTATTATCTTCTGTGCTGACTTCATACAATCTGTATCCTCTTCCATGTTATGATGATAATGATAATTATGAAGCATTTCTGAAGGACCGCTACACATTTCAACTGACTTATTTCGAACTGCATTGTACAGTCATTCTTTTCATTCCAATAGTCCATAATTATCCCTCTTTTGGGTTAAGTTGTTTAGTTGAGATAATTCTCTGAATTAGCAGTCACTCTAACTATTCTTCAGCTTTACCACTACAGGGTGTACACAAATAATTGAAACCTTCTGCTTTTGGTTGTATTATCAAATATTGTTGCTTTTCTTTTGACAATTAGAATACTTTGCAGTTCTTTTTTTCCATTTCGTATTGTTTATTCTCTGGACGCAATCCAAATGGAATGTGTTCTTGTGGTAAATTTGCTCTAAAATGTCCTGGTAAATGATTGAGTCACTTTCGTGTGAAGAATGCCAAGTGTTTTGGCAATTAATAATCTTGCTGGTATGACTTCTGTTTGAATCTTCGAGTCTTCTGAGGCACATCAAGTCTTTGTCTTCTCATAATTAAAGTTTGTGAGGTCATATTAGGTTGCATTTATTATTATCATGTCCCGGTTCCTCTGATTAGTGAGCGAGATGATTTGCCTTTAAGACGAGCAAGCGTGGTGAGGACAATACAAGCGCATACTGATATACACAAACAGCAGACACACAAACAGTGCATAAGAAATATCTGGCACATTGCAGACTGTGTGGATACTATTTTTTAAAACCAATTTATTATTGAATCTTACAAGTAAACAGACATTTTTCCACAAAGGTATTGGTCCCCTCTCCATTTAAATCATTTAAAGGAATAATTTACTCCGAGATGTCACTCCAAACCTATATATATAAGTCCAAATGAATCCAAAACAGGCACTTCAAAATTAATTAATTCATCAATTAATTAAAACAGAAAAAAATAAAAAATAAAATAAAAAATATCTAGTAGTGTATGTGTAACCTGACTCCGCCAGATGGATTTGCTCTGCATATCCATCTGGAAACCTTCCGTTGAAGTAGTTTTGGTAAGGGGCGAAAATACTGGTTAGCTGATTGGCCTATGTTTGTGATAGACGGGCCAAATCAACCAATCAGATCAACGAAGCATATGAGAGTGACGACGAAAACACAACCACAAGCCAGGCTACTCTTGCTGCTGCAGGTAAAGGCTCGTTAGCTCTGTAATTCCGTAATAACGCTGTAATTCCGATAAAACTTGCTCGATAGCCACACTGATGCTAGTTTCATCCGCTGAAGCCGCCATGTTCTTAAGACTGAACTGTCGCGCTTCTCGTTGCGTCACACCTCAACCCGCCTCAAAGCCAACGCTGATTGGACGTTCGTTTGGTGAACTGCTCCCAAATTTTCTTTAACGGAAAGTATCCAGACTGATCTGCGAGTGAAACCTTGAAAGCTCGCGAGATCAGGATGGTCTCACGAGGCTAGTGTATGTGAGCATTCATTCAGAATGATTTAGTCTATCACAAAAAAGAAAAAAAAAAACAGCATACAGGTTTGGAATGACATGATGGTGGGTAAATAATTACAGAATGTTCTTTTTTGGCTGAATTATTCCTTTAATAAACAAAGTTTATTACACCCACCAAACACCCACTCGCACCCGATGTGCAAAAAATATCTCTCTCCCGCCTACTCAAATCAACTGAGCTTGCTCATCAGATATGCCTTCACAAAGTTTCAACAAGCATATTTGGTGAAGAAACTGCTGATATGAATATATGCTTACAAAGCCAGTTCTATACATACTAAACCCGAGGTTGTAATCTTTAAATGAAGAGCGGGACAGTGGATCTGACAAAATTTCTCAATGGAAAGTTATCCAGGAAGCCGTTAGGTCTGTGGTGAGATGTTTGGTCTTGCAGAAATAAGACCCAAAACACAAAGCATGTCTAATAGTTGAATTAAAGCTAAACTATTAAAAAAATATCCTTTGGGGATGCTGTGGTAGTGCGACAATCAAATGTTTAATAACCACCCACTCAATTAAAGAAGTTTTCAAATGAACTAGGTGCAAAAAATGTCTCCATAATGATGTGAAAAACTTGGAATAGGAAGTGTTTGGATAACTTTGTTTCAGATTATGTGATTGAATTAGACTCAGAACTCAGACGTTATTCCTGAATGTTTTGAATCACTGTAAATAATGACATTGCTTCCATGCAACTGTCACTGCAACTTCAAACATCTCTTACCAACAACTGTCTCCAGAACCTGTAGGCCATGTTTTTTACGGCCCGAACGATTGCCAGCTTTTGCTGACTCATCCTCTTCATCTTCAGCACCTTTTTCTTCCCCTGTAGCTTCAGTGCTGCCCCCTGTTGGGCCTCCTGGACCTGGTGGCTTCCCGGGTCCTGGTGGGTCCCCAGAACCTGATGCGCTGCCAGAACCTGATGCGCTACCGGATGGGTTCTCGGAACCTGAAGGGTGTTCAGAACCTGACGGGTTTCCTGAACCTGACGGATTACCGGAACCTGATGGGTTGCCAGACCCTGATGGGTTGCCAGACCCTGATGGGGTTTCTTTATCTGATCGGTTACCTCCACCTTCAATCATGCCATTTGGTCAGTTGTGAAGCATTTTGAATCAAATCAAATCAAATCAAATTTATTTATATAGCACAATTCATCCATCAAAGTAGTTCAATGCGCTTTACAAAAAAAAGTAAAAACATCATAATAACATAAATACAAATAAGCACAAAAAAGATCATAAGAATAAAAATATAAAAACTGCACAGTATGGCTAATTTTAAAAGCTCAGTCATAGGCTTGTGAGAAAAGAAATGTTTTCAACTTGGATTTAAAAATCGATACGTTCGGGGCACATCTAAGATCTTCTGGTAGTTTATTCCAGTCGTGTACAGCAGAGATGCTAAACGCAGCTTCTCCATGTTTTGTTCTAACTCTGTGCTCCACTAGCTGACCTGAGTTCATTGATCTAAGAGTCCTGTTAGGTTTATATTTTTCAAACATATCAGAAATGTACTTAGGACCTAAGGAATTCAGTGCTTTATAGACTAAAAGCATCACTTTAAAAACTATTCTATAACTAATTGGGAGCCAATGCAAAGTTTTAAGAACTGGAGTGATGTGCTCTATTCTCTTAGTCCCGGTTAATAATCTAGCAGCAGCGTTCTGAACAAGCTGCAGCTGCTTTACAGTCTTCTTCGGAAGTCCGGTTAATAAGCCATTACAGTAGTCGACCCTACTAGAGATAAAAGCGTGGATAAGCTTCTCTAGGTCTTTTTTAGGCACCAATCCTTTAATTCTAGATATATTTTTCAAGTGATAGAATGCTGTTTTGGTAACCGCTCTAATATGGCTATTAAATGTAAGATCTGAATCTATCATGACACCAAGATTACGCACTTGATCCCTTATTTTAAATGCACGAGAATCTAATTCTTTGATAATTCTTGTTCTTTTATTTTTGTTGCCAAACACAATAACCTCAGTTTTATCTTGGTTTAGTTGTAAAAAATTTATATTCATCCAGATTTGTATTTGTTCTATACAGCGACACAGAGAGTCTATTGAACTATTGTCATCTGAATCAAGAGCCATATATATTTGAGTGTCGTCGGCGTAACTATGATAATTAATGTTATATTTTTGTAGAATCTGGCCTAAAGGTAACATATAGAGATTAAATAATAGTGGTCCAAGAACTGATCCCTGTGGCACTCCGCATGTCATGGCCACCCTATCAGATTCAGCATTTCCGATATTAACAAAGTATCTCCGACCATTCAGGTAGGATCTGAACCAGTCAAGGACTATTCCGGAGACTCCTACCCAGTTTTCCAGCCTATCTATAAGAATTCTATGATCAACAGTGTCAAATGCTGCACTGAGATCTAATAGAACCAAAACTGTTATTTTATCCGAATCAGTATTCAGCCGTATATCATTTAAAACTTTAATTAGGGCAGTTTCAGTACTATGCTGTGGTCGAAAACCTGACTGAAATGTATCTAAAAGACCACTTAAAGTCACAAACTCATTTAGTTGAATAAACACAGCCTTCTCAATAATCTTGGCTATGAAAGAGAGATTCGAAATAGGTCTATAGTTATTCATAATCGAAGCATCCATTGTTCTCTTTTTTAATATAGGCTTAATGGCAGCGATTTTCAAGGACGTTGGAAAAGTGCCTGATTGCAAAGAACTATTAACTATTTGCAGCACATCTGTTACTATAGAGCTAAAAATTGTTTTGAAAAAGTCTGAAGGCAGAATGTCTAGACAGCACGTGGAAGATTTAAGATGTCTAACTATTTCTTCTAGGAATTTTTGGTTAATTATATTAAAATGTGACATAATAACCAAGTTTAGTCTTGGTGGTTGTAGTGACGGTATAGAGTCATTATTAGACTGTGTAGTACTGATAATCCGTCTAATATTTATAATTTTTTATATATATATAATTGAAGATTGACATCAATATGATAAAGAGCATGATGAAAAGAACATGTAGGATAAAAAGAATAACACACAACAAACAAGAACATTTAAGAGAACAGAGGCAAAAACAACCACAAAAATGCAAACAATGAACATTTTCAGAGGTCCAGCCTCTAAACGTGCTTTAGAGTGAGTGTATGTATTTTGTTTCTGTTGTCATGAAGGGTTATTCCAACCACAATGAAATCTCATTGGTCCAAAATCAACTGTCTCCAGGTTCTGGAGACAGTTGCACACATATGTGTGTATTAAGCAAATTATACATTATAAATCAATTTATTAAGATTTATTATGCCATAGTACTTTCTTGTTTTTACAAGAAATTTTCCAGAACAAAAATGCTGCACAACCAATCAGAACATGATGTTATGCAAAACTTGATATGTGGCCAATGAGATTTCACAGTGGGCGGGGCTACCCAGTGTGGCACCACAGATACAGAAACCAAACAACCAGAATATTATTTTCGAAACGTTACACACCGACTCTGAAAAACACTGACACACCACACAAAAACACACAATACAGGTACACTGACAACAAATAAATGAAACAAACAAACAAACAAACAACAAACAAACAACAAAGACAGACAAACCGAGCAGCACATTAAGCTGGTTTGCAAATTTGTGTGGTAGAATCTACATTTTAAAAAATATTTTTTTTAAACATTTAAAATTGTATCGAACATTCGATGATAGAGAAAATGAAAACGATTTTTTTTATGTTGTCATTTTACTGGTTCATATTTTTGGAAATTGCATTAGTCTCTCCTCTCCTCCGTTTTCCCCTATGTTAAAAGTAGTATTACTTAAATATACACATAAATTATTCTTAATCACTGAATATTAATAATCATGCTTAAATAATTATTTAAAAAAAAAGTTAATTCACATCAAATGTTCTGTTAAGATTTTATCAGTCATTCAAGGAAAAAATATTTGTTTGTGTTACTGTTGATACTTAATGGAAAATACACTTTTTAGTTAAAAAACACTATTTAGTTTCTGTAATCATTTTAATTCACATGAGCTGGATTTAGTGTGTTCATCCCACACTCTTACCAATCACCGTGTCTGGTATCAGTGGGCCTTGTCTTTCACGGGTACGGCCCAAAGCTTCCCCTTCCTGCTTACAATGCTCCTTGTTCACATCTGGAACTGGGCTGGGTGTGTTTGAGTTTCCTATCATGATTTTTGATGTAAACTATAAATTAATCAACATAGTATGTGTAATGATTTGATTGTGGTGTGTGTGTGTGTTTGTGTCCCACTTGAGCTAAAAACACCTGCAGGATGTAGGTGTGTTATGATGATAACTGCTTATATTTGTGCAGAGTAACATCCGCTTGCAAAAGATGTTGCACAAAACAAAATTATATTGCAAAATCCTGTTTAATGACGGCAAAAAAGTATTTAAATGGTATCACAATTGCTGTTGATTTTAGAGTTAAATAGAGTGTGTATGTATATAGCTTTGTTTCAAATTACATAACATTAAATAATATATAACAGTATGATAGTAGACTTTTACATTATCAAAAGAAATTCTACTTCAAATAAATGCTGTTTTTTTTTTTACTTTCTATTCATGACTAATTTATCAAAAATAATGATTTCTGAAGGATCTATGACACTGAAGACTGGAGTAATTATGCTGAAACCAAGCTTTGCCATCACAGAAATACATTACATTTAAAAAAAAATTTAAATTGAAAATATTTTAAATTGTAACAATATTTTACAATATTGCTGTTTTTACTGTATTTTTGGTCAAAATTAAATTGAAAATGTCAAGAAGATTGCAGACCTCTGGTTTAAAGTTTGGCCTGCTCTGTTTTATGTAAGAACCAACCACTTTTGCCATGTTACAGTACATATTTTTAAAATTAGAGATGAAAGTGAGAAGAAATCTAGCGTACAGTATATATGTTTTGTTTCTCCTTGTATAATTGCTTACCTATAACAGTCTCGGGTACAAGAGGTCCTGCTCGCTGACGCTTTTTTTCTTCTTCATCACCTCCTCCCTCACCACCGCTTCCACCAGAGCCATCAGCTCCTCCAGCTCCCCCAGCTCCACCCGCCCCTCCAGCTCCACCGGCTCCTCCAGCTCCATCAGCTCCACCCGCCCCTCCAGCTCCACCGGCTCCTCCAGCTCCATCAGCTCCACCCGCCCCTCCAGCTCCACCGGCTCCTCCAGCTCCATCAGCTCCACCCGCCCCTCCAGCTCCATCAGCTCCACCCGCCCCTCCAGCTCCACCGGCTCCATCAGCACCTCCAGCCCCTCCGGCTCCACCGGCTCCTCCACCTTCTCCGGTACCAGTAGCTCCTGTAGCCCCCACCGCTCCTACCGCCCCTGCAGCTCCACCTCTACCTCCAGCTCCAGCCTTCTCAAGCATTGCTGCCTGTGCAGCCATTGCAGCCGCTGCCGCAGCCCCCGCCGCAGCAGATTGCTCAGCACTCAGGCCTTCACTTAAGGCCTTGAGTTCAGCCTGCTTCCTGGCCTCTTCCTGAGCTTTGGCTTTGGCTTTAGCTGCTGCAGCCCGTGCCGCTGCAACTGCCTCGGCTTTAGCATCAGCCTCAGATACACCTTTGGCTTTAGCTGCAGCAAGAGCATCCTCTGAAGCTTTAGCAGCAGCTGCGGCCACGGTAGTTGCAGCCGCCTGGGCGGCCGCTTTTGCTGCTTCGGCTTCAGCTTTGGCTTTGGCTTTGGCTTCAGCTTGAGCTGCCTCTCGTTCGGCCTGGAGTTTCTTAGCTGCCTCCAAAGATTCTGACATCTCTTTCTTGTGCTTCTCAGCCTGCTCGGCAGCAATCTTCTGCAAGTCGTCTCCAGCACCGCCTGCCTGAGTTGTTTTACGGGCTTTCTTCTTGCCTTTTGTTGCAGGATCTTTGTCAGCTATTGTGGAAACAATATTAGCAACAGATTCAGATAGTGCTTATTACATTTATTAAGGATTTACATCATGTTAATTTGACACAATTGATTATTACAAAACAGACAATAATATAGTCTTTATTTGTGGACACATTTTTTAAATATTGACATATGCTATTATTTGTGATTTATTTGCTATTATTTGTGATTTATACCTAATCAACAAATCAAAATTTGATTAGATTTTTAAAATAATTGACAAAGGTATGTTCTAGTAAAAGGGCTGTGATCATATGTGATTGATTATTAATCTGCATATCATGCAATTATTACAATTATTTTTCCATTCATTGACAGCCCAGTTGTCTAATAGAACGGCAGTCAATTTAACATGTAAATTTAGTTTAATTTGTGGACTCACTTGCAAATAATAATATATGTGATAATTTGCTATTAATTTAAAGTGCCCCTATTATGCTATTTTAAAGGTTCCTAATTATGTTTTGGAGCTCTCCTACAACAGATTTATTGTACATGCATCACAGTTTCTCATTTTTCTCATAATAAATTTTGCACCTCACCACATTAAATGAATCTCAAATGACTCGACGGGTGAATCAATCTCTCTAAATCCCTCCTTTCCACGAGGCTACTCTGCTCTGATTGGCCAGATGGCTCTGTTACTGGTCTACCGTTTACAGCGCTTGACGGAAGCTAAACTCTCATTACCATAACGGAACTTCGGAGGCTTCCTCCGTCTTCAGCAATTTTACACACTGTGTCCTAAACCCGAATGTGTATGCAACTCGAACCTCCATCACAAGGACGACTTGAGCAGGACATTTCTTACTCAAAGTAGTAAGAATAAAAATCTGCATTAAAACACAGTTTTAGGTAATAGTGGGCCGACAGCTGATTTGCAGAACTATTTCAGTAAGACAGTAACGTGAGATAGCCGGTTAGCAGGAAACTTACACAATATAAAACACAAAACTTCGTATTTTGAGTACTCGGTAGAAAATATATACATCAATAATTATTCATACTTACAGGTTGTGATTCTGAGGAGCAAGATGGTCAAAATAAATTGGGTACTGGCCCATCTTTCAAGAGCAAACGTTTTACAAATCCCGCAATGAACTGATGAACAGATTTAACTCCGTTCGTCGACACATTAGCAGCATCCCTCCACCACCCCATCTCCTCATTTCTAGTCCTAACTACAACAACCAGGGGGAGTACTCTGGGTTCGGGCAAAAAATTCCGAGCTTGGAGCCCTCCCCCCGGACAGCATGCCAAATACGCATAATCTTTACTCTGTTTAATTTGATATAAGTGTTAACTCGTGAACAGATATATTACACACTGCATGAAAGAGAATATTTGAAAAACCATAATAAGGGCACTTTCATTAATCCGCATGATGATGTATTTAATTTGATTACATTTTTATTAATTGACAGCACTTTTTTCTAATAATTGAAAAAAAAAGGTTGTAGTTACCTTCTACAATCAGCCAAGCACTGCAAGACTTAATGCCGGCTAGAGCAGCATAGATTCCAGCATCCAAAGGCATACAATCAATGATTCTCAGACTGTGGATCAATTTATCCTCTGAAGTTGTAATCTCATATTTTTCATTGTTAGAGAGAGGTGTATTTTTTAGGGTCCAAACTATCTCATTAATGGGCTGAGTTAAGACACACTCGAAGATGGCATCCTCTCTCTCTTGGGCCGTCACCTCCTTAATCTTCAGGGCAAAGTCCACAGGGGGAACTGTGTGTTAAATATGGATAAACACACATCAGTCAATCCATGATGGCATTATGCATTCTGTGAGAGTCCTGCTGAAAAGACCGGCAAAACTGTTCACCACAGTATAGTGTTTTGGATGCTGGTATACTGGTGTCTCCACTAGGCTTAATTTTCAATGAAAATACAGTAGTAAAGAATTTGCTTAGGGTATACATATTATTATAATGTTAGAGTAGAAGCAAAACATGATTTATATTAGCAGACCAGAGACCAGAAACATCACATTCTGAATTTATTGTAACTTATTGTAAGTGCGACAAAACAGATGCTTCCAAGTGTAGATAGCTCCATTTATTATAATGGAGTCGATTTAGTTTTGATGCATCACGACACTTAGCTCACATCCAGTGTGGACGTGGTTAACCAGCTAGACCAGCATCAAAGCAGACCGGCACGGGAATTCATGCTGGTCTTTTCAGCAGAGGGTTTAATGACAAATAAACAAATGTGGTGTGAAAACCTACTCTTGAAATCCGTTGAAAAGATATTGACACCCTCAACATCCACTTGATAGATTCCTGCATCTTCTGGATTGAGATTTTTAACAGTGAAGATATACTTCTTGCCAACTTGTTTTAGACCATGTTTCATTTCTCCTTCAGCTTCTTTGGTGAATGGAATCATGACACCATCCTGAACAAAGGTTTTTTTTTTTTTTTTTTTACATGATGCATGTTCATGAATGCATTGCATATAAACAACAAAACTTAAAGGCTGGTGCTCATAATAATTCTGGCTGAATGGATGCCACTAGTATAGCATGTTTTCTCTATATAAATTTGCAAAGTATGTGCAATATCAGAAACCTTCCCAGCCATGCAAAAATTATAAATAAATCTCATTAACCAGCTAACAAAATTGTAGTCAAAATAATTCAATTAATTTCGGGTTGGGTGAATTCAGTACAATGGCAGTACGCCACCTACTGGACTGAAGTGTGAGGCAATTCTACTGTTAAAATTTCTTAAAGGGGCTATGTGTAGGTTTTTTTCAGTTGTACATTTATTAACCAACCATAATGTAATAGAAAGAATGACACCTTGACTGTCCACCACGGTTGCCTCTATCAGCCTGTAGGCTCAATTGTGTGTGGAGGAGTTGGGTCCGAATTGACGCGAAAATTCACAAAACGAGCTTGAGACTGGCTGCAGTTTCTCTAACGGCCACTGGTGTCAGTAACGGTTAGAAATTTCAGAACTTCCGCCATGCTTCTTTAAATGACATGTTTTTTTTTTGTTTTTTGTTTTTTTAGATAAACTTGTATATGAAGCAATAGTAAGTGCTGTCTGTCGATTGTCAGAGACAATTTCATTGTGTCTCTTCATATGCTCAATATCATGCATTGATTGTTTGTGACTAGCATTGATCTACTATATCACACCTTAACACAGTTCTCACCTTGTACAGAAAAATGCGACTGTTGGGGTCTTTGAGCTCCATTTCCAGTTCAAAGGTTGCAGCACCCTCAGCCTTCACCTCAATGGGTTTGAGATTACTGAGATGTTGGATGAACTAAATCAGTGAAACAAACAGAACATAACAATTTGTCTCCACATGCAGTTGTGCACCCAGTCATGAAAATGTGAAAGCAATTCTTTGTGAAACCTTCTGTCATCCTGGCAGCTCTTTACCTGTGCCTGCTCCTCTTCTCTTTCCTTCTTCATCTCGACCAGTTTCTTTAACATGCCACGGAAATCAGTGATTTTATACTCGGAGCAAATGCTTTCATAGTCTTTCTTCTCAGCACTCAGCAGCAATTCCCAAACTGAGTCGTCAATGTCACCTTCCCTTTTCTCCTCACTTTTTTTGCCAGCACTTTAAAAAGATTGTGATGACAAATATGAGGCCAAATGCTAGCACTTAACTGGGTTAAAGTCACTGATGTTATAATATGAGATGGGCTAATTAACTATAGCAAGAATCACGCATATGAATAGACCCTAATGTGAAACTGCACAGCTGATGACATGGCATTAATGTGTAATGTAATGGAAACAAATGTCTCACCCTTTCCTGAGGTTCTTTCTAAACTCTGTTGGGTCACCTGCTACAGCTTCAAAATGCAATCAACAAACAGAAAGAAAGAATATTAACGCTTAGGTGCGCCATACTAGATGTCACACAAATCCCGTTAAATTGCTTTTAGTATAAAGAACTGCCATCCTAACCTGAAGAAAATCCACTAGCAATATGTTTTCACAATTGTCTTACCTTCTTCAGACTTTTTAATTTCTTTGTCTTTTTTGAATCCAACTAAAAAGAAAAAGAAGTTTTTTAAAAAGAGGGCATTACAATATGCTAATACGGGACAGTCCGTCAGTGGTCGTGGGCAAAAAATCCAAACGGCTTGATTATTGAGAGTGTTTAGGCTTTTTAAGGATTAAAAAAAGGAGTGAATTTATTGTTTATTATATGGTGGTTGTGTCCACACACTGCAAAGACACATTTAAATGCAAACACCATATAAAAGTGAATTTTGCATCCAATGACCCCTTTAAGAAATGTGTCTTACCTTCAATGACATTTAGGACAACAGTGCAAACAGCCTTCCCATATTCATTTGTGGCGTAGCATTTGTAAGTGTCGACTTCATCCCCAGTGACTTTAGGTATCTGCAAGTAAATAATCCGAGAAATGGGTTCGTAGCTTTGATTAATCTTGGATAATAATTGAATAACAATGATAATGAAATGAACATTTAAAGGTAAAGTGTGTAATGTCGGAGAATTGTAAAAATAGTAATGACTGTTTCCAAACAGGTTTTCCCCCCAACCTCTACCACTGGTCAGCAAAATAGATGTCCCGCCCTAAAGTTGTGCCATTGGTTGTGACAATGTTGCTGTGTTAGGCTGCTCAAACAACAGAACACAATGCCTTGATGGCACAGAGGAACTGAATTTACACTATCCAAGGGAATGAACCTACGAATAAGTCTCTTCATATTAATCTGTGATATAAGACATATATTTTATAATTAAAACATTACACACTTCACCTTAAATATTGAGCAGTAGTTTAAAAGTAAGGCTAAAAGCCTGTGCATACCTCCAAAGTGTGTTCACTAGTCGTGGGGTCATATTTGTTCAGAAACTTTTGGGGATCATTCATTTCTCCTTTAGCTCTACGCCAGGTTACAGTGGGTGTTGGATTTCCATTCACTTTGGCTTTAAAAATGGCCAGCTTTCCTGTTTTACAAAGATTTAAAGTTGAATTCTTTATCTGGTAAATATTGAAAGGCTTTCAAAAACAAATTGTGGAAATTATTGGGGTGTAGTATTCTTTTTTCAGATGTCAACATAGCTCTTGTGCCTTGACATCACTAACACTGTACTTGTTATGTCAAATGTGTGTTGGGTAGTTAATTACAGATTTTACAGAAATCTTACTTTCATTCTTTTACAATTATATGTACATTTATTTGTTCAGGTACAAAGTTTACACTTAACTAAATTTATGCATCTCCATTATGAAAAATGGTTGATGAGTGAGTGCTTGAAATTAGTTTTGTAGGCAAACATAAATTGAGCCTATGTGTGAATTTCTGTATAATACAAACCTTTTAATAACAAATCAAACAAGTACCCGGCATACTGTAGACTATTTAAAATACATCCCAGTTGGTTGGGTAGACATCCAGACAACTAGCAATATTTCATGATTTTACCCCTGATTTCACAGACAAGGCTTAAAGGGTTAGTTCACCCAAAAATGAAAGTTCTGTCAGTAATTACTCACCCTCATGTTGTTCCAACCCCGTAAGACCTTCGTTCATCTTGGGAACACAAATTAAGATATTTTTGATTAAAACTGAGAGCTGGATCACTCCTCCATAGGCTTCAAAGGGATTGAAACTTGCCAGCCCCGAACAGTTATTAAAGAAATCGTTAAAATAGTCCACGTGACTACAGTGGCTCAATCTTAAATTTATCAAGCGACGAGAATACTTTTTGTGCGCAAAAAAACAAAACAAAAATAATGACTTTATTTCAATTGTTCATTTCCTTCTCTGTTGGCCTCAAGATTGTTCACGTAGTGTAATAGCGTAGAGCTTCTGGTTGAACGTCACACGCATCACACACATGACCAGCATCGGCCAATAGTGAGCCTACGTGTGACGTACAACACAGAAGCAGTACGCTGTTAAACTATGTGAACTGACTCGAGGCCCACAGAGAAAGAAAATTAATAGTTGAAATAAAGTCATCATTTTTGTTTGTTTTTTACGCACAAAAAGTATTCTCGTCAATTGATAAACTTAAGATTGCGTCACTTGGACTATTTTAACAATGTCTTAAATACCTTTTCGGATGGAAAGTTTTAATCCCTTAGAAGCCTATGGAGAAGTGACCCAGCTCTCAGTTTTAATCAAAAATATCTTAATTTGTGTTCCGAAGATGAACGAAAGTCTTACACCGTGTCCTAACTACACGCGACGCGATAAAATGCAAGCGACAGCAAGTGTGTCTGTCCACACTAGACGCGACACGACTGTGAGACGCCACACGTCAATCAAAAATCACAGCCATTCAGAACAGTGTGTGTATTCAATGCTTCAGCTATACTTCTCCAGACGGAATCCTTTTATCTGATGTCGTTGTGGAATTGTGGGATTTATCGTAGAGAATTGAATGCCTTTGAACTTCGACAATCAGATCCTCGTCGTCCATGTTTGATGATTAAATATTCATGACACGCAGAACTTCCATCCAATGAGATCTCTGTGTGGGCGGATCTGTCAGCCGCGACGTCGCAGAAATAGGAACCGTTTCTAAATTAGAAACTTCGCGTGTCGCCGTCGCGTCTGGATAGGGCAAAAACTGTGATTAACATGGAAAATACACCTTTTATCGTGTGTCGCGGTGTGTCACGTCGCGTGTAGTTAGGACACGGTGTTACAGGGGTGGAACACCATGAGGGTGAGTAATTACTGACAGAATTTTTATTTTTGGGTGAACTATCCCTTTAAACCTAGTCCCAGACTAAAATGTATGTCATATCTCAAAATATGTTGGTGGCGGTGCCATTGTTTTGTCTCAAGATGCACACCAGTAAAGTTTTTTTTTTTCTAAGGCATGTTTATAAAAGCTACTTAAATGTCCTTATTGAACTGGCTTAATCTAAACCCTGTCTGTGAAAACAGGCCTTAATACATTATTCTTATGAAATGGGGAAAATAGCAATGATAAAAATGCGTGTGTTAGAAAAGGTTACAGTTTTGACACTAGTGAGTTTTTTTCTGAGAGGATCTTAATTGTATTTCATTACCACACTAGCAAAGTCAAATAGTTTAAAAACAGGGAGAATAAATTGCACAAAATCAATAGCTTGAAAGGTCAGATGTCATTATAAGCGTAAATGAAAGCATGCATTACACATTTGTGGTCTTGCTCTGTGCATTTCAAACTAGCATGAAATGGGATATATGCTATCTGATTTCCTTCCCTCTGTGCATATATAGCTTTAGTCACATGTTAACGCGGTAGGACAAGCAGCAAACCTGATAAATCACTCATACTATAAGTTAAGTCTGTGTAGCTGCACAGCTTAGACGTTTAGGGCAGTAAATCTGTGTGGTAATCCTCTGTACGTGCTCATAGCTTGTTAATTTCACATCCAGGATCGTTTAGCTCTCAACTGTCACCTCTAATCATATTTGCATTTACTTTTGCAGTTTCTTCTCTTTTAATGTGCTTACCTTCTTGAATGGTTAAAGCGATGGGTTTACGTGTGAAGTCGGGTGTTGTCATTCCCTCGGGAAGTTCCTCAATATATTGTGTAATCATTACACCAGGAACCTTAGATCTCTTTTTGATGCCTGAGAGAATCCACATTCAGGGTACAATGTCAGAAATTTGGGGGGAAACAACAAAACAGCAGGTGCACAGTGACGTAACATGCTGAAAAATCATATGCATGAATGTCTAGCCTATGTAAAAAAAAACTATTTACAAAACTGTGTACAAAATACAATACATTTCAAGTTGGTGTTGATATGTTTCCTGGAGATAATATCTAAGACATTCAATGATATTTGAACCATGAAAATGTCCTTCTTGATTTGCTTTACATATTCTTGTTTTTCACATTTTTAAAAAATTGAGGAAAGAAATGGAAGAAAGGAAAAAGAAGAAATTGTCACTTCAGTGAATATTTCTCAGAGTAGGCTTATTTTTGAAAGTCAATTGTATTCATTTGCCTTACATGTATACCATTATTACCCAAAATATATAGTTCACTGAACACGCGTTGAACTTTGTGACCTTTTCTGTACTTAGATATGTTGATACATTAGTCTCGCGTAGCCAGATCTTTGTCTAGCGTCCCCTGCCCGTAAATTTATGTATGCGGGTTCTAATAGCTGAACACATGCAGACAAACTTTTGGTAGAGTTTGCTTTATTCAACTTGAGGGTGGCGCTCTAATGTTGATTGACAGGCTTTAAATACACAAGACACATGCATACATGTAGAATGCTAGCTTAGAATTGCCTTAATGTATTATTGCCTCTGGATTTTGTTTTAGATATTACAACTTATGTAGGAATTCCAGTGAGGAAAAGAGACAAACAAAAAACAACGGTAACACTTTAGAATACGGTTCCTTCGTTAATGAATAACTACACAGGAACAAATGAGTAACACAATATTAACAAACAAGAAATTCCGATTAACGAATTAGTAAGTAATAGCACACAGATGAAAGTGGTAGCTAATAATCGATAACTACTATTTTTTTAATGCTTCCCAGAGAACTACTGAAAAAGTTTAATAATTCATGCAAAACTAATCAACAACTAATGCAGGACAAATGACTAGCACTACATTAACATTAATTACATGCTACTGTAAACGAATACACAAGGTTTATCGATATGTTATATAGCATAGCAGACTTATGATTTGGGAAATAATTAGCTTATGCTCTCTCCTAGAGAATTATTTATCAACTGAATAATTTTAAAGAAATGGATCTTTAAATGCAGTTGTCGGGACCTTATACTTATTGGTCCTGTGGCCAATTTTCCGGCATTCCTCTTGACTGGCATTGAATCACTAGAGTCACGGTTACGACTGGAACATATTGAGTTATCAACCATCCAAATATATACTTTATTTATTTTATTATTTAACCTCGCAAAAAAAAAAAAAAAAAATTATGTATGTCTCCTAGCTCATATACATGTGTGCAAATATATTGTGAAGGATTAGAAGATTCTACACTTTAGGATTGGCTTTTCATTAGTAACTACTGTAAGAATCATGGTAACTAACTAGTAATGACTCAAGTGTTACTACATACTGTACTTCTAAAGGAATTACTATTTAAAACTTCACCAAAAACCTCAAAAGCTTAAAATATTTAGTAATTCCTTTAGAAGTATGTAGTAACACTTGAGTCATTACTAGTTACCATGATCTTCACTTTAGAATACAGATCCAAATAATAAGTAATTATTTTAGAAGTATGTAGTAACACTTGAGTCATTACTAGTCAGTTACCATGATTCTTACAGTAGTTCTCTGGGAAGCATTAAAAAAATAGTAGTTATTGATTAGTTAACAGTGAACTACCACTTTCATCTGTGTGCTATTACTTACTAATTTGTTAATCGGAATTTCTTGTTAGTTAATAATAGTTAATATTGTGTTACTCATTTGTTCCTGTGTAGTTATTCATTAACGAAGGAACCTGATTCTAAAGTGTTACTAAAACAAAAAACAGAACTATATAAAGGCTATTCACATGAGCAACATGAGTTTCAATTAAAGGATTTATACTTTCATTAATTTGATACGTTATTCCACATATCATATACACATAACTGAAGCGGATTGATATCGTCATTGTCTGGAGTGGGGTTTAGGCTACGTCAGGTAAGGTGAAAATAACCCAGGCAGTCTGAGATCCGCCCCATTAGACCTTATTCACAGAAGCGCCATCTTTGATTTTTAATGGGAATGAAAGAGGCTGTGAGGGGTAAATGGTAAAATTTTGTCGATGTCTGTAGACAAAAAACTCCCTACAATATTTAAGATGTGGAAAATTATAAGTGTTTTAGAAGCTGTATGCAGCTTTTTACAGAGTGTCCCATTGAGAACACTGAAAGTCTATCCCTCACAGCCTCACTTTCATCACTGCTCTGAATAAGGTCCATGCTCTAAATAGAGCATGCTGCAGTTCCATTTTTCACCACAGATTTACATTGGAAAATTGTGGGGCGCTGTAGAGCTGGGGAGGAGGAGGACTCAGGCATCATAGGTTATGCCTGCCGAAGCCATACGTTAAAATGTAATATATCTTGCTAATTGTATGACTTAAAATAGTCAAGAAAATCCAAAAAAATTTGTTACAGAATGCTGTACAATTTACAATTTATTAGTGATTCAGTTTATAGAGGTCTTTGTTTTGGATGAATATTTTGGTGGTGCGCTTCACTGCCCCTATAAGAGCTTTGGCTGCCTTTGCCTAACGATAGCTGTGAAATACACAAACTTTTTAAAATATAGCATTTAGTTTCTCCTCTAAGGCATTAGGCTGCAGAATCGGATCTTTTAAACATGTTTTTTTTTACCCCTGGCAGACCGTTAAAGATTGCCACACACTATAGGCTCCCAGATTACCTCTAGATGTCAGCAAATCAGATTCAGAATGACAGCAATCTGAACATTCATATGCACATTATAAAGTTTGAATGGATATCATGATATGATATGATATACTGGATATCATGACATGCATGCAGATTCAGGTTGCTGTCATTCAATCACCTTACCTTGTCTTTTAGGAGGTAGAATTTCCAGTCCTGGTACAGTATAGCCACAACATTACAGTACAACAGCAACAATGGAAGGGGAAACAAAGGAGAACACAAAATTGTGAATCCTGGCTTCTTTTTTTCTTTGACAGGATTACGGACAAAACAAACGTACTCAAAAATACAACCAAAAAACACAGGACAAGGGAGAAGACGGGGAGATTAAAGCAATAAAACATAATTATTCAATCCACTAAGGGGTTGAATGTGAGATTACAATAGACAAGACTAAAGAAAGAGCAGACAAACTGGGAAGGGAATAAAAGTGTAAGACCTGTTTCACACAGCATACATTATCAGCAGTTTTTTTTATTCTTGCTACAGTATTCACACTGTAGCCTATAGCTGTGAGTTTCTATGCAAATCATATTTCGGCTGAAAATATAGGATACTATAAACCAATTATCTGTTCTTTTCAAATATGGATTTTTTTCACGTACTGCAATATATAGGAAATTACATGAGTGAACATATAATCACTTACCAGTTACATTTAGTAAATCTGACATGGTTTTGAAACTGTTCTACTTTTATGTCTCGGATCACAAATCAGTTATCAATTCTAGTGAACATCGACCCAATGGTCTTGACATTAATATTACTGTAGTGTTCATCTGGTGGCTATCACTAAATGTTTTGTACTTTTTCTTTATGAAAGTATTAATATAATATACATGCACTTCTTTTCTTGCATTTGCAGTGTGAAACAGGCCAGTTTTTAATTTTCTGCAATTGATATATTATTCACCCATCATAATAAAAAAGAAGGGGTTCATAAATAACATAAGAAAGAAAAAAAAGGAATAAAAAATGTAATTAAATAAGGTAAAATAAATCCCCTCCTCAAAGCAAATGAAATAAAAAAGCAAGAATGAATCAAAGAAATAATCAAAGAAAATAAATGTTAAGTGGGTGGATTTGGTGGAAGTGGGGAAAAAACAACATGTAATGATGTAAACTGGATTGTTGAAACGTAAGAGCAGTGAGTTGTGCATACAGGTTTGAATCCAGCCTGGTTCATTTCACCCGCTCTTCTTTTCTCGCTCTATTTACTGTCCTTCACAACACAGACACTTCACATTCAGGTTGGTTGATGGTCGTCCCTCGCATGGTTACGCGATTCAAAGAAACCCATGAATGACAGCAGGGCTGTTTAGTGAGCTTCCAGATGAAGGGCACACTAGGCACTGATAAAGGCTCTGATTTCATAAGCCACATTCATATTCTCTTCTTCATTTGCATATTGTGCACAGTGTCCAATTTCCAAACCCACAACCTACGACTCAAACCAGCTGTTTGATCATTCATGTGTTTAAATAAATTTGTGTGGCTAGGTTAGATTCAACACTTGCTTTTATCTCGCTATCTTGCTCTTGTAACCCCTCAGGGGCCGATATATTATTCACTTTGCCATGGAGAGGAGGTCATTAGATTTTTATCTGGAAAATCCGCGTTGCCTTTTAACACAGCTGCTTACCGTGGAAGAACTTTTCGAAATGAGACTCATGTCCTATCAAGTGTGTTCAAATTCCATTGCTATACTCTCATCATTATGAATACAATGAAAACTGATTAACTAAATTACATCCTCTGGGAATAGTTACCATTAAGAAAGAGAAGGAATTACACTGCAAAAAAGGATATTTTTTTTTTTCCATCATCCGTGTTTCTCCACTAGAGAGTCTTCACGGAGAACATGGCTGGATTTGTTGTTTCAGTAATTCAGTAATAGAGTACTTGGACAAGGTTCGGAGCCGGTGTCAGCCTGCCATATGGGAGAGAGAACAATTATATTGTTCTTACCGCCTTGCCCGGCAGCAGTTGGATCTAAAACCTTGGCTTTTTTCATCATCTTGATGCAGTCCAATGGCTCAAGAATTCAGAAGTATCTCTGGGTAAGAGAAAAGCAATATGAAAGGTCAATTTAATTTCAGTCTTATTAAACATTTGGAGAGATTAAAATGTTTGCACGGGATGCAATTAGAAGCTGTATGAAAAAGCTAATTTTATAAATCAATCAGTCTAGGATATTCGGGCCATGTGCTTCTGAAGAATTTATCCCCATTAAGCAGACACCTCCAAATAGGTGCAACTGGTATTTGCACATTTAAATAACCTATTAAGTCCACACAGTTTAGGGAAAAGAGCAATTCAGGTGAAATAGGCACAAAGACGGAGCAAAGTAGGACGGCAGTTATCCCATCTGTTGGGATGTGATGCAGTGTGACAGTGCAGTGCATTATGTTCCATTAGAGAGGCTTTGGGCCTAGTCAGCAAAACCTCCACGGCTCTAGTCATTCATCTTTTCAAATCCACTCACATATACAGTTCAGATCCAGTCAGTGTGTCCTCACTAGTATACCAGCACTAGCATAGCACTAATATGGGATTTTGACATGTTTGGATTTAACTGTCTACTGCAGTGAGACACATTGGCTTTGAGGAGAAGAGCTGAAAATATTTTAGTGAGCATGTGTTTGAGATTTGTAGCATTGTTCCAAAACCTAGTGTGCTGTCTACTGCCTACATAGGGGGTGTCACACATGATGCATGTGCATCCATTTGTGCTGTTTTCAATGTGTTTTCTGTGAACACAAGACTGACATCTTTGACTCATGTGCACTGAGTTTTTAGACACTATGACAAGGTAGCTAGCTCCTTGTGAAAAAAGGAACGCATCCTTGAATGTAAAAGGGGTCTAAGGCAGGATCCTACTTGAAATGAAACCTTATAAGTGACTGAATTGCTACCCTGCATGCCACACAAATAGTGCTCGTTGCGTTAATCACTCACAATTGATTTCAACAGTATTAGCCGTTAGCATGATGCTAAGATAACAGTGCAATAGTCTATGCAATATATATCACACACCTTAATATTTCAGTAAAATAGGTCCTTTTTAATTAAAGGGGCGATACGTAGAATTCACAAACCCTTGACATTAGTGACACTGGTCGTGGTTAAGTGAACTGCAGCCAGCAACCTATTCCTTTTGTTTTGACCTGGAAATTCAGTACTCTTTTAGAGAGCCCCCTACCATATAACAGTTAAAACACGGAAAGACAGAAAATTCTGTCAATGGCGGGGAAAGAGTTAAGAAAGCATCTGATCTCAGTGATGTGGATTATGTTTGCACCAGCTCTGCAATTCACCGGCATCATGTCGACAGATGAGGTTAATAAAATTACAATGTTATGATAGTTTGATTCAGATATAGACTATATAGATCTGGCTATGTATTTGAATTAATCAATCCCTTTTCTTTGGAGGACATATTGACATTTGTCAGGGTTGCTGCAGGATGACCGAAGACGAGGACACGGAATTCTCAATATAAGAGTTTTAATAACAAAAATGAACTTTTTCAAACTGAAACAAGAACAAAAACTCCAGGGATTCAGGGTTTACAAACAACCACACATAGACGACGATCGACAAACACTGAGGGAAAACACAGGGCTTAAAAGAACTGAACCAAACAAGATAATTAACTGAAAACAGGTGCATAAAATTGACACAAACGAGGAGCGGGAAAACTAACAGGACTAAACCAAAAATCACAAAAGACAGGGGAAGACAAGATACAAAACAGAACAGAACACATCAAAACGTGACAGTACCTCCCCCCTCCCCGAAGGCGCGTCCTCGCGCCGTATAACATCCAAAGGGGTGGGAGGGTGGGCGCCCTGGAGGCTGACGAGGGCATGGTGCAGGTCCAGGAAGCCTCCAGGGCGGAGCAGGCTGTGGGCGTGGCCACGACGGTGCAGGCTGTGGGCGTGGCCACGACGGTGCAGGCTGTGGGCGTGGCCAAGGCGGAGCAGGCTGTGGGCGTGGCCATGACGGTGCTGTGAGACTCTCGGGCGTCCAGGGCGGAACTGTGAGACCCTCGGGCGTCCAAGGCGGTGCAGGCTCTTCAGGTGGCCACGGCGGTGAAGACCCTTCAGGTGGCCGTGGTGGTGAAGACCCTTCAGGTGGCCATGGCGGTGCAGACCCTTCAGGTGGCCATGGCGGTGCAGACCCTTCAGGTGGCCATGGCGGTGCAGACCCTTCAGGTGGCCATGGCGGTGCAGACCCTTCAGGTGGCCATGGCGGTGCAGACCCTTCAGGTGGCCATGGCGGTGTTATCTTTTCGGGCCTCCGTGGATCTTTGGCCGGCCACGGCGAAGGCGTATGGCGCCCCCCCAAAATTTTCTTGGGGAGGACAGGCTCATGATCGGGAACTGACTTGACATCAACGGGCGCTGGGTCAACGGGTTCTGGGTCAACGGGCTCTGGGTCTGGGTCAACGGGTTCTGGCTCTGGGTCAACGGGCTCTGGCTCTGGCGCTGGGTCAACGGGCTCTGGCTCTGGCGCTGGGTCAACGGGCTCTGGCTCTGGCGCTGGGTCAACGGGCTCTGGCTCTGGCGCTGGGTCAACGGGCTCTGGCTCTGGCGCTGGGTCAACGGGCTCTGGCTCTGGCGCTGGGTCAACGGGCTCTGGCTCTGGCGCTGGGTCAACGGGCTCTGGCTCTGGCGCTGGGTCAACGGGCTCTGGCTCTGGCGCTGGGTCAACGGGCTCTGGCTCTGGCTCTGGCGCTGGGTCAACGGGCTCTGGCTCTGGCGCTGGGTCAACGGGCTCTGGCTCTGGCGCTGGGTCAACGGGCTCTGGCTCTGGCGCTGGGTCAACGGGCTCTGGCTCTGGCGCTGGGTCAACGGGCTCTGGCTCTGGGTCAACGGGCTCTGGCTCTGGGTCAACGGGCTCCGTGCTGGATTGGACCAGCATATCAGGAAACTCGGGGCTGGACGGGACCAGCATATCAGGAAACTCAGGGCTGGACGGGACCAGCATATCAGGAAACTCGGGGCTGGACGGGACCAGCATATCAGGAAACTCGGGGCTGGACGGGACCAGCATATCAGGAAACTCGGGGCTGGACGGGACCAGCGGTGAAGGCTTGATTGGGCTGGACGGGACCAGCTGTGAAGGCTCTGGGGGAAGAAGCTCTGGAAGGTCGTCAAACGGGTCAGGCTCTGGCGTGCATGCAATGGGCTCAGGCGTTGGCGTGCAGGTGATGGGCTCTTGCTGGCCGTGGAGATCGGGCTGGATGTCTCCCACGGTGAATGAGGAACCACACACCCACAGCGTACGGGCAATGAATTTTACTAACGGGAGGTGGAGATCTCCCAACAACAGTCTCTGAGCGAGGGTATCGTCCATCCCACTCCAAAACTCATGTGTCAGGACTCCTCGTCCCAATTAGAGTCCCGGAAAAGATGGAGATATATCTCCGCATATTCTTCCAGAGTCCGGCAATCTTGTGGGACACAGAGTTCGTAGTTCATTCCTTTTTTTTTTTGTTATGGTCGATCGTTCTGTCAGGGTTGCTGCAGGATGACCGAAGACGAGGACACGGAATTCTCAATATAAGAGTTTTAATAACAAAAATGAACTTTTTCAAACTGAAACAAGAACAAAAACTCCAGGGCTTCAGGGTTTACAAACAACCACACATAGACGACGATCGACAAACACTGAGGGAAAACACAGGGCTTAAAAGAACTGAACCAAACAAGATAATTAACTGAAAACAGGTGCATAAAATTGACACAAACGAGGAGCGGGAAAACTAACAGGACTAAACCAAAAATCACAAAAGACAGGGGAAGACAAGATACAAAACAGAACAGAACACATCAAAACGTGACAACATTACAGTACATAATAGCTTTTTCGGCATTATCCTGAACATTTTAAGCATTCATTGCATGTGTCCTTGAACAGAAGAGAGATTCTCGGGAGCACGTATAAACGTCACATCCTTTCAATTTTCCTGGCAAAAACATCCTTAAAAATCAGTCTACAGGCATTAGACAACCTAGGATGTTGAAACTTTTTAAGTTTCATTACAAGCTTTTTACACATTGGCACCAAAAAAGTGATTAATCCATGAAAATTCTTTAGCCCTCTTACTTGAAACAATTTTCATGAGTAGTTTTCAGTACTGAATAATATATTTTTTAAATTCTTCACTCAGCTCATCACAGTGCATTACAGTATTCCCTCACTGAAAGTTAATTTCTCAATGAAAGCTACGTTTGGTCAAACAAGATGAAATGCTGTCTAGGAAGGCAGTCGACTAGGTTTTGGACAGAGCTTGTTTATTTGGAATGATCTTGTAGTCTAGGGCTTTCAATGACTCTTGTCCTACTCTAGTCATTGACTCCTGCTAATGTTAGTCTCAATCTCATCTCACAAACAGAACAACTCAGGTTGTTTTATGCATTGGCTACCTTTTTTTCATAAATAACTCTATGAAATTGCATTCTGTGCTACATCAGTCATCTGACCGAGTGGCATATTCCATACACAATAGCATGCTGATTGGCCTCTTATACACACTGCACAGGGCATAATGGGATATAAATGCAAGCGTTTTGTGCATCACAAGCTGCTGAAATCTGACATTTGAGTGTCATCCTTCAACATGCATGTGATTCATTGCACTCATCATTATGCACGGTTTGGCTTGTCATTTCTGCTGGCGTTAAACCTGGCAGCTATTATTTCAATTGGTTGCATCATGAATAACACTTTGACAGTTATATTACTGCTTCGGATACAAATTTTGGTAATAATTATCAGCCTCAGGTTGAACAAGTGAATGCATGTACTGAAGTCATGTTAACACTTTACAATAAAGTTAATGAAATGAATTTACATAAGCATCGTGAACTGAATTGAACAGCATTTATTAATCTATAGATCTATAGATGAGTGTTTATAACAAAAGTTGCATAAATTTGCATTATTCATGAATTATCTGAATTATCCGAATCAGACCCAGAAAGCGGCGATGAAGAGAGTCAAGCAGAACCTCGCCAAACATGGCTGTTACAAAACGTTTCTGAATGGTACGTTTTTGAATTATTATTATTCTATTCTTCTATTATTACATAAGAATTTTGATGCCTGTTATACTTGAAAATGCTACTGCTGCTTGTTAGCTTTTTGAGATACGTTTTTATCTTGATTAAACATTTAATACAAATGATTACATGAGTAATACAGTTTTTTAAAGTTATTATTTTATCGATATAATGAATAACCGTTTAGCTATTAAGAAAACTTAGTTTACTCTGGTTGTCGTTTCCTTTAGGTGTACATGGCTAACGTTACTATAAACAAACACTGTTGACATTGATCACATTCATGAAAAAAATTACGACATAAAGTAGCTATACATGGCAAATACATTTACGAAATCTATATGATTACAAATTCAGGTCCAAAATGTTTGTACGCGTTTGCCATAGAAACACGAAATAGCATAACAAGTGACTATAAAGCCAGCGCTGGCATTTGTTTACGTCCTTGATAAAACGAAACCATTACGTCTAAAATTATACAAATACATTTAAAATGATTAAGTCTTAAAGGTTGTGGCCCAACAACTGCTGCATCTGGTTTTAGCGTTGGAACAGCTTCATGTTTTAGCAACAGTTTCTTGTGGAATCCGGTATTGAATTGTTGGAGATTTAGGAAGTTGTCTTCAGTGAAATGTGCCGCACAAAGAGCTAAATTACGATTGTAATTGTCAGAAACATTATCAAACATAAGTTGTAGCCATTGTTGACGAACTACAGCGTCCGTAGGAAGCCCGAACACAGAAGACCTGACAGCTGGGTGAAAATAACACACTTTCCACGGCATGGCTAGCTCTCCCCTGTAACTCTTCCTCTTCAGCAAAGACGCAGAAATACTGCCATGCCCTTTTTTGCGCATTCCGGTGGGAGGGTTGATGGGTTAGTGACGTCTAAAACCCAGCTGTAGTCCCAATCGAGTTGTTTTTGTAGGCATTTACACTTCCTGATTTTTAAAAGACGATATCTCTGCTTACATTGAACTTTCAGCGCTGCAACTTTGCAGATAATGTTCATGCACCAACAGCAACATTACACACTATTTAAAATGAAAAAAGTGAAATCGCAATCAACCACCCCTTTAATGCTGTAAAAAAAATTGTTCATTGTTATTTGATTATGCTTAATGCATTACAATAAGGTTAATTCATAAAATTAGTTAAAGTTTTACCAAAACTGCGATATCTATTATTCCACTGGTCTCAACTGGTGGGTCTGATAGCATCAGTTGGGAAGACCAACTCAAAAAACAATGCTAAATGGAAATAATAAAAGAAAAGTAACATTTATACTATGGTATCGCAAAAACAAAAAACATATAATCTTTTAATAGGGAGGAGATTACACTTCCTGTATCTTTTGTTGTTCAACAGCTGCGTCCAGCCAAATACATTGTTTTGGTGCAAATTCATCTTTCACTTAGTAGAAGCAGCCAAATTCATGGCAAAACATGGACGAAATGACATAAGGTAGAACAAACTGGACCTAGACTATATTAAATACAGATCCGTTTAAGCGAGAGTAAACATGTATTGTGCCAACCATAATTTGTGTTTGGGCAGAGAGCACAAAACCATCAAAATTCAAGAGGCATGTACAAAACTAAATTGTCAATTTCCCTTAGTTTTGTACGAGGAACGCTTTCAGTATTGTGTGACTTGATGTCCAGAGTAAAATCTGGCTGCCAGAACAAAATTTTTTGATAGAAACACTATTGTACATTCTCTGATCACAGCACAAGGTATTCAGAAAGACAAATGATTTGAACACCCATGCCAGGTTTCAGTAAGTCCCAAGCAGCCCTGGGCTTCAGCTCATTTTGGAAAACGAGCTATCTAACCCTCCTGAGCAAAATACCCCGACACTGAAGCTTGCCAAGCTGAGGGTATTCAGTTTACACGCAACCTGAGCTTCACACCACTCAGCGCAACCACATGCTTATATGGGGACAAGAAAGCACTTCATTTCACTGCCATCTTGGGCATTCTACTCCTAAAGGTATATTCCCATCCTAATGTACAAATTAGCGGTTTATTGTGCAAAGTTCACCTATGTTAGTATAGCTTCCAGGGGTTTCCACCTGTATCCCACATCAGAAGAACTGCTGCATAAAAGGAGACATTTTCATCGTGCTGAGAAACCGATGAGAAGTTATGAAGCATGAGAAGCCATGCTTCAAAACATAATTACATGCCAGCGGCAGGCCGTGCTGTATAGCAGTAATAACAGTGCATGAGTAAACTACCACTTCACATGACTGTATGAAAAGCAAGTCTAATGACATGCTCAAGTTTAAACTATACCACTAACCCTTTTTTCCTCTCTGTGAATTGCCCTGCTGACATGTTTAGTAGGACACAGTCATTTGTCAAATGATAGCCTACCATGCCAGCCTAGCGCAGCCCTCGGTTGGCACTAGATATTTACATTTCGAGAAACCGGCGAAGTTCAGTAAGAGAGCCACTTAGAAAGTAATAGCATGCATATCATTGATGTACAATGTAGTAGCAAGGTGACATTTATGCGAACACCAATGGGTAAGTTGTACTTTCGGCTTTGCCAAGGGGCCTGTCTGAAATTACATTCTCTCTCCAAAATTGACTAATTTTTATTTAACCATCATGAGGAAAATGTTAATAAAAATAAATCTAATTTTCACAACAGGGATTATTTTAGTAATCGCCTAATCCCAGCACTACATAGGCCTAAGTAAGTTTCTCAAACAGCACACTAGCCAGGCATGCAATATAAATGCAATATTCCATTTAGGGAAGGCTGGCAATGAGTCCATCGGGTCTTAGATTGAAGCAACACATGTTTAAGGTGAGGAAATGACCACATTATAAATCAGCCTGCTTGTCAGTACTTTATTTAGAGTACAGAAGATGCGATTCCACAGGGTGTTTAAGTGAGCAAAATGACCTTTAGTAATAGGCAAAGCCAATTTTGCTCTGTCTTTCACCCTCCTATATTTCTCTGATTGGCGATAAAATCTCTTCCTCTGTCCTCTCAGCCTTGCCCAGTTAAAATGGCTCCTGTGGATAGACTCTCCATGCTTCTCAAATGTCCCCATGCACCTCTCAACTCTGTGTGCAGATAAAAATCTGTGGCTCCCAGAAGACATCATTTAAAGATGAATGAATGTCTGCCAGTGACAAGTTTAACTGGTAAATAATAATTGCTGAGCCAATTTGTTGTTTATTTCCAGTTTCTATATTTCAGGAAGAGCTTTAAAATGTTTAGATGTGTTTTCAGCACTTCACCACATAAAGCATCAATGCAGACGCCAGCATTAGGAGATTTTGTGGATTCACTTTATAGTCACACTGAATATTTTAAAGCAACTCCCATAGGTACAGTACACATTAAGATTTTATTGTTCCATAAGGTCTTGTTGCTTTTTCGTACACAGCTTCTATTTCATTTCTGTCACATCGATGTTTTTGTAAATTCTGTATCTTATAAATTATATGTTTTGTTTAATATGATATATTGAGGTTGTGTTTTTGAGAGTCAGTAAGTAAAATCTGAATGATTCACATTTCCCATTTAGCAACCAGAACGTTGTACCCAGGTGTGATATCCCACATTATTGAACGTTACACCATTACTTGCATGCTTCCTCTGTTTTTTTCCCCACCATCGCATTTTTCATTACAATAATATCTTTTGCATGATTTATTAAAAACTCAAAAGCTGAAAATGATCAGTTCACTAATCATTCGTCTGAAGATAATGTTTATTATTTTAAATAGGCTACATGGCACATCTGTCATGGACATCTACCCAATGATTCAAAATCCTTCATGTACTTCATTTGATGTGATACTTGTATCTATAGTTAGAACATCTCTGCAACTGTTCTGATTTGACTCCATGCCACCTGACTAGCAGCTATCACAGATTCCAGACTCCGAAACCCAAGTCGGGAAGACCAAATCGAACGATTCTGATGTGTGGCCACCAAATTACATGTAAGAAACTGCATTTAAAACATCTATGTTATGTCCAATAATGTTATGAGACCGTATAAAGTAAGTCTATAAAGAGCAACAGTTGTTAGTCTTTAAACCAGAAGAAGATAATTTTAGAGTTTAGAGGTGTCAGAACTCAAAGTAACATGAGGTTGTCAGCTCTGCATTGTAAAAACTCCACAGGCATTATATTAAGTCAAAGTACATTCATAGTTCAGTACACCCACCCAACAGAGCGAAAAACTTGGTTTGTGTTTAGTAGAAAACATACAAGTGTCTGTTCAAGGAAGACAGTGTGGCGAGAGACTTTTGCACAATACAAAGGTATGGAGCTCTTATTGTTTTCTTGTTCTTTGTGCATGTCTCTCAGTTCTGTCACAACAACAACAAAAAGGCTAAAAAAATCCATACCTGTTCACAGTTCTCTGTGCTCCTCTCTTGCTTCTTTCAAAGTGCTCTGGCCTCTTCTGATATTTGAGTGCTGCTTCCAAGTTGTCCAAGGTAATAAATCCTTTGAGTGTGTGTGTGTGTGTGTGTGTGTGTGTGTGTGTGTGTGTGTGTGTGTGTGTGTGTGTGTGTGTGTGTGTGTGTGTGTGTGTGTGTGTGTGTGTGTGTGTGTGTGTGTGTGTGTGTGTGTGTGTGTGTGTGTGTGTGTGTGTGTGTGTGTGTGTGTGTGTGTGTGTGTGTGTGTGTGTGTGTGTGTTCTTCCGTGTATTCAACCTTGTCTTCCGCCAAAAGCAAGTTCTCCTATTGGAAGGGAGGGTCTCTGGGAAGAATCCTCATTCCTGTTGACACCTTACTGTTATGAAATTACTTTTGAAATGATTTCATCTTGATCTTACCTGGGAAGTGCATAGTTTTACTTCAGATTGTCAAATACCTGAATGAATTGTCGAATTGGGTTTATTTTAGGCTTTGCTTCAATCAGCATTGATTAACTCAATAGTTCTGAAATTTTAAAAAAAAAAATAGTTAAAAAAAACCCTGATATCTCAGCAGTGTGGTTGTTGTTCTGCTCTTTAATTCCTTGTAATATTTTTTTAAAGAAATCATTTGCGATACAAAATATTTTATGTTACTGATAAAAATGAAGCATTTTATGCCGCACAGAGAACATGTTGTGATCTAATACAACAGTACAGAGTGTTCTTACAAGCACCACTGGTGGTTTTTCAAAACAATCACAGATTTTAAAACATCATATTCTCAAACTTGCTTTTTAATATATCATCAGTGATCATTCAGTGAATCAAGCTGTAAAGCCCATTATAAGGAAGAAGAGAAGACATTTACTGTTGCTCATATTTTTTAAAATAAAGTTTTTTTTTTTGTATAGTGGAAACAATTATTTAATAATGGTTATTATAATAACCGTTCACTGAAAGGTTGTTCTCCAAAATGCTTATTACTGTAAAAACCTGTTTTCTTTTGTGAAAATCTTTATTTTTAAGAGTATAAAGAACCTTTAGTGCAATGGAAAGGCTCCATGGATGTTAAAGGTTCTTTGTGGAACCGTTAATGCCAATAAAGAACCTTTGTTTTTGAGTGATGCACCTAATCTTATAATTTTTTTCTTGCAAAGCCCTAAAAGGTTTTTTTTATGCAAAAAAATATCCCATATTGTTTGGTCTAAGACTTTTTGACTTTATGCACGTATCTTATGTGACATAACATTATGAAGCAGCCTTGAAAAAAATAGCCAATCATAAAATACATGACATTATTATTTTACATAATTCTATTCATTTAGTAAACAATCCCCTTGGAAATTATGTTTGTGAGTTTATCATTTGGTTACAACCATGGAGTGGAGCACAGATTGCATTTAGGTTAGGAAAGATACACTCCTCTCATTTCAGCCAGATAAAATAGGCATTTGTGTTAGAACATAAATATAATCTCCGACTCCGACATAATAATCAGCATGTGTTTATGGCCACATTTTAGATGTAAAAAGTATACTGTGCATTAGTGTATCCATGTTAGTTTGTGATACTCATGTTTCACTGTAATCTCCTTGACATACTCCGCGTTCAGCTCCTGTGTACTTGGAATTAAACCCAACTAATAAACCACCGAATTGCAAGTGTAACGGCTTGGATGTTCTGAACAGCAGAACCACGTGAAGGCTGACCTGGAGCACACATGGTAAAAGATGTTTTCGTGTGGGAAAAGATGGCTAATCCTCTTGGAGTCATGAACGACAAAGGCCATTGGGTCACGAGTTTTTATTACCTTCTCATTAAACTGCACCATGGCCTTGCTGCTAAGTCTACAAATGGAAGCAGGACGAATGGGTAACATTGTGCACTGAGCAAAGTTATGCAGGAAGGTCTACAGTGAAGAAGCGTGTTCTTTGTTGAGTGATTGATTGTTCTTAGGCGCTCAGTTACGCACACATTGACCTTTTTCAGATTTCCGGGTTTCTAAGAAGCTGAAGTCGTCGTAGTTGCATTAACTTCCATAGCGGTGAATGAGAGACTACATTAACTATGTATACAGTATGTTGTGTTCACAATAGTATTTTAACAACTTTCAAAAAGGGAAAAAATAGAGAGAGATTGAAAACGGCAGTCAGAAAAGAGAAAGATGTCAATTTTACCATCAGCCGCTGTATTAGAGTTTTTTTTTTTTTTTGATGCAAAGGTAATATAATAGTCAGTCACTATACTAGTAAGTATAGTGTTACATTGTAAAAAAATAAATAAAGGTGCAATTTCTCTACAGAATTATTTTTGTTATGAAAGTCTCCTCATATCCAGCAATCACTCTGTTAAGCAGTCTAAATGTATTTTTATAAATATGTATGATATATTCATGATTATCTGTGTTCATGTGTTTTGGAGGAGGCATGGCTTTGGTTGACGATTTGCAGGGAGGGTGGGATCGTATGCTTTCAATGCTAGCAGGTTAAAGTTAGCATTTCCCAGATAAAATATTACTAAAATAACATAAAAAAAACCTTATAGTCGGGCACTAAAACCATTTATTGTCCTTTTTTTCTGTTTAATACACAGCAACCACCATGGAAGGGGTGCGATGACGTAATCCCCAGCTAGAAAAACATGAACCTTTCACATATTTGTCGGACAGTAGTCTTCCAAAGCCAGACCTTCAGACTGACTGCAGAAAGTCTGGAAACCATATCAGATTTCATTGGCCAAACACGTGCAAAGCAACCAATCCCAGTTCATTTTATTAAAGTGTAAATTGCAGGTTAATCACCACAACCAATTAATGTGTAAATTAAAGTGCTCAATATGTATATATTTAAAAATTTTGGTCTTAAAATGCGTTAAAATAACATTTATTGGGGTTTCTTCCGTTTTTTTACCGTAACTGGGCGATGACGTCATAAAAGGGAGCGCGGGCGGTAATGCACTCACTCTGTGTGTGCCGGTTGAGGGAGAATAAAACGATTCGCGGGACTCCCGCAAACTAGAAATATCTATGAATAAAACCTAAAAACTAATATATTTTTATTCATCTGTTGCAGAAAAGCAATAAGAACAACTAAAACAAAATAGAAACGGTTTAGAGGCAGAGTTTCTATGTTTGCAGCGTTGAGCGATGCAGCCAATCACAGACATATGTGTTGATTTCTTGAACACAATAATGGCCAATCAGAAGCATTTACAATGGACTCCCCTCACCGCTCAAAACTGACTTTTTGTTCAGTGCTGAATTCTGTTTGCTGGCAAATCCTCTAATTATAACAAACATAGTGTATATATTATGAAAGCTTCATTGATTATAACAGAGATGTGTGAGATCGCGATGAACTGATGTCAGCTTTTTAGGAATTATTATGGGAGCGCATTTTGTGCGCAGTCATGCCAAACCATGCACGCAGTAGCCCGCTTGTTTTTATGTTATAACAGTGGTTTGTGTGTTAATGCTTTATAACAAATAATTTATCAGGAGCATTTATGCTGATGTGTATGGTGGCGACACGTAGGCTAACTTGAAAGTATTTGGAGGTACAGAAAAAAGTCTTTTTGTGGGCGGGAGCGGGACAAAACATAAATGTTGCGGGCGGGAGAAAGTAATATAAAAAGTAGTTGAGAACGTCAGTTATAACGACCCACGTATTAAAAAATAGTCGGGTTTAAACCGCGCTCAGGCTCATAATTACAGTTAATGTGTCGGGCAGGGCCGGACCGGGCTCGGACACAGCGGGCTCGTGTAGGGTCTTGCTTGACTTTTTTGTTTTCAGGTGGTCCGTTAAAGAACTTGACACACACTTCTCCAGGAAATCCTGGAGAATTCAACCAATCAGATGACGACTGATTGAAACTCCAGCAGTATTTCCTATTTTGTGTTTCATATGCATCAGACGTTCAGCCGGCGGTCCGTGAATGTTTCCCTAGCCATGACCCCGTCCATACTCTCCTCTTTTGCTTTCTCCGTGTTTTTTTTTTCAGCGCACATTAAAACCACAATTGACAAAGTGTGATTCATCTTGCTCTATATTTGTTTACCACTAGCGCATGCTGATGACGTTTTATCCTTCTATACTAATTATGTCGTAGCGTATGACTGAATTGGTGCCACTACATACATGTCTACATACATGTCTTACCCAAGTTTATTAGATCCATGTCATACACTGTAATTTGTAATGATCTTATAGGATTGCCGAAATCGCACAGTCTGTAGCAGGCATAAAACACTTTTGTGACTGCTTATTTATATTGTGTCTGCTTCATTAACGTAACACTCATTGCGACCCATTTAACAGATGCATCATTGTATGGTTAGAACAGCCTGAACCAGTGACAGACAATACAGTGAAATAATCAACTAACTATTACCAATTATCTAGCCCTCGCTCTAAATTAACTAATCATAACTTGAGCATAGAACTGCAATTTAAGTTCTTCTCACATTTGACGTGTAAAATGTGCCAATCAAAATGTGGCTGTGAAACAGATTGTCTGCAACTAAAATGTTGCTACAGTAGGCTATACTGCCTAATATTAAAGCTAGAAAGCCAATGCTTTGCACTTGGCAATTGGATTATTTTGTTCATGGAAGCATTAATACTCTATGCAACAATTTGCACCATATTATGTTAAACATGTAATAATATTTGCACCTTCAGTTATGGTTTGCATTTAGTTTACAAGTTTCCATTTATACAGTAGACGATCTCTAACGAGTGAACACAGCTGGCGGCCCTGGTAGTAAATGAACAATGTTCAGAGAATTACAGCATTGCCATACACACTGAATGCCACATTGCAGGACTATAATGTTCTGCATTGTTGTCTCCGTTATAGAAGATCTAACAGAATATGTAGATTTTTGCATTAAATGACTAATGCTTGTTAGCATTGAGAATACATATTTAAAGACATTCTTGTTACTTATTATGTCAAACTGTATTGTTTTAATATACTAAGGAAATAAAACCGATGCGATCTTTTGCATGAATTAATAAAAAACAGTGGCCTCAACATAATATGCAACTTGTAATTGTCTTGATCCGGCATTGTTCTCTATCTTAAACCACCTCACTTGTTAATTAATTAAAACGAAAAAGGAAATGAAAAAGTCAATTATTTTTTCCAGGGTGTTAATTTATGGTGCATGTGCAAATGAGGGTGGAAGTGGAAAAAGTCGAATTTCAAGGTGTTAGCCAATCTGCAAATAAAGTGATTAGCCATGTACATTTTTTTCTGGACTAAATAACAAAGACGAGTCATTACTAGAAATGTATTTCAATGCAGACAAATATTTGTGAACTAGGAATATAGCGGTTATATGAGACAAGATTGATTACTTTTGATCAGTCTAACACTGTATAATTCAACCAACACTGCATGTCTAAATCTTGTGCCATGTTCTAAAGGGCCTTCTTTCTAGACCTAATACATATAATAATAATTATAATAATAATAATAATAATTCATAACACTTTACAATAAGGTTCATTAGTTAACATTACTTAACTACATTAGTTAGCATGAACTAATAATAAACTGCACTTATACAGGATCTATTCATCTTTGTTAATTTCAACATTTACTAATACTTTATTAAAATCTGGTTGACATTAGTTAATGCACTGTGAACTAACATGAACTAACAATGAACAGCTGTATTTTTATTAAGTAATGTTAACAAAGATTAATAAATACAGTAACAAATGTATTTCTCATTGAATGTTAGTTAATACATTAACTAATGAACGTTATTGTAAAGTATTACCAATAATATTATTAACACACAAAGTAAAGTAAATTATCCTTTTTCGAAAGTAAATTAAATGATATCACGGTAAAGAAATATTACAATGTCAAAAGATAAGTCTATGCTTTAGCAAGAGAGAAAGGTCAGGTACTGAGACCAGATTTAATTTGGTGGTGGTGATCAAGACTTTATGAGAGACACATTTCCCTAAACTGCGAATCCAACATGTGGATTTTATTCACCCTCCTCCATCACATGCTCTCACTCATCATTAAAGGGATAGTTCACTTTGAAATTATTTTTTAATATTAGCTTACCTCAAGGGCATCCAAGATTTGGGTGTCTTTGTGTCCACAGTATTTTCAATTTTGATATTTTTAGGTCAAACCGTACTTGTCTGTCAGTAATATAATGCAGGTCTATGGGGTCCACCTCAAAGAGCATACACACAGAAGTCCAAATTAAACATGATTTAAAGACTCGTAAATGTAAGTACACATTGATGGCACGAAACGAGCGGTTTGTGTGAGAAAACGAACAGTATTTATATCGTTTTTACCTCTTGTAAACACAGCCACGTCCAAGTGTTCTAAGGGCGCGGGCGCTTCGGTCTTTTCCGGAAAGCACCGGAAGTGATCTCCCGCGCGTGTACGTCACTCATACAATTGTTTTATCTTTTTATTTTTTTTAAATTGTTTTCTTTTACGACGGTTTAAACATCCAGGATAAGCGCAAATTAGTACCCTTTTAATTAGCCGTCTTACCTACAATCTCTGTTCTGTGTAAACAATGAGTGACGTACACACGCGAGGTTTCACTTCCGGTGCTTTCCGGAAAAGACCGAAGCGCCCGCGACCTCAGATCACTTGGACGTGGTTGTGTTTACAAGAGGTAAAAAAATGATATAAATACAGTTCGTTTTCTCACACAAACCGCTCGTTTCGTGTCTTAGGCCATCAATGTGTACTTACATTTACGAGTCATTAAATCATGTTTAATTTGGACTTCTCTGTGCATGCACTTTGAGGTGGACCCCATAGACCTGCATTATATGACAGACAGACAAGAACGGTTTGACCTAAAAATATCAAAATTGAAAATACTGTGAAAACAAAGACACCTACATCTTGGATGCCCTTGAGGTAAGCTAAAACATATCAAAAATTATTTTCAAAGTGAACTATCCCTTTAACACTTTTCCCAATTTGACAACCTGTCAGCACTTCAGTCATTTCCCTTATTTGTTTGTTTTTCATCATCCACGCCCACTCTTGTTCTATTAAAGTAGATGATATAACCCTCCACCATCATCTGGACTGTAACAGCGATATAACCATGTTTTTTTCTCACTAGCTATATGGAACTGATTTTGAAGTATAATTGAGTCTTCATAACTGAAGTTCCGAGCAAATTTAAACAAAATGATGTAGCACTCATGACGCTTTCTGATATGTTTTATTTGTGCTCCAATGGCCCAGAAAATCAAAATTTTGTGGCGAACAACTATACATAAACCTTTATTTTACAGCTAATGTTTGCACGGTTCATGCCTCCCAAGAAGCAATTGGTTTTCTAGTTAGTCCTTGTCTAGAGTGTCTCGATGAGTTGCAAGCAACTGTTAGTGTGACATCACTCTCAAACCCTTCATGTGGCAAAAGTCCCTAACACGGGACCCCTGATTTACAGCACCTTCAGGGCAGCCATTCCAGCACAGCTTGCACAGAACACAACTCCAGACAACATGTAAATCAGCAGTTATTTTTAGGGAAGACTGGCTGTGAAGAGGTTACTGGAAGGTGGGAAAAGTTTGTCACTTACACATTGCGTCAAGGTAATCCAGATCTATTGACACCCCATGATGTTGTCGTCATATCGTTGTAGCCCGTTTAACACTTTAAACACTTTAAACAATGCAATAACAGTGCAATTATAATAAGTCATGTTTATCCTAGAATGCTGATATTGTACCGCAAAATCATTTTGATGTTGCTCTAGTTCCAGGTTGAAGTTGGCAGTTCAACAAGGGCCAGCGGGGGTCAAATTGAGTCGAAACGATCCGGAACAGGTTGTTTATTTGTGTAATCTAATCCATCCATGTATGCTCCAGGCCAGTTTTTGTATGATCCAGTACACAATTTATGTTCCCATTTATCGAGTGTACAACATTTTGGTCCATTAAGTGCTGCATGCAGAAGGGTATTAACAAAATACTTTAGCTATAGGCAAATATGCCTTTTTGTTGATGATTTTAATGTTACCAGCACCTCCGAAATTACACATTTAAACAGTATATGAGTTTCCATCACCATCTCAGATATGACCGAACAACTTTTTGGAGTGAGCAAGAAACCCTTGCTATAAACAATATTATTGAGATGTGAGATAACTGAGAATATTACATAAAATGTTTGTTCTAAGCCTTTTTTGGAAGAAATAACAGCATTCTAAATGTATGTTGTTGCGCAGAGGACATGCTAAAGTATTTTTTTAAGACTGATCACAGTGTTTGGGGAGAAAATAGAATATGTGCGTAATGAAATGTCAACAGCTTATCTGTGAATTTCAGCTCGTGAGGATATATTTTTAGTTAATAAGCTGGAATGCTGCATCTTGCAGTTATATATGTCATGTCGCGCATGCAAATATTAATTTCTAAATAAGATGATTCATCATGATAATCTGTAAATACCAATGTCTTTTTCTGTCCGTAACATTTTAACTGATGATCTTACAGCATAACCAACTGATGATTGATGACTGTATTTCAGGCACCAATTAATATCAAAACCTGAAATCTTATTTTGGGTTTTCAGACTGGATTCAATTCTCGTTTGTTTAAATCGCTGCATGGGAATTGCCACAGGCTGGCATTTTTTGCTGTATTGCAGAGAAACTTGTTTTTGTGTGTGGTACTCATGCCTGCGCTAACTTCTCAGTGGTGTGTTTATGTTGGAGATCTAGTTCAAGAGTCTATTAACCAGCTCTCCCATGGCTAAATGATAACCAGTGCAGGGTATTAGACGGCTTCCAGCAGGTCAAGGCCTGATTCATTTTAAGTCACTGTGTGTGGGAAAATGAATTGCTTCCAAAAAAAAAAAATCAATCACACGGCTACCACTGTTTTATATTCTTCCACATTCACATTTGACAATGCCAGGTGCACTTGCAGTATTCTTAAAACAGTAAACTTGCATATTACTGCAATAAATATTTGAAAGCAAAGCAGCGAAATTAACACTAAGCTATACAAACATAAATTGTATATTGTTTCTATGTAATAAACATCTTGAAATCAAGTGTTATATTTATCTATAATTTTTTTTTTCATTTTGTTGTTACTTATATATGTAAATATATACTAATATTTGCAATAAACGTAAGGCATAATATTTGTTTGTTATTGTTAGTTCAATGTTGTCGCTAATTTAAACATCTGTGTGCGTACATATGTGCATATTTTGCAATAAATAAGAAATATTGTCTATATCTTTATTTCTTCATTGATCATTTATTTATTTTTTAATTACAATTCAACACCTTTAAATCAGTTGTTTTGTTTATCCATTGTTCTTTCCCTCATTGAAGCTTTTGAGGACACAGTCTTTGTCTTTGTCTAATTTTCAAATACTTTTTTGCTTCAGTTTATAATGTTGTGATTCAGTTTGTATCTGGTTGGTTTAGTTCCTGGCTTACATCTTTAATGAAGAATACACTTTATATATTGTTGCAGACGCACCAACACTAACAAACAAACAGCTTCTTTTGTTGCACATCGAGTTAATAATCATTTGGTGAAATTATCTTTTAAGTCTACAATTGTTGAGTACAATCAACTTGGATTTTAAAGTTATTTCAACTTAAATTACATTAAACTGACTTGGATGGTAAAATAAATGGTTGAATCTTGTATAACTTATAAAACTAACTTATTTTGACGAGTTAAAGCAATGTAAAAACATATGGTGTCACAATTTATTTTACAGTGTATGAATAAATAAATATATTTATATTTATAATGTTTGCCAGTTATGACCTTTTCTGTCATTACATTGGATGCAAAGCTTTTTCACACCGGACGCAGAAGACGCATGTATTCAGAGCAGAAGCAACACACACTCATTATGCTCTCACACTGCCAGTGTTTCTAGCTTGCAACTGAACCTGATCATAAAGTCCTACAATATGTTTTTGCTATAGAGCACATTTTTCAGTTTGCATTCTGTAAAGCACATCTGAGTGACTAGCAGTGACCAAGGTGAGTGGAGCATAGCGATTGTCAATTGTATAATCCGAACAAATATTACCCTGATCTTCACTTTGAAAGCTGACACCAGAACAATCCCAACCTTGAACTCTGCCCAAAAAGCCTGACATATCGCTAAGAGGAATGTCATATTACGAATACCATATAAACAACTGATCGCATGTATTAGGTTTATATTAAGCCTGCAGTGCTGCAGTTGCCAGTCACTCCAAATCCACCTGGATGTACTATCAGAGGAGTCTTCATTAGAGAGAGAGAGGAGTGAGTGGGTGGCCTGAATGGTATTTCTGTACATCATGTGATCTGTGAGGGGAGGTTGAGCCGGGTGGGGGTGGGGTGCTGAAAACCGAGACGTCTCTATTTACAGCTGCACTCGATATATGCTTCGATTTCCCCCCTATCCAACAGCGAATCGGCCAGCTATTTGCCTCAATGTGTTTTTTCGTACATTCTCGTGTTACCCATTTGGCAACGCGGTTTCACCGTCTCCTCCTAATATATAGTGTCCTTGTCTTTTTGCCCTGTCTCTTTCTCTCTCTAGTGGTTACACCAATAGCCGGTCCTTTCCCACCTGTCGATCTGAATTCTTTAGGTATTAAGCCAGAATCTTGCAAACACAGTGTCTTCTCTGTTGACTTGACCCTACTACCACTTACGTGACGTCCAATTAATGGCACTAGATCCTGTGTTACGAAGTGAATAAATACTTCTAAAAGGTGAAAGTTTACCGGGACTTGCCTTGGCTGCGTGTCAGCGCTGAATCAACACGGTCTTGTGATAAAGTGGACAGCCTGGGAGTATTATAGGCAGGGTTCGAATTATGATTTCATCTTTGTGGGGGTCTCTTTAAAAAAAGAAGAAAAAAAAGTAGCCAATGAGCAGGCGTGGTGTATGTGATAAATAAATTGCTAAATACTGCACTTCATTATTTGAGTTCAACGTTTATTAATACAGAGTAGAGAATATTTGGGTGTAGATCGTTACCTCTAGGGGGGTCTGGGGGCATCCCCCCCTCCCCCCCCCCCCCCCCGGAAGAAAATTTTGTACATTTTAAAGATAAATTCCTTAATCTGTGCACTTTGAGTCACCCAAATCCGCTGTTAAAAATAATCCAACTAACATGTGATATTCTTAGATTTAGATATCTACGTCTGATCATCATTACAATTTTTCAAATTCTCAATGTTAAGTATGATAATATGGTAAAATATCACACTGAAGGCTGATTTAAAATTAACATTTATTTAAATTAAAAGTTCTTCTTCGGCCAAAATTACATTTCCTTAATATCATAAACAGAGGCTTTTTACTCCCTTCAAAGTTAAATTGTCAATGTTTCATTACATCACTGTTGGCAAACACTCCTATCAGAATAATTTTTTTTACCTTTAAAATAGGGCATTTTCCCCTCTAATTTTATGTAGCCTATGCCCCATCTTTCTTTTAAAATATTCCTTAATTTAATCAATACATTAAATCAGAATAATAAGACAGTAGGCTGTTACCAATCAAATTAAATAATTTACATTGAAAAAGTACAACTGTAGTAAATGCCCTGATATGTTTTCCTTGATTGGTTTTCTCTAAAGAGAATTACTTTGTTGAAAACGAAAGTAAAAGATTGACGCTCATTGCGTTTTACATTATGAGAGTTCCGTGCCTTTATTAAAATCAACACATTATAATGATTTATCTGTCATTCATCCTCGATTAATTTGAATGTAGGCTATTTTTTTTATTATCTGGCTCGCCCGACCCGCGCAGCACTATCGGCAAACTATAGCCTACTACGGTTTGAGAATGAACACAGCTGAGTTCGTCAAATATTGGTGGGGCCTACCTAGCGTCCCCCCAAATAATTTTTTTGCTGGTAGCTAGGCTAAATGTCTGAAACCTAAAATAAACATTATGTGGTTGAAAACACTGAATAGTTGTGATATATTATGCGCGTCTCTGGCTCAGCGCCAGCCAACGCGCGAAAGCACGTTTAAATTTAGCAGTTGATCACGTGATGCACTGACTGTTCTAATCACACCGCTGTGAACGTACGTGCGAAAGGGTTAACAAAATGCCTCGATTATTGAAGGAAAAAGTGCTTTATTTGTAATTGAAAATAATGGTGCTAATGATTTTTAGAGCCCCCACGGGTGTCTGATTTTACTGCTTTCATGGGAGCTCATACTCTCTCTATGGGAGCTCAGCTCCCACTGGCTCCCACGTAATTCGAACCATGATTATAGGCCTGAAATTCTACAAGCCTGGTGAGTCAAAGCTCCAATCTGCAAAGCTATAAACCAGTGGACAACCTCGAGGGGCTTAATATTCAACTTTGATGTATATGCTAGAATTACTAGATGACAAATAGACTAAATGATGAATGTACTGTAAATACTGTACTGTAAGAAGATAAATATACTGTGCATAGTGCCAACAAAAAGAAGCGCATAACAGTGGGATACATAAGCTGTTATGAAATACGTGTATTTTTTTAATCAATGTACAGTATTTTTTATCTAACTATCTATCTATCTATCTATCTATCTATCTATCTATCTATCTATCTATCTATCTATCTATCTATCTATCTACTTGAACTATATAAAATTATCAAAAAAAAAAAACCGATTCCCTCATTTTTGAAGCTTAACAGATGTGGTCATTATGAATTTTCATTGTGTGGAAAACAGCAGAGATTATGACAGAAACATAAAATCGAGAGCTATAGATACTCATATTAATTTGTTAGTTGTTCACTAATACCTTTTTGCTTTAGTCCTTATGGCTTCTACTGACGTCTTACAGAACAAGTGAACTATTTTGTAATGAGAACTCAATTAATCTTTTGGAATTCAGTGTGAACATGATTCAGATTGATTCAGATCTTTTGACATTTTGCAAGTTGTGCCCAACTTAAGGCATCAACGGTCTGTGAAAACAAATGTTTTTAATTACACTAGTAATTTGGTCGCTTGCTGGTCTGTATCTTGCATTTTGCACATTACTCAGACATCTATTTCCATCTTTCAACTTGTGTAAATTAACACTGTCACAACACCAACATGGAGTAATTTGCAGTGTACAGCTCCCTAATCGAGATGTGATTACCGCTTATATCCCCTTGGGATTGGTGACAAGTGCACTGGTCAAAATTACACACTCTCAATCTGCTGACAAGTAAAAAGCAAGAAATTACACAAGATACTTGGGTGACAAGCTGGAGACTGGCTGTTAATCAAAGCAAGAGTGGTTCACTGGTAATCAATCAAACAGCTGTGCAGTGTGTTTACCCAGAGGCACTGAGTGGATAGCACACTGGCACATGGCCTCCCAGGGCTCTGACACAGCATACACTCTGGATTCCCCACAGGGCAAAACATATTATACTGACACACACACAAACCATTCAAAGTTTTGGGATAAGTATACACATTTTTTATGTGTTTTAAAGGAGTCGCTTCTGTTCACCAAGGCTGCATTTATTTGATCAGAAATAATCAGAATGAGTTATATTGTGTAATATTATATTGCAACTGAAAATAACCTGAATTTTCTTTTACAAAGAACTTTAAGTCTTCAGTGTCACATGATCCTTCCGAAATCATTCTAATTTGCTGATTTTGTGCTTAAAGGATAATTCCGGTATTTAGCACTTTGAGTCTATTTTCTAGTTGGTTTTGGATGAACTAGAGTGGTGGACACAGAAATTTTGACGATGGGTCCGGTCTCGACTTTTTGACTATTTTAGAATCGCCTCTGACCGCTTCAGAGTGGCTGTCTATGAGCATGCACAAACATGTCCTTAAAACAACCCTTAACCTTCGTTTTCAAAACTGTGCAACGCACCGAGTGGTTAGTGGTGTTCGTTGATGTTCCAAAACAAGTAGCGTAGTGAAATACAGTTTCTGTCGTGTTTTATATTGCAATGAGTCCTCCAACAGAAATCATGCGATTTTACAAAATGCCAAATAAAACACAACAGAACTTGCACAGTTTTTAAAACGAACGTTAAGGGTTGTTTTAAGGACATGTTTGTGCATGCTCATAGACAGCCACTCTGAAGCCGATTTAGAAGGCGATTCTAAAATAGTCAAAAAGTCGAGACAGGACCCATCGTCAAAATTTCTGTGTCCACCACTCTAGTTCATCCATAGCAAACTAGAAAATAGACTCAAAGTGCTAAATACCGGAATTATCCTTTAAGAATTTTTTTTTTATTATTATCAATGTTGAAAACAGTTGCTGCTTAATGTTTTTTTTTTCTTTTTTTTGAAACCATGGTAGTTCAAAGAATATAAAGATCAAAAGAACAGCATCAAATTAAAATACAAATCTTTTGTAACATTCTAAATGTCCGTTTTAATCAATTTCATGCATAATTTAAGTATTCATTTCTTTAAAAACGAAATCTGGACCCAAACTGACATGATGGTGACTTCAAATAAAACAATTTAATGCTAAACAAATCTGTAAACCCCATATGAATTATGAATCCGTGCAAGTCCCTCATAAGCCCCCATTTCTTGCCTATGGCCTATATATTGCATAAAAGAGCTTATATGGTCACACTCCACAAACACAAGGCCTCTAGTGAAACTTCTCAAAAAGCTACATTCACTAAGGCCCAGTGCAGCGGATATCTTAAGCAGTTATGAGATGAGCCCATCAATTAGATCTGAAGGAATTAGTAAGTGTTCACTTCTGTGCAGTTATTGTGTAGAGCGACTGCAGGGGAATCCCCACTGGAGACGCACAGCAAGTTAGGGTTAAATGACTTCCTCTAGAGCACAATAATAATAATAAAGCAGAACGTGATGTGACTAACACGTGAGACCACATCCACAGTTCAGAAGCTCTGGGATCTGCTTAGCTCCTACGCCTGTAGTTTAATATGCATAACTGAGGGGAGATTTTGAGTGAATTTATGCTTTTGGGAGGAAGGGACAATTCAGCAAATACACTTGACCTAATTCATTATTTTAGGATCCTGTTGAAATCTCTCACTGTTCACTATTGTTTAAGTGACTGGTCTGCAAATTTCTGCAGATGTGTTAGAATTGGATGTCCTAAACACCAGTCGTAACACAACATGTTATTTATCAGAAAGTCCAGGCTGCAAGGACAATGGTGACCAGGGACTTTCAGGCTCCAACAGGGTGAAATGTTTCATAAAGAGCTGATCTGAGGTCCTGAAGCTTTGCATTCTGTCCACATATAACACAAAGGATGATATTCTGTAGAATGTGGGGAACTATGAACAGTTCTGAGGCACCATTGACTTCCATATATTTATTTGTGTATGAAGATATTTTGAAGAAAGGCCTGGTTACTTTACTGGTTACACACCACACACACACACACACACACACACACACACACACACACACACACAACACACACACACACACACACACACACACACACACACACACACACACACACACACACACACACACACACACACACACACACACACACACACACACACACACTCACACACACACACACACTTGAGAGTGAGTAAACGATGACTGAATTTTCATTTTTGGGTGAACTATCCCTTTAATGTAAGGAACAGAACATAATTCGATTTATCATAATCTTCAAATCTGGCTTTAATACCTTGTTGATTGTTCAAATCTGGTTTCAGGGAGCTATGCAGTACTTCAAACTATTGATATGAAGCCTTCATTTTATTCTGGCCACGATCCCTACTTAGAGAAGAAAAAGATTGTCTAACTCACATGTAAAGTGACCAAAGTGGCAAACTTGGCTAAATCAATTGATTACATTAACCTGATACTTAGTAAACACACTAACATTTAGCTACACTTTTATTGGTTGCTTTTACAATTATGTGTGCAATAAAGAATCTCTGAATTGCACACAAAATTGTCATTTAGGAAACATGGTTGAGGAAAGCATGAGGAAAGGTAGAGTTCAGCCCGCAAAGGCTGCTGGCAATCTTTTATTTTTTGACATTTTAATCATAAGACACAGTAAACTAAATAAAGAGAACAAAAAAAGCTCACTCTCTTCAGGAGAAGTCTCTAAAGACCTGCTGCACCAGCTGCCATTATGACAGATTGAAGCTCGGTGCAAATTGCTTGGCCCGACTATAACTTGACACCTCTGTAACCGTAAACAAAGCCGCTTTTCATCACAGCACATTCCCAACACATGTACGCTTGCAAACACACATTTACACAACCTAATCCGTTAGCCTTAAGTGTTTGTGAATCCCTCTTTAAGGCAGAAGGAAGGGTTACCGCTGCGAAATTAGTCTGAGTCAGGGAATTTAAATAGCTTTAGTGTCTATTTTGCGTGATGACAAGCTAGGGTTGTTCTTACAGTATTAAAGCAGCAGCGTGCCAGAATGTGATACGAGACCACGGTGCACATGGTAAACACACATCCACAAATTACCACTATGAGGTGCTGTTTGATTGAAATCAACCTGAGCTGAGCTGTTTGTTTCAATTTCTTTGTTTTGCTCCAATGTGTCCAAATGCATCTGAATGCAGCGGATTTGAAATGAAATCTGAGATGCAATGTGCATATTGAGCTAAACGAATCATACATATCTCTAGTAAATGGCCTAACCACGTTACTTTTTAGTGTGCTCAATTTGTTTTTGAATAAAAAATGGCCAAAGAACATTTGTTAGTTTCTATATAAAAATAATATGTGCTTGATTTAAATGTCTGCAAGCAAACATAGTAACATGATTATGTAACATCTGCAAGAATCAAATGGTAATATAAAATAAAGATAAATGTGCATACAGTGGGGGTCCAAAATTCTGAGACCACATGCAAAATCTTTTGATTTTAAAAGATAAACGAATAACACCTATTTAAGATTCTGTCCCCTGAAAATACTGGGTCTAGAATCTAAGAGCTGATCTGGAATCATTATCACTTTATTAATAAATTATTACATGGCTTTGTGGAAGATTTGATTCTGTGGTTGTATAAGCTAAACTGTACAGTATATTTTGACTGTTGTCCCTGGCAACCACTGTCCTACATTGTTTCATGACTCGTATATAGCAGTCTTCTCACATAATATAACATTATTTATAACATTCATATTTTTTGTTTCCATTTATTATCGTTTTATATTTGTTAAGTAGCCATGTAACGATCAGGATAATGTACTCTACAGTTCAAGGCTCCGTTCGCTTAATAACTCTGAGGTGATTTGACCTGATGAAAGATCTTCTAATTGTGATCATTGATCTCTGGCTAATTTGGTTCTTCAAACGCATTTGCAGATTTGATTCAAATATCTGTATTAAGTTGCCTGATATCACTGCATGTTCTTGTGTTCACTGGAAAGGGCAGATATATGGTTTCACTCGTGATTGGCTGGCGTCAAGGCAGCAACGTAATGACATCATATTATTAAAAAGGTAAACAGCCAAAAGGGAAAAATGGCCTTAATTAATGATCTAATGAATAAAAGTTATATTAGATCTGATGTGCCAACAAACACGCAGCCATCTTTAGAATTTTGTGTTTAAATGTGAACTACTGTTTTTGCGGTAGCTCTGTATAGATATTTCGATATAAGCCGGTGAAGTGGATTTACTTATTGTAGAATTAACGAAAGTTATAATGGGTATTGTGATGTTTGAAATGGATGTCATATCAAACGTTAATTCATTTCCTTTTACACATGAAGCAGATTAAGCTCATTAAAGGGATGGTTCAACCAAAAATGAAAGTTCTGTTACTCATCCTCATGTCGTTCCAAACTTATAAGACTTTCGTTCATCTTCAGAACACAAATGAAGATCTTTTTGATGAAATCTGAGAGTTTTCTGTCCCTCCATTGACAGTTACGCAACTACTTTGACGCTTCAAAGAGATCATTAAACTAATCCATATGAATTTATGGATTGAATTTAGGCTTTAGGCTTTTATTCACATAAACATTCATAAACTAACATAAACAGAAGCTCAACAGAACATGCTTGAGGTGCGAGAACAAACCTCATTGGTTCTTACTGAAGCTCAAACGTGCTGCGTAACACGAGAATGAACCTCATTGGTTCTTACTGAAGCTCAAACGTGCTGCGTAACACGAGAATGAACCTCATTGGTTCTTACTGAAGCTCAACGTGCTGCGTAACACGAGAATGAACCTCATTGGTTCTTACTGAAGCTCAAACGTGCTGCGTAACACGAGAATGAACCTCATTGGTTCTTACTGAAGCTCAAGCGTGCTGCGTAACACGAGAATGAACCTCATTGGTTCTTACTGAAGCTCAAACGTGCTGCGTAACACGAGAATGAACCTCATTGGTTCTCGCATGTCAAGCGAACATGCTTGAGCTTCCGTTTTAAGGGCCAATATCATATTTATATTTGGAACAGCAGACTGCATTTTTTACATTGCGTTGTTTTATTTTACATTTTGTAATTATCTGCATCTCCTGCACTGCATCAAACCACCAATAGCGGTCATATTTCAAATGAATCCGCGGTTCATACTAACTGTAGCTGAATATATGTGTAAGTCTCTGATATAACCATGACATAATTATTCCCACATAATTTTTTTCTCTTTTAATCTTTTTTTAAATTTTTTTGGCTATTGTCTATTTATTATAGACGGACGGAGGGACGTTTTAAAAAAAGAAAATAATAATAATATTATATTTCTTATAAATAAATGGTAAAGCATGTTTCACTCATCTACAACCCTTGTTAACAACCCTCTTCAGCTTACATACTACAACGTTATCCCCCCCCCCCCACACACACACACACAAACACACGCTCTCAGTATTGATCTCAGAGTAGTGACCTCCTTTGCACAGCATCCTGATCCACCCTTCACTGTACGCTCTTTCCATCAGTTTCTAAGCACTGTCAGAGAGATGGAGCAGCATTCCAATCAAGCCCCTGTTTTATGTCCTGTATTCGAGACAGACCTAAATAAGCCTAACATGGGCTATAATTTATGTCTGCTAGCGAAGCCGTTATACATCACCAGCGCTTTTCTTTATAGCACCTGTCTTCTTCTACTCTGTTGCCGCTGATGGCAGATACATCTCACACTTAATAATGGGGCCTTCAGAAATGCACATTATGATAGACGGCTGCCTGTTGTAAAAGCAATATATTTCAGAAAAAAACGACATTTCTTTTAATTTCCACTGTGCCTCTGTGCCAGGTTGTCTCTGAATCTTCAGGACTAAGTGCCTTCTTGAAGGAGATTTTAAATGCACTAAAGAGAATATTTTCATTTAGTTTGAGAATAACCCTTTTGTGTTTTTGACCAAAAATACATATATAAAAAGAAATGCAATAGAGTATTAGCCCATTACAAGGAAATGCAACTCTCAAAAAAAATTAAAGCTTATAATGTATGTTTCGGGTTGTCAGGTTAGTTTTGATACAAAAAGCATTTATAAATAAACAAGAAAAACATTAAAATTGTCTATTTATTAAGATTGGGGTTTGTCTATTAATACTATGCCTGTATAATTTTATTTTTGCCACAAAAGCTTGTAGGCTACTACATATCTGAATCATCACTCAAATCGGGTTTATAGAAGAGAGCTGCGCTATTACTTTTCGAAACAATTCGACTTTCGGGTTTTGTCCTGACAAGAAAAATTTGTGAAAAAGATCTAGCAATGAGCCCAAGCCATATGTGACGTAAACATTTGACATCGCAAACAATGCAGAGATGATTTGTTTTTCAGAAAACAATGCGTTTTGAAAAATTTCTTTATTAGAAATTATTTATGTATAAAAATTAACATGCTTCACATACCTCATATGTCTTATTTTACAAATACTTTAATTCAGGCACTGTTTCTGACGATTTTTTCTCTTTTAGGATGAAAAGCAAACATTAGCAATCGGGAACACACATTAAGTTGCCATTTATCACGGTCAACATAGACATTTTATTCTGCAGCACAAACAGTGCAAAAACAAAGAAGAGAAATCATAGGAACTGAATCTTGAATTCACAAACATCTAAAGAGACAAATCAGCTCGCCTCTCTATCACCTGACATTTCCGGATACGAACACTGAATCCTGTCATCTACTCTCTCCGAGCTTCTCAGAACCATTCCTTTACTTGAGATTGGTGATGCTTTGAGTTTCTTTAAAAGTCTTCGGTAGCTGCATTCTTATGAAGGTTAACTTACGCGCGCCCTCCTGGTCCAGTGGATGTTGGTTCTAATATCTCGAGCGTTCCTTTCCAAGCTGGCGTCACGCCATTTCCAAATTGTGATTTTTCGATTTCGCACAGGTGACTGTGATAGCACATTTTGACAACAGGGCAGATTTGAGTTCCTCAAAGGTGTGTACTTATGCACAAGCAAACATTACTCCAAAGAGCACTTCGTACATCTTCAACAGTTTCACAAGGCCCATGGTGAGGTAACAATACAGCAACATAGTTCAACAGCATTCCAGAAGGTTCTTTTTTTTGTTGTTGAAAAAATAAAAGAAAGAAAGAAAGAAAAAACAACACAGCACAGGATGTCAAAACCAGCATGCTCAACATCTGTAAACAATGGTCACTGCCTTTGCTGTTGTCATCACCAAGGAGAAAACAAGAAGAAAAAGCTCCAAATGTTTTTTTTAATACTTTTTTCTTTTTTTTTCTTTTTTTTTAGCCACCACATAGTGTTAGCGCCAATGAAACAGCAGACACTGACATGTTGTCCTTAATTAGTGTGTATCACTTTAACAATGACATCTGGAATAGATAGAGCAAGCTGTAATGGAATAGTCTGGGTGACAGACCGTCATTCCAACATCAACGTCTCAACAGTCACGGCCTCCCCAGATGCTCCCTGTGTGACTTCACAAAAGATTCATTAATGGAAACATGTCTGTGGGGGTCCTCCAACCATCCGCTGTCTCACTTTCATACGTGACATAACGTGAGAGTGATTTATCTTGAGATGCTGTCTTCCAGGGGTCACTTCTGGGATTCGGTAGTGGCCTTTTATCACTTGGCTAGATTGCATGGTTGCTGTAGCTGATGTACGTTTGTTTAGGGCTGAGTCCTGCAAGGGAAGAGAGAGTGTTACCAAAAATAGATCATTTGAGTCTCAGAAACACTTAAAACATGAACGCAGCTGCTTTATTCGAATTTTACGACATAAAGTGTCGGAGGTAATTCGATAACACTTTATTTCGATTGTCCACTTTAGACATTCTACTATACTGTATTTGCAACTACCAGTCAGAGTATTGGCAGACTGTCTGGGGATAGTTAACCCAAAACTCACCCTCAAGTTGTTCCAAGTTTCTTTCTTCTGCTGAACACAAAAGATGATATTTAAAGAATGTTGGTAATCAAACAGTTGACGGTAGCCATTGGCTTCCATAGTAGGGGAGAAAAACACGATGAAGGTCATACCATCAACTGTCTGGTTACCAACATTCTTTAAAATATTTTTTTTGTGTTCAGCAGAAGAAAGAAACCCACAGGTTTGGAGAAACATGAGGGCAAGTAAATGATGACAGAATTTTCATTTCTGGGTAAACTATTCCTTTTCTGGCCCCCTAACAGACATTCTACTGAATATAAGTAGCTTCGCAAGTACACGTAAACTTATTCTAATAACCCTAACCTAACAGTCTTACTCTAATGAAAGTGAGTTGACATGTAGTTGCAAATGAATAAGAGTTGGTTGACATGTAGTAATTTGGTTGGATACGCACTAGCGAAACCTTTATCAAAGCGATACGACGCAGTTTTATTTCTTGTCAGGCCTGGTTGCAATGTGAAGACTCGTCCTTTGATACTGCTATTAACTTGCCAGAAGTCAAGTAGCGTGTCTCTTTTGACATCAGACTCTGTCTTTCTTTGATATCAAAGTGCAAATTACTTGACTGAGACGGTTGTCACCTTCTGCAGAGGAGGGCCATTTAACACCTTCTAAAAACATGCCAGTTACCAGCAAACAGTGACAAGTCTGCTATTAAAGCATTCCATCAACAAAAACTCAATCAACAGCCAAATCCTGTCATTCGGCATCCATCTTGCAATAGCTGTGTAGTACAAACAATCACAAAGTGTAGCATGAGTGACACTGCCTTCAGCTATTTATGTAATGACCTTGCCAAAGAAGGAGGGTCAATGGAAAATTCAAGCTCATTGCATCATTATATGGAGATCAAAAGGTTACCTCATGCAATCATGCAGGGCCGTTTGAATAAGGAAGGTGAAGTGACATTTGACCCAACACTATGGTGCGGTTCTCAGTCTGGACTGTCCCTCGGTGTATGGAGCAATGACCCATAGGTGCAGTCAGATAAATAGCTCTATTTCAGCTTAGAGGGAGGGGCGTTGACACAAAATGAAAACTTAAACGATTCTTGCTCTATATAAAATATCATTGGAGGTGCTTGATTTTATCTAGCATAGATTCATACGGCTCTATTTTAATGCTTTCCCAATTTGTGTTTGTGTTTATGCAATCTAGGCCATGCACTGTTCTGAAAGTTTTCATACCTACTCTCTATTGTTTGAAAAATGCATAATAACAAATTTGTTGCTATCTTTAGGTTTTTCCCCAGTATAGTGTTTCTCACAATCAAAGCTCTGTGTAAACAAGTGATTTGCAAAAACAATGCGGCATGCATGCTTTTTGTCTTTAGCAATTCTGAACGAAAGTCAGCATATTCTCAATGCATTGTCTATTATAAACTAATTGATATGCACAGTTTAAGCATTAAAGCTAAATTGAACAGTTGAGTTTAACAATTAGGTCCAACATAAGCCAAGCAATAACCAATAATTAAATTCTTTACCTGTCTTCACTGTTTAGTTATCATCAACACATCCTGAAACACAGGTTGAGTGGTTACATATATTAGACAGGTTTCATTTACAATACCTTTGCAGCATTTTATACATCTATAATAAAAAATATGACTGAAAAATAAAAATTCAAACAATGGATGCTGCTTCTTGATTTGGTTTTGCAATGCAAAATTCAAATGCAACACATTGCAGGAATAACATGTTTATCATATGGCAAGAAATTAAAAAAAGCATTTGAACCTTGTATACAGAGAAGTTTCTGTAGTATGCAAGCTTTGATTTTTTTTTTTCACAGAGCATCAATCCATGTTGGATCCAAATGATTATTTTCAGATGCATCTTATTTGAAATGCTCTTCAACCCTCTGAATGCTCTCTTTGAAAGAATTATAAGCTTAAACGGTATATTTTGTTCTTTTAAAGTGTTTACAACAATTTAAGCATTTTCTTTATCGGCTGATTCATACTCAAGTACCTCAACCTCGAAGATGTACTTCATATTCACAACCTGAATAATGATCTCTTTACTGTAGGGTTACTTTTTTTAATCCAGAAAATATGTAGCAGTTATTTTAACAATGATTCACAGGCAGAGCACAATTGTGAGATAATTGTGTCCTCATCAGGACAATTGTTTTCCATCTGAGTAAATTGGGATCATCCACGATGCAGAGACAGGATCCTTATGCAAAAAGCACATTTCAGCAAGTTTTCGAACACAACAATGTTATATTAAAATAATTTTGAGTTCCAGTGTTTTAGAAACTCTTTGTGAAGTAGATTTCAATGCAGTATTTGGAAAGATTGTGATTGTGAATACATTAGCAAGGCTCAGAAACAAGCTACTGTAAATGTAAAACATTCTAAATAATTTAAAGATAAAATCATACACCAATATATTAGGCATAATGCACTTGAATACATAAACGTCAGTAGTTTTTATATGCTACACTCTAAAAAATGCTGGGTTGTTTTAACCATACATTTGGGCCAAAAATGGACAAACCCAACTGTTGGGTTAGGTTTTTAGTAGAGGTGGGCATAGATTAATTTTTTTAATCTAGATTAATCTAGATTAATTTTAAAATTAATCTAGATTAATCTAGATTAAAATGGCTCATTTGAATTCTCCCGAAGGCATTTATAATATGTGTGCTACCCAAATAATGACTAAAAGTAAGTCTTTGAGAATAGTTCACCTCGCATAGGGATGTGCATTTCTGCCAAAAATGCCATTTGACAATCGAGGAGCAAAAGTCGAATATCGTTAAAAAAAACGCAATGACAGAAAGGGAGGCCAATTTCATCTTTAGCGATTTGTCATCAAACAAACTGTTTATTAATTGAACAAGTAACATGTTCTCTTCGGGGTTTTTTAACATAGTAATTGGAAGAAAAAAAAACAATGCGCACGACAGTCCGTTTTTGCATCGCCAATGCTCGTTAGATCAAAAAATAATGTCATCATATGTCATAATGATTTTATGTAAACCTGCCTTGTTACTGCAATAGCCTCCTTTTTAAACAAATTAGTTTCAATCAATGTAAACTATTCGTGTGATTATGCCACTGCGCAATACACACACATTACCGCGGGATGGCGGGTGTTCATTTCATAAACTGTGGACAATGGTAGCTTATTTAAACCTGTTAACCAGTGCACCGACGCCCTGAAGCGTTTTTTTTGTAGCCTATAAATTAATGTAACTGTTATGTCCAAAAACCGGATAATGTCATACTTTTTAGTAGTGCTATCGTGGCGTAATAATCTGTTTGGTTGTAAAATGTATTACCTGAATGAAATGAACTCGAATGTATCGTCCTGTGGAATCATTCATTCACGGACAGTTTACGAAGATGTTCAACTAATAAAGATCTTCATCGCTGGCAAAGATATGATGCATTTGCAGATTTGCTTTCACTAGACTAAACTGTAGATCCACGGCCACTTAATCCAACGCTCTTGATGTTCTTAAATCTTCCTGTTACTTACGACTCCTCGAGAGTGAATTGAAAGCGCTTCTGAGTTCAGACGATACAGTGCGTGAGGAACTGAACAGATCAACTGATTCGCGAACCGATTTAACAGATCTGACAACTTGTTTGATGAAAGCTGCGTCCCAATGTGCATACTATGCCCTAAATAGTATTGAAAATTACTAATGTCACATACTATTTAGGATGGATAGTATGCACATTGGGACGCAGCTGAAGTCTTTGAACAGAATCGACTCAAAAGAGTGATTCATTTGTAAATGAGCATCGCTCATGCCCATACAAAGGATACAGCGCACTTGGAATGAACTCATTTAACAACGTATTGCATTAACATAAAGTAACGAGAGGAACGTCGCCCAACCTAACAAAGTAAAAGTACACCTTGTGTCCCTGACAGGAAAATACCCTGCTGCGCGATCTGTGACAGTAGGCGCGGCGTCAAGTATGTATGTCATACTACACACTAGAATTGCGCGAAAATAACGATATTCGAAAATGCTATTTATGATCCCAACCCAACTTAGATTAACGGCGATATTTTTTTTATCGCGCGATAAGAGTATCACGTTAACGCAGCACGTTAACGCCGATAACGGCCCAGCACTAGTTTTTAGATTACATTTTTAACCCAACGGGGTTTGTCCATATTTGACCCAAATTTGGGTTGGAACAACCGAGCATTTTTTAAAGTGTACGTTTATGCATCACAAAATTATAATACAGCCTATAGGCTTAGATAAGTGCACCACTAGCATTGCCACTGGTCAGAAAAAGAGTCACTAGGTGAAAATACAAACTTTTACATACATGCTGCACACGTTATAGCAGTGTGTGTGTTGATTATAGTGTAATAAGACTTTAGCCATGAAAATTGTATAATTAACAGAAATAAGCAAAAATGTCTGGACATATCAAAACACCTCCAGGGCCCAGAAAACAGCACAGACCCCAGAGGGTTAAATACTGTTTATGCACCAAGAGTAATAACATATACCAATCAATAGCATCTTGTTTACAATGTGCAATGTAAGTGCAAATAATAATAGATGCTAATCATACAAAGAGTAAATAGGATGTTATACGTTATTTGTACTAAACGTAAAATATCAGAGGAATGTTAGTGAAAATATAGTCTTTGGGTATTTGCAGTCAATGAACTGTAAATAAACATTGCTTCAGAAAGCATAAGAACACATGTTAAAATAATGTGGGCTACAAGCAAGTGTGTTTATGATTACGATAAATTAAAAATCAAGCAGCATAACTGATGCTGTACAGGTGGAAGTAGATGACCAGAAGCCTTGAAACATTCAAGTTAGAAATGGCCGCACCAGCTCACATTGAAAATAAGGTGAATAGAAAAAAATAGATACACTATTTGAAGAACATAAGCCCAATGAACTGTAGATAGTACTTTTAAAAACAGCTTTGAGAGTTATAATAACCACTGGATGTTAATGACGGGTTGGGTATTACACAAAATAATCTGTGTTGTGTTCTGGAACGAAAAGTACAGTATTGTGTATAAATGTGAACATTTGTATCTCAGAGATCATTGCACATGTGTGTTTAAATAACACACATTTAAAATTAAATTAAGAGTCATAAATGAACAAGCATAATTTGGTGCTGAAACAAGTTTACTTCAAAGTAACATTATTAACTCATTTTTATGCATGAGCACGTTCAGCTCTAGCTCTGCGTTCACATGGACACAGCAACTCACACTCACACTCACACACTCTTAAAAGGACAGTATGTGCATCCTATGATTTAAAGTTTTCTGTATTTTCTGTCTAGATCTTAAAATCTTGCAGTCTCATTTACAGCAAGCCAACGTACTGTAAAATAACAGGTCAAGTAAAGTTTAACAGAATAAAGCAGTTTAAAATCTCAAGTCTCTCTCTTTATATTGATAAACTCTATGGTGTGTGGCTACCGATTGCAAACACAGATGTAGAAGTTTCTGTGTTATAATTGAACCTGTTGGGGCCTCAATATGCCCTGAAATTAAACGACCTCGCACAGAAATGATCAGGGGGCATTAAAAATGTAATTGTCATTAAAAGGTAGCCTGAAGAAATATGCTGCATAAATTAATCCTAACTCTTTTTTTAGAAAAAGAAAAGAAAACCAAAGCCTAACAAAAATGAAACTAGTTTTAGATACGTGTACATAGAAACACCAAAGTATGTGGCATAATATTTTAACCACTTTGCTTTGTTTAACAACAGAAAAGATATTCTTGATATTAAATTGCAGAAGTCTGACTTTGTTTTTGGGTCAAGAATTGGGGAATCTGCAAATTATGTATCAAATTACTAAATGTCATATATCACATTAAGGATTTTAATGCAAAGTAAATTAAAAACTACATAAACATTGTTTAAGCTGTTGCACACTGCAGAAAACTCTCTAACCAAGGCAACAAAATGTGATATTGAATTGATATTGAACGCACTGATATAAGTCATTCATTAGAATGGTTGTACTGTGGTCAAGAGACTATTTCAAGGAGATCCACAATGATCTTTTAGTCATACAAATCCTGACACATAAAACGGCTGATGTAAAGCAGACTCGTATTGTTATTGATCATATTTACAACTCACCCAAGAGCAAAACTCTATTCCTTAGAGAACACAAAAAAAACCTATTGATGTTTATATAACGTTTCTATGAGTTTGATCAACTGACCTTGTCAGTCTCATCCTCCATACGGAAATGTAATATATGACATATATGTCCCTATATCGCAAGTGATGCTGTCATATATGCTAAATATAAGACAATATATTACTATCACATATATAATTATATCTAGATATATGTTGATATAGGTTTATAACATATATAAATTGTCCATATTAAATGAGTATATTGACATATATTAATACAATATATATGATAATTGTTTATATAATATTGTATGTTATAACCATATATTTCACCAATATGTTTAATTTATATATGCCAATTTATTTAAACAACATACATACATTTTACATGCTTATGGTTCCTTATTAATTCATTCCTTGTTTTCCTTATTTGAACATCTTGAACTTTGAACAAGTAATTCAAACGCAATCAAAAGACCGCCAAATTACGCGCATTCAGAGACCAACGGATGAAGAATGTTCGCTCTTGTCGAGTGGAAAGAAGAAACGGATAATGAAAGTTGGAGCATTGTTCCAATATCAACATAAAAGACTGTAAATATATGGGCTAGTTTTATATGTCAATATATGAAATTGTTCCATTTTCTAATAGGTTTTATATATGACCAGATATATGTAGGCTACATATATGTTTTCACTTTCTATGTGGATATATGTAATATATGTATATTTCATATGTGTACATATATTACATTTCCGTATGGGCTCTTTCTTTGGCAAGTTTCTATGATCTTTGCAGGCAACATCAGACACACACATTATATTTTGATCTTGTTTGCATGCATCACTAACTCAATACACATACTGCATTTCAATGATATCAAAGACTGTTACTTCGGAATGTATTGGTAGCAAGGTGTCCTCTATATCAGTGATAAAAATGCTTGCCGAGTAGACTTTTGTAGATACACTAATATGACTGTGAATAATATGTCACAAATATCAGCCCATTCTCACCCCAAGGCGTCATCTAACTGACGCCTTGGGAATCAGTTTGACCATGCTTCAATATTCGACGTTAAAGGTACCCTTTAGCGTCAGTTAGTTGACGCGATCCCAGGGCGTCATCTAACTGACGCGTTACCCTTAGCGTCAGTTAGATGACGCCCTTCTACCCAGACCTAAACCTACCCGCGTCATCTAACTGACGCGTTACCCTTAGCGTCAGTTAGATGACGCCCTGGGATCGCGTCAACTAACTGACGCTAAAGGGTACCTTTAGCGTCGAATATTGAAGCATGGTCAAAATTGTCAGTTAGATGACGCCTTGGGGTGAGAATGCGTTGCAGCTATGCACTGACACTATATGAATAGCTACATCAAACATGTGCTCATCTTGATTAGTCTCAAGATCTTTTTTTTTACTACCAGTAGGTGAGATGACAAGAATTGTGACTTCAGAAGTGTGACTTTAGGAGCTTCCGAGAAGACAGAGTGAACTATGCCACATATGTGTTAAATGTGATACTGTGAAAACTAGTCACCTGCGAGTTAAAAACTGTGAAAAAGCAATGGGTGTGAAATGCGTCATATTCCTTTGTTAATGGCTAATCACCTTAATAGAAAGCACTGCTGCAAGGTACACAGTGTTTCTTCAGGGGTTGTGTGCTGCCTTTTTAGGCAGCATATATAATCAAAACACAATATAATTATGATAGTGCCTATTTGCACAAGCCAAAATAATAAAACAAACATCAGTGTTGCATAAAATATATTATTGTAAAAAATACTATTGAATAATAAAAGGTCCAAAGACAGTGATCTAAAACAGACCTTCTTTTTGAAGACCTCCGTTCGACTTCTCCCTTAAACACAGGACTGAAATCCTCTCTAAAATCCACAGAAACTGCATTCATATATCAAAATGCATCAGATCATTCCAAAACAATGCCAGACGGACTTATAATCAAAAATCGTTCAACTGCATAATTCTATATCAAGCCTACGTATAATCATATATCATATGTCTACATACTTTGTATGAACAAAACTTCAAGATATCAAGTTACATTCTGTTTATGGTCGTTCAGCTTTTGATTTTGCTGCTCCAAATGATGTATGTGCTACAAAAGTCATTGCAATTAGAATCATATATTTTAATCTCTGCATTTAAAAAACTACTAGGGAGTGTTTTCATTACAGCTTGTAAATGATTTAAATTAATGTATATGTGTGTGTTTTGTAATGTATGATTTAAAATCTCCTGCCAGGCTGTTGTTGAAAATAACTTGCCTGGTTATATAATGGTTAATAAGTTTATCACAGGTTTTATTTTACCCATAAATAGAAAAACTCTATTATAAACCCTATAGGAAAATCTCCAGGGGAACCAGTGGCAAATTAGTCTTCCGGGTTTTAAGTCACCCCTGCACCACTTTAATGAAACAAACAAACTTTTTTAGTCATCTTCACAAAATCATAATTTGACTCCAATTGAAATCTATGTTGTAGTGTACCAATGCTAATAATAATGGTGATTTCTGCCTATAACATACACAAAAATGATGAATCCTTGCTTGACTAGAAACACAACTACATAATAATTCAATGTCATGTAATTCACTAATACATTATAGCAATGTTTCTATCACATTACACTACATTAAGACACTTAACAGACACTTTTATTTAATGCAGTTGAAGTCTTAAAGGAGAATCACAAATCAATTAGAATCAACAAAAAGATCCTATTCCACCATTAATGCATTCATGAAATGTTAGACATCCATGAGCCAAGGAGAAATTATTTGTTAGCTAGCTTTTGCTTTAAATGTAAAGAAACTGCCTGTATTAAATGACTCTGGAAAGATTTTTTAAAAGGGCACATGCTAATGTAGTCACTGACTCTAATACCTCATTTACAAAAGCACATTGTTCCACTGCAGTGAATTCAAAGTGGTGCTATAGAGAGCAAACAAAGCACTGAGAACATGAAAATTCACACTGGTGATGATGGCATGGTCATGCAACCGGTGTTAAATATTTACTGAAAACATTCTGTGCTAACTAGTCATGCTTAATTGGGTGAATTTTCATCTATGTAGCAACATTCATTACACAATTTAATTCTGTTGTCAAAACATTTATCTGGATGTCTCCCTTAATTCAGAGCTATTTGTTACTAAGACCCACAATATGAATTACTGGGTATTGCTACATTGCAAAATTAATACAAAATGCAACATAATGAAAGCAGAGTGGATGCGCGTTGCTGTGAATGCTAAATGCGATGTAATGGAAGCAGATCATTTGTTCCTTCCTAGTCAAACATGATACTTTGAATCTGCTTAACACAATATTTTATTCAAGAACTAGTCAATGTACAGATATATCTTGGGAAATGTCATAGTTAGATTTTCATAATGCATTTTAATATTCGTTATGCATATCTCTGACTGGATTAATATTTCTTTATGGTTTCTCAGCTTACGTGGCCCAAAAGCAAGGGGTCAAGGTATCGCTGGTCAGCATTGACCCTGTTGTAGAACCCGGTTGGTAGATGTGACACCATCTGGCTGAAAATAAACAAGTTGCTCCATTGACGACAATTCAACATCATCTGTTTATTCTGAGGGAAATTCTTCTTGTAAGCAACATATTTAACTATATTATATAAGTACACATTTTACCACATCTATTAAAAGTGTTAAATGGATTTATATTTTTTCCCTGTTACATTTGACGTCAGAGGTTAGGGTTAGTAACTAGTAGGGTTAGTTGCTAATAGCAGGATGATTTTAAAGTCACCATGAAATCAACAATGACAGTTCTTGTTCTTTAAGGAATATTGCAGTATAAATGATGTATCTGCAGATATTATTTTTATTTCATGTGCCCTTGAAATCTTTTATTAAAATAATTTCCCCCTCATATCTTCTCTTCTCTGATGACGTGTTTACTTGCATGAGGGAGGGAGGACCTGTCGCTCACATGAGATCGACCAATAGCAAACCACAACCATCCAATCAATTCCCAATGGACAAAATCAAATCCCACCGCACATTTTATTCTTGTTTGAGAAGCCGTTTCACTCAAATATACATCACAATAGAAGGCCATCTCAACTTCTATTTCAAGCCGACTTTAATACGATGATGCTAACAAAGGGAGTATGGGGTACGAAGGCACAATTTTATGATGTCTCAAAACTGCTACAGTCTAACTACGTTCACATAAGAAGTGAAGCACATCTTTAAACTGTGATTTATCAAGGTTTTGTGCATATAAAAACATGCAAAGCAGATGGCACATGCAAAAAAATGAATAAATACTGTCTACTGAGGATTGTGTATTTCAGGTATAGCATCAGAAATTAATGTTAAATGTTTTCGCAGGTTTCTCTTTACATTTACGCATTTGGCAGATGGTTTTATACAAAGCGACTTACATTGCATTTCAAGGTACACATTTACATTCTTATACGTTCTTGTTTCACTGGGAATCGAACCCATGACCATGGCATTGCAAACGCCAACGCTATACTGTTTGAGCTACAGGAAAGATAAAGAAAGCTAAAAGCTATAGAAAGCTGACTCTTAATGAATATGTCAATTGGGGCATCCAAAATAAAGTGTAGTGTCAATGCAAATGATTTAAATAGCACATGCTTTATCACCCCTAAAAATATTTTAGGGCAAAGGTAACTGTGTGCAGATTAATACCACATTATATATAGAGCACAAAGCCATATCTGAATGTAACATACGTATGTTGTCATATTGGAAAATATACTATATAATTTTTGGGGGATTTATTTATTTATTTATTTTTGCCTTGATTGATATAGGATAGAAGAGAACTATCAGGAAGTGAAGTGGGATAGAGAGAGTGGGACAGGATCAGGAAAGGTATCAGAGCAGGGACTCAAACTCAGGTTGCCCAAAGAGCAACAGTGCTACCGCCAGCATTTTTTTATAATTTTCACAAAAGTGTGATGCAATATATAAATAGAAAAAAACAGAGACTCTGCTTAAAAAAAATTCTAGCTTCATGCATTCCTTTTTTATCAACACTTGGGCTGATGTTCTGTATGTGGGTAAGTTTCATAAAAAAATCTAAATTTTGAGCAAAATTTTTTTTGTCAAAGACTAAATCCAGAACGGATTCAGAACGATGATCAAAACATAGATGGAGTAGATCGAGTCCATCAATACCCCCCAAAGCTCCATCTGCTCGTCCTCCTGCAGCATCCTCCGCTCCCGCTAAGCCACCACAGCAGCCATCACCCAGGCCTCAGCGTGGAGCAAGGCACAGGAAGTTGGCCCTGTCCGTCCAGGCCGCTGCCAAACCAGGAGGCAAGCGGAGGTGCAAACGACCCTGAGAAGGGACCCAGAGGTGGATCAGACTGCTCTTCAGGAGATGGTGAACGTGCCGCTCCTTCCCCCAGTGGAGGGCCAGGCAGAGACTATTTTGTTTCCTTTTGTTTTTGTTCCACAATTTCAATAAAAGAGCAGTTTCTGAAACCTCTTGGTCCCAAGAGTGCGCACTTGGTGGTCACCCCCAGGCCCCTCTTTCATCGCCAGCGAGCAGCAGTGGCTGTGTCCCGGATACACTGACGCTTCCGCACACTCACTTGCCCTTCGACGGAAACAGGTACATGTTGCACCACACACTTAGAGCCCATCTCCGGGCTGCTGTGCCGTCTGAGTCGGGTCCTTGCATTCTTCCATGCTGCCCCACCACGGGTACGTCTGTGGTGCCATTGGTCCCACTTGCACTGTGTCTGGGAGCCTGGTTAGCGCTTCCCAGCCCATCTCGCTGGCTCATCGGTACTATCAGACTCGGTTAAGCAATTCAGTTTTCCCTGCGTCCCCCAGCTTTCAGTTCAGTTCGGTTCACCCGTGTTCTGGCGGACAATGCCCCTGTGCTCAGGGCAGAGATTGCAATCCAACTGGCGAAGGACGCGATTGAGCCGGTTCCTCCAGCCCATATGAAGACCGGCTGCTACAGCCCGTACTTCATTGTACCCAAAAAAGACGGTGGGTTACGATCAGTCTTGGAACTGCGTGTCCTGAACCGGTCCCTTCACAGGCTGCCCTTCACCTTAAAGTGTATGTTGCCGCAATCGCCGCACATCACGATGCAGTTGAAGGTAAGTCACTGGGAAAGCATGACCTGGTCGTCAGGTTCCTGAGAGGGGGCGAGGAGACTAAATTCGCCTCATCCGCTCTCTATACCCTCTTGGGATTTGTCTCTGGTCCTTTCGGCACTTCAGAGACCACCCTTTGAGCCTTTGCAGTCAGCTGACTTAAAAATTATGTCCTGTAAAACAGTACTCCTGGTTGCATTGGTCTCCATCAAGAGGGTAGGGGACCTGCATGCATTTTCGGTCGATGAATCGTGCCTAGATCGTGCCTGGATACGTGCCCAAGGTTCCCACCAGTCCCTTCCAGGACCAGGTGGTGAACCTGCAAGCGCTGCCTTCGGAGGAGGCAGACCCAGCCCTGGCTTTTCTCTGTCCCGTTCACGCTCTGCGCCTATACGTTGACTGAACGCAAAGCCTCAGGACCTCAGACCAGCTCTTCTTCTGTTATGGACGCCAGCAGAAGGGAAAGGCTGTCTCAAAGCAGAGGATGGCCCACTGATAGTGGATGCCATCGCCTTGGCTTACGAAGCCCAAGGCGTGCCTTGCCCGCCCTGGTTGAGAGCCCACTCCACTAGGAGTGTCGCTTCTTCCTGGGTGCTGGTACACGGCACCTCACTGACAGATATTTGTAGAGCTGCGGGCTGGGCGACACCTAAAACTTTCGCTAGGTTTTATAGGCTATGTGTTACCAATTTTTTATTGTCAACAAAGACTAATCTGTTCAGCCCTGAACTTAATTAATCAATCAGGGCATTAATGAAAAGTATAATTATGCAAACTGGGACTCTCTTGACTCTTGACTGGGACTCCACTCTTCTGAAGATGTAGGCTACAGGTTTGCTTCTAGTTTAGAATGCAAGTTATTTCTGCTGAGACAGCAGGCTTTTTTTTACTGCTGTATTACAAAGTTGTTTATGAGCTGCTGTTTTATTGATATTCAAATTAGCAGGTGATGGGTTTCAGCAAGGACTGTTGTACCGATTCAACTGATTTGCCTCTTGATGATTTAAAAAACACACTTCTTAGCCTATCTCTGATGCTAAGCGGTAAGATTCGAACATAAAAACATTTAGCAAAATGAGACAGAAGATTAGGGGTGGTTTTGTTATGATCATTACACTGATGCCATTAAATGTCTTCATTGCATTTTATGGCATTATTAAATAAAAAATAAACAATTTTAGACCAATCCAGGAATAAATAATAACAGATGTGTCAATTTTAGGTAAATTAATCCTTTAAATCAAAATAAATCTAAAGTTTTTGCATTAAGACTCATAACCGGACTGCTGAAGCATAATTTTGTTACTGACTGATTATCCAAATGGATCCAAGTGAGCAAGAAAATGATGGTGAATAAAAAAATGTAAGATTACAAAAACAGGTTTATGGCAGTATAAAAATCATTTGTCAATAACAATAAAGAGTTTTTCCTCAAACCCACTCACCCTGAGTTTCCAGGTTTTCACACAGCTCCGACTTGGCTTCTCCGTTGGGCCGCAGGCTGGCCTTTGGGTTGAACTTGTTAGACATGGTGGCGGCAGTGACCACTGCTTTCAGACTGCGAGTGCTGCGCTTGGCCACATTCTGCTCCGGGTGGAAGAGCACCACATAGACTTTCGGCATGTACAGCATCCCCAGAGAAACGGACGCGCTCAGGCTCACTGAGATGGTCAGTGTGGTCGTTTGTATGTACATCTGCAAAAACAAAATCACAGCATATGAAAATGACAAATCACTGAAAACAAAGCCATTATTACATGGCATACTGGGTTGTAATTGATCAATCACAGCTTTCTGTGGCCAAATATTTTCGTATAATGAAACTGTATATTTGTCCGTTGCCCCAGGCAACCAATGCCCAGCAGTGTGCTAGTTTTATATCACACCACAGTCTATTTCTTCTCACATAATGAAATAATTTTCACTAAAATCAATATTTGAAAACCATTTATTTACTTATTTGGTAGGAAAGAAATAATGTAAGGGACAATGCAGGTCATTATCAGAAAATAAACCTCTTCAGGATGATACAATAGCTCTCTTCTTCACAGTGGGGTCCTGTCAGGGCTGTATTTTGCAATAATGAAGACTTGTTCACATGACCTGGGACCTTCTTTTCACGAGGGCTTGTTGACATAATATCCCCCTGATTTAACTGACACAGTCAATATGTCAAGCCTCAACAGAGAGCTATAACCTTGTGACTCAACATGCCCAAAGCATCACCGTCACCACATTTGAATATGCGTAATTCTCTACTATATAATATGCAAATGACTAGAATGTCAGGATACAGAGTATTCATGATATAGAAGGCAGATGATGTACAGTACTGCATTTGCTGAGATTTTCAAGTGTGCAACCAACTGACACTTTGCTATCCCATGAGGCCATGAGCAATGAGAGGTATATAGGTCGTGGTATTATGATGCTGAACAATGCTATAGGTGCCAACACATATATATGTTCCTTGAGTTTAATTGAGCTGTACTTGACTGCAGCAATCAGCTATTTTTACGCTCACACTTCAAGTAAAATTCATCCTTGTGTGACTTCATTTTGTCACATAATTATCATATGATGCTCAATGTTTCTCAACTTCTACAACTGATACTGTTTTCTCCATATTTGATGTTTAATATACAGTAGGATCCAAAAGTAAATTAACAGAATTTACTTTTAGAATTTACGACGCCACAGAAGTAGAAACCAAGCGACTGATAAAACTGTTGTTTCACTTGTCCTGGCTAACTCAGAAACTCAGATTAACATGCAAGAGATTGCTTACATCGGTGGTCGCTTTGTCGCACCGTGAACGGTTAGGACACGGTGTAAGGCATTATTACCTAAATAATGAGAGGGTAATCATGATTATTTTTTAACCAACCACTTGGAGCGACTTTGTTTATGACATGTTTTCAGTGACACACAAACAGACACACACACACAACACACACACCAGCACTAATGGCTCCAGCCACTCCATGGAACTGCTGCGAACCCCCTGCTGTTGCTTTAGAACGCTGCTGTGTGTTTTGGCTCTGGCGGACGTGACCTCGGCTCTGGCTCCACTGTGTGCTGTGATTAAGTGTGACTCACTGCTGTGATCTCCATCCAGAGGGACTGACTGGAAAGCAGTCTCAGCACAAGTCGACAGGAAGGGTTAGGACCACATCAGCTGTGCTGGGGCTCTTCTCGAAGAAGAGACAGATGGCTACCACCCAGCACTGGCCACTAGACAATGCTAAAGAAGTGTGTCATTCAAATATAGAGCAGTGTCTTTAAAAACAAGCACTTATTAGCGGCATAGTGCACGACACCAATGTTTCAGTAGTTTTGACCATGTTGTTTGCAGAGCAAGTTAATTTTCATTACACCAAAGCCAAAAGAAGTGATTAAAATAATATCTGTAAAATGTTTAGTTTGTATTAAAACATGTATCTTTTTCCACTAACTATTAGAGCTATTAGATATATATCAGTATTACAGATTTTTTTCAATTGCTTACACACTAAAATTAAAACTTTCCCACTATTAGCAAAACCTTACACTCAAGGAGCAAAACACCAGTCTAGATTTGCACAATTGTAAGCACGTTGTCAGCTTCACCCTTTTTGCAAAACATTACACACAGTGATTTGTAAAACTCTACACAAATTTTCACATCTTAGACACAGATAAGGATTGTGAGATTACTTCCTTGTCATTACAAAGCCCCGGATTGCCATTGACCACACTAATGAACGAATTGGATATTCACATCCACCAGGTGTGGAAGCACACATGTGCTAATTTGAAAACGCAGCACTCAGGTGTGCTATAAAAGGCAGCAGGTGAGTTCACATGTCTTCAATGGAAGGAGCTAGAAGAAGAAGAAAGAACAAGAAGAAACAAGAAGAAGAAGAAGAAGAGGGAGAGGGAGAATAAGAGGGGGAGCTCAAAGAGAGATGAAGGAGGTAGAGGAGGAGGAGAAGGAGGTAAGGAGGCCCAGGTAGAGGAAGAGAGAAGAAGGAGATGGAGAAGAAGGAGATAGAGGAAGAGGAGAAGGAGATAGAGGAAGAGGAGAAGGAGATAGAGGAAGAGGAGAAGGAGATAGAGGAAGAGGAGAAGGAGATAGAGGAAGAGGAGAAGGAGATAGAGGAAGAGGAGAAGGAGAAGGAGAGAGAGGAAGAGGCCTAGGTAGAGGAAGAGGAGAAGGAGAGAGAGGAAGAGGCCTAGGTAGAGGAAGAGGTAGAGAAGGACTTGAAGAGTTGAGAGAACCTGAACAAAGAAGACGAGGACCAAATTTGACTCAAGAAATCCGTGCAACACTTATTGACCATGTTATCAACCATGGACTGACACTGATGGAAGCTGGACAAAGAGATCAACCAAATCTCTGGTTGATACTGTAACTGAATAGTTACAGTATTCTTGTTGCTTTTGACTCTTTTCTTCAGAGTCAAACTGTATGTACTAGGGCTGGGTAATAAATATCGATTTCTCGATATTAATCGATTCTCATTTTTACGAACCGATATCGATTCTTAAATCTCACGAATCGATTAGTCATCCTGTTTCATTTGAATGAATGGAACATTGTAGCACGCATCCAAAACATCGCAATGATCTTTGCCCTTTGTTATTATTGATATGAAACAGTGTGAATTTTCAAATTACGTCCTTTTTCTTTTGAAATTCAAAAACATAAACCTAAACGCTGTGGCGTGAGATCGCTCTGGCGCAGCACAAGAGAAGCAGCAGCGCGAGCGCTTTGATCTCTTCCGGCTTAATAACACCAGTTACAGCGCGAAATAAACATGAATGAGCATCTGAAAGTGTGTTAAAAGATAGAGTACAACTTATCGAAATCCGTATCATGTCACATTTCGCTCAATCAGTGTTTCAACCGTGGAAAGACGTCAGTTAAACAGCTTGTAATCAATGTCATGTATCGTCATGTTTAGGCTACCTCAGAAAAAACACATGTGACCATAAACTCTTTAGTCAGCTAGAACAAATAACTCGAGAGAGAGGAGCTCATTATCTTAATGTTCTTCAATATTTAATGCATATTTGAATATATCTGGCAAGTTTTTATGACAGCCACCATTTAAATGTTTTTATTTCATATAATGTTATTATTATAAAAATAAATAAAAGTGTAATTTAAAGTCCCTGTAAAGGCAATTTAAAAAAAAAAATCTAAACATTATAAATGTTAGAAATGTATTGCTAAAACAACTGTAGGCTATTACAAAGACTGTGAACTGTGAAGTACTGTTTGTATAGCTACAAAACAGTTAATTATTATCTTCATATTAAGCTAAAGCTTAGTAGGCTACAACTAGACTCCCATAGTTTACAGAATTAGTTAAGAGATTTGATTTCCTTGAGAAAATTTGCCATTTATTGTAACTGATATTCAAAATAATCAATATTGAATCGAATCGAATCAGAATCGAAATCGAATCGAATTGCAAGCTTGTGAATCGAAATCGAATCGAATTGTGAACTTTGTGTCAATACCCAGCCCTAGTATGTACTTCATGCAGTCATTTTTATTTGTCTACAGATTTTATTTTTTTCATTGATTTCATTGTTGGTTGATTACTGTAACTGATTATGGTAAAAAAAAAAACTGTAAATAAATACTTGAAATATGAGTCTGCAGAAATCAGTGTTGTGCAGTGCTTGGTAAGTTTATAGTAGGCCTATTTGTGTACATTCTCCCCATATCTCAAACTAATCATGAAGAATGTTGTGGGTTTGTCACTATTTTTTTTTTTTTTTTCATCTAAATTATCCCTTACATAACAATGTCTGGCCAAAAATCTAGTACATGCTATTTCCTAAAAATAATTTTTTTACAAATGTGTTTTTTATTTATCACAGCAGTGTGAAACTGGCTGCAATAGTGTCTGATCATTGAGGACTGTGTTGGTTAAATGAAAACTAATAGCATTTTTACAAATATGTGTATATCTTTTGACTTAAGTGTGTATGTTTTGACAGAAGTGTGTTATTTTGCAAACAATCTAGAAATTATGCCAATTGAGTGTGGTGTTTGGATAATTGTGATTATATTTTGAAAAAAAGAACCCGGTTTTCAAAATTGCGTGTAAACAATTGAAAAAAACTGTAAAATAAAAATGTAAAAATGTAATTCTAAAAAAGAAGCTAGTTCGATATCACAGCAATTTTATGCTAATAAACACTCCTACATTTAATTAAAAAACATATTATTAATATTTAAATAAGTTCAATTCAAATATATTATAAATACATTTAAATAAGATTATAAGTAATAATATTTCAGTTAATATCAAACGAAGAAAAAAAACAATGCCATGCAATTAATTAATTCAATTATTTTAATTATATTAATGCCAAGTTAATTGAAATAAAGCTTAAATAAAAAATAATAATAATAATATTACATGGAAAACTTAAACAAAAAAAAATTACAAATGGTACCCATGGCAAATAACTGGAATAAGTTTAAAGCACTAAAATGGAAATAAAAGCTAAATAGAAATATTTTTAAAAAGCACATAAAACTTGACTAAAATTATAATGAAGAGGAAAATATACAAATAAAAAATAAATCAACATATTAGCAAATACTACAAATAATAATAATAAAAAAATGCATGGCTGTGCACATGGTTTGGATGAGATTTTGACCCAAATCTGAAAACTGTCACATGCCAGCTTACATCCACTTATGAAAGAACACCCTAGCTTTAGCAACCACCAAGCAACCAACCAACCAACCAGAACACCTTAGCAATAGCATTAGCAATGCAATTGCAACCACTAATTTTGTCATGGAGAGTTTAAACTCTCTGATTACATTTTCTTCAGTAAATACAGTTAAAAGTATAGTGAAAAGAGGGCATGAAATGATGAGATCATGATGAGGTCGCTTGCCACAGCTCAATATGTCAGAGGTCTAACCAGAAGGCCATGGCTCAGATAAAAGCTATTGTTAAATATGGTCCCTGGTCACTTCAGTCAGCAGAGCTACACTTTCAAATTTAACCAGAAAATCTATGGCAGGGCTCCAACAAATCACCTGAAAGGACATGACTGGTCCATACATAGTGATTTAACAGGCCAGAAATTATTAGCTTTAGTCTATACGTCGGAAACTCTCACTAATCTTGCTGAACCTAAAGTTGCAATTACAGTCACAAATGAGGATTTAATGGCGCACACGACAAACGATTCATAGCGGTATCTCATCAATGCCTCCGCCTCGGGCCCTGTATGTGCAGACAGCACACCTGCAATCTAATGAGGCTTGTGAGAAATACTAAGACGAGAACTAGACAGTGAATCAGTGTTAGTCCTCTGAGACAGTCTCTGTTGTCTCTACACATACAAAGTGTTCCACTTTTTTGCCCTCGAATTGAAACCACAAGTTAAAAAAAAAAGCAGCTGTTATTGCACTCGCACATATAAATGGATGACTTGATAAAATGTACACCGGAACACCATCAACTTTAATAATACAACAACTGATTCAGCCACTTCTTCACCTGCTGCTGCCAAATTATCTCTTGGGATAAAGAACAAAAAAATGAACTGCCATTTTTTAAAAGGAAGTAGGTCTTATGTCAACATCAAAAGCTTTTTAAGAAAGAAGTAGGTCTCATGTTAATAGCAGCGCTGCGGAAAACATAATTCAAACGGATGTGAATGTTTGCCATTCAAATGAACAATGAATTATGCACCTTTAAAATCACTGAATATGCTGCACAAAAACAAAACATCATTCTGTTAGATTCCATGTTGCTCTGAATAACGGAAAAAAACACAACACGTTTCATTTTTCCAGTGCAGGGATGGGCAAGTTCGGTCCTGGAGTGCTGCGCTGTCCTGCAGAGTTTAGCTCCAACCCTGATAAAAAAAACAACATCACCTGCCTCTAGCCTTAGCAAAGCCACTTGAAGGCAGTCCTGCAACCTTAGCCGAAAAAAAGCGCAATGCCAGCTAGTGCAGCGCAGGGAAAAAGACAAGAGGTCACTGTTGGAGAGGCTTCACTACACCGAATAAACCGTACTTGTGAGGAAATAGCTTATCATTTAATGAATCAACAGCCCATTGGCTAATCTTCAACATGTTTGCTGTTAAACATTAATTTTGGATAGATCTATTGTTAGTTTTCACGCACAAAAAAAAAAATAATTATATATAAGAGAAGTCATGGACAATTGCGCAAAAGGTATGAATCAGTTTACAGCACTTCTCATTAATTACTATGGTGTCCGCAAACAGTAATTAACCGTCACACAACTTCATGAAATTCAATGACGTCAAGGCTGTAATGTGATTGGTTAACAAGGCACGCGTGATCCAAGAAAGCCGCTATACTTTCTCCAATGGTAGAGTCACGGACCCTCTTATCTCCCAATAAGACCATGGCTGTGTCAGAAATCACCCCCTACACCCTTAAATATAGGGCACTATTTGAGGGGACAGCCATTTGTAGTGATGTCAGAAACCATAGTGGACGTTATTGATTGCACTCATTCAATCCCACAATGCACCGCTATAATGAGATAAATCTGTTCATCTTACTACTGGAGCTGCCAGTTTGCTAAGTTTCAAATAATTATTAAATTATAATAATAATTATAAGCAAGTACAAACTAAAAAAACGTCTGACATTTCGGCACACTCACCCAGTGTCAAAATCACCCCTTATACACTCATTCACTATTCCTTACATTAGTCCACTTGTAGGAGTGAATGAAAACCGAGTGAGTGAATTGGAACACTGAGTGCTGTTAGGAATGCTGTTTTTGCATTGTTTGTGCTTGCTGTAATCATTTGAAAGTGCAAACTGGCAGCTCCAGCAGTAATGAAAAGATTTATCTTGAACATGGAAACTAGCATATATAGACCTTAATTAAACAATTTAATAATCAAGTTAAAATGAATTTACACCTGTATGATATGTGCTGTAGCCACATATTTGACCAGCTTTTTGAAAAATGGATGGATTGATGATTCAGTTGCGGCCGCCATCTTCAGGCGAGCTGCAGGAATTCATTTGGCTTGACCATCACAGTGGATTATGGGTATTCTCTAGCCAGTGAGTGTATATCGACTGTACACTCATTATTGCAGTGGATTGTGGGATTGAAAGAGTGCACTCAATAACATCTACCATGGTTTCGGACACCATTACAAATGACAGTTCCCTATTTAAGGGTGTAGGGGGTGACTTTGGAAACGGCCTCAGTGTCCGAATTCGCTCACTTGTTTTCATTCACTCTCTCAAGTGAATTATATTAGTCGACTAATGTAGGGAATAGTGAATGAGGGTATAGGGGCGATTTCTAACAGCCCATCTCTGGCCTGAAGACATTTGCTCGTTCAGGTGTGTTTGATTAGGGTTGGAGCTAAACTCTGCAGGACAGTGGCACTGCAGAACTGACGTTGCTCATCCCTGTTCCAGTATCTTATGCAATCAAAGCAAAGCTAATTCAAAAATTAGAATGCTCCACATGAAAACTTAGGACTTCATCTATCATGTATCCAGGCCATCCCTGAACATCATAATGAATTAAGTCTATATGTCACTATGTTAATCTAGTTTCTTCTATGTTAATGCGCAGAGACAACTAACTACAAGTAAGTCATTCGTAGGTTGATTTTCCCAAGGGGTGTAAACACTGTGGCTCTGTGATTCTTTCAAAATAATGCTCTGCTTAATTGAACTACCCAGCCTATAAACTTCTGTCTCAACCAATGGCATGAGTTTGGGACCAGGAGTACCTCTTCGGCTAAGCAATGCTTGACTGGGTGGAAATAAATGTACATGTTTGTGCTTTGAGCATTGGCCATAATGTTTTTTTTTTTTTTTTTGTATTCACACTTTAATACTATTATTAATGCATCTTCCATTATTTTAATTCATAGCAGATAGTACCAGGCTTACAGTGTAAAACTTGCATTAAATTCTATCGCTGAGAAGCTGTTTAATATTTCAGAAAAAAGCTGTCATGGATCTCTCTGTACAAGGTGATAATTTAGGTGACAGCAAATGAATGACAGACTGAAGGAGTTCAATAACGGGAATGTCAAAGAAACTGACATTTAACCGGGTCAGGACCCCCCTCTACCACACCTGTCACACACGTTGACACTTGACACACACATGTATGTAAATAAGAGATGTTGACCTCGCTCAGAAAGAGACAGTGATTACTCTGTCAGCAACACAAAGGAGGAAAGCCCCTGCAAGTGAACCCTAATGACATGATGGCACTCTAATGATAGCTTCCAGTTTGGGAGGTTGGAGATGCATACAAATAGCAGGTTTATGTAAGGCGAGACACTACTAGACTTAAGATATTATCAAGCTTCTTCAAAACCAACATGAGAAGGGATGAGATAACATCAAGCAAGGAAAGGAAAGGAGGAATTGTAAGTTTTGCTTAAAAAAAATTTAGCTTACAACACTATCAAAATGAGTCTTCTTTGCAAAATCTGGCACACTCAAGTTTTGAATTTGAAGAATTAAGGTTTATTGTCCCTGACAAATAAAAACGTAATGCCCATATTATATCCTGAAAAGCTGTGCCATCAAAATGCCATTTGTGGGGATGAGGGTTTTAAATATATCATGACGATGCAAAGTAAACTAACTGATCAGATTTGATTTTCGTTATACAGACGATCAAAACTACGAAAAGTCCCATAGACTTTCAATGAGGGGGTCAAAACTTTGATACAATAACTCTAATAGAGTTACATCCACTATCTATCTAATTCACAAACAAAGCCTAGCAACTAGTTAAGGACATGTTAGCAAAACAAAGCTAACAACGTGTTAAACATGTTAAGTGTTAAAAGCTATCAATGTGAAAATGCATGCATGTGCTAAAACATGTTAGCAACGTGCTAGCAAACTCATGTTAACAACGTGCTAAAACAAGATACCAATGTGATATTTTATGTTAACAATTTGTTAATTCATGCTAGCAATGAATTAAAACATATAACAAACATGCTACAGAAATATAAAATACAGTTTGGCACATGCTAAGACATGCTTGCAACATGATAAAACATACTTGGAAGCTTATAAAATGTTTCAGACAAGACTTTGTCAAGCCAACATAAAAGTTTGTCCAAAGATCTTCACCTACTTAGACACTTTTTGATTGCTAAAATATTATTAAACCATTAAAACGAAATACAGAAAATTAGAAAGGACCACAGGGAATCCAGAAAAATTACACAGAATTTGGGGAAAAAATAAAAAGATCGAATAGGGATCTATGCATTTCATGTCAAAGTACACATGACCAGATCAAAAAATATTTTTTAACAGCTTTCATTTTGGTCTATTTCTCAAAAAAATGAAACACTATTGTGTGACTTCATAATGCTTGGAATAATGATGCATAATATGGGCCACTTTTACAATACCTTTTTTTGATCAGTCGTGTTCTGAGTAATGACAGAATTTTTATTTTGTGTTTGAACTATTCCTTTAACAAGGACGCGCTAGGTTTCCAATGTTTTCAAAGTGTTAGTTTTTACCAGAACTGAATATATTAACACAGTCTCATCCCAAGAAGTCATATATTGACGTCTTGGGACGTCTTTTGACCATACGTCAATATCCGCCTTTTTAGGTACCCTAAACGTCGGTAAATGACTATCCTGGGACGTCATACAACTGACGCTTTACCTTTAACGTCAATAGGTGACGGGGTAGGTTTTAGGGGTAGGTTTAGGTCTGGGGTAGAGTTAGGATCCGATAACGTCAGCTAACCGACGTTTAAGGGAACCCTAAAAAGGCGGATATTGACGTATGGTCAAAAGACGTCCCAAGACGTCAGTATATGACGTCTTGGGATGAGACTGCGCTGGAATATATTAAGGATAGAAACACCTGCTTAACTGCATTCATTTTATTGCTTTTTTTATCTATTATAATCCACACGTTTGTTTTTAAATGCAAAAAATTATTCTCAATAGACTGAACATTTTTTTATTTTTTTATACAGGCTTTTTTTCAGAGATCGTATTTCGGGCATGCTTTCAAATTTACCCAACAAAGCAATCAAAAATCCATCTGGATCCTTCTAAAATCCAGGTAGGAAGCATACTAAAGCCCTTAGACCACAATGAGACCTACCTGCCAGACTAGCTCATTTAAAAAATCTCTTGGTTAAACCACAATAAGATGACCTCGCGATTAATCATTTGACAGGCTGATCAAATTCAGCAGGGACCAGACCAGCTGCCCACATTCAAATGCTCCAGAAAGCCTCCAAAGACATTCATTATTCACTTTGACATAAGATGACAAACAACTGATGGAGCCGGCATGCTGATGAGGCGTCTGGCAGAAATCGTGTGACAAGTGCACAGGCAGAGAGATAAGGTAAATCACAGGCCAGGAGGAAGTGAGGCATTTAATTGCTCTAAAAAGACATGTCATCTCTGACTCGCCAGGCTTTATTGTGCTTGCCAGCCTGGATGATTGTGAGGTGCTCTTGTTTTGATATGTTAATTCCCCTCTGAAAACACTGTTTGTTGAGCACACAGTGGTGGGATTGTGTCATGTGAAGTATGCTTTATTTTCAATGCGAAGCTAATTGCTAAAACTTTTTCTTCAGTCCTGGGATGTACAGAGCAGAATCAACGTCAAACTCTGATTACACCATGAGAGGATTGGCAGGCTTTGGGTGAATAACACTTGTCAAAAATTACCAGCATTTTACAAGATTCAGAATGTCACTGTGAATTCAGTATCATTTTCTATGGTGACTATATTACTGTATAAAAATAATAGTGCACTGCATTTAAACAAAATTAAAATAAACCAGAAGTTTTAAAAAAAAACTGTTTCATTTATTCATGCTGGGAAACTGAATACCAGCATACTGGAATGATCTGTAGATCAGGGGCCGTATTCACAAAGAATTTTAAGGCTAAAAGTAGCTCCTAACTGGCGAATTTAGGAGCAACTCCTAAAAATAATGGGCATGTCACTCCTAACTTTAGGACTCCTAATTTTTTTGACTAAGAGTAATTCACGAAGCATTTTAGCCCTAAAAGTACTGTAGCACCTAAGCCTGGGACAGCTTAAAAGAAGTCGAGAGGACTCCTAACTCACTAAGACCTATTCACAAACCGCTTTTTGTTACATTTCACGTTGCGATGTTTTGAAATGCGTATGCGGTGGCTACTGGAGCTTCCAATCGCAAGGGATTTTGCATTGTAGGCATAACTAGGGAATAGGGATGCAATAACGCCACCAACAACAACCAAAACTAGGCTACTCACTGCATGTAAACTAATTGTAACGTTTCATTGTGAATCAAATTGAAATGTTCTTCTCTTTGCAAACGTAGGCAGAGGCATAGCCTATAGTGACAGATTAATTCAATAATGTTGCAAATATATTGCATCAATCCATGTTTCATTAGGCTACTAGGCTATTTGTTTTTCCTTACTCTTTATTCATTTAGGCTATTTATTCAGTTATTCCTCATCTTCCGTCCTTTGCACTACTTGTGTAGCGCACGCATTCTCAGACCTGTCACTCATCATCGTAGGGGAGGTGTTTGGAATCATTCCTGCTTTACAATCATCAGCCAATCAAGGTGGTCACTTCAGTCAAGATCGTGCATGAGTAATGACGTCATCCATAGCAACGAAGACTCACTCTTAGTTTAGGAGTTGTCATTTTTCTTTACTAAGAGTAGGTCTGAAAGGCGTTGTGAATAACTTTTAAGAGAAAACTCCTAGCTAAAATCGTTTAGTGCGATTTAGGAGTACTCCTAGTGGTAAGACAAAATGCTTTGTGAATACGGCCCCTGGTCTATAGTAGTTTTTTTGCTCATTTGCTCAAATAACAACTGAAATGTTAGCCATAACATTGCAATTAGAATGTCAAACCCATTTAAACAACTTCAATAGCACGCTGAATTGCTATCATTCGACATAAAACTAAGTTGTAATATTTAAGCGAGCCATCATTCAAGTGCTCAAAGGAATATGACACATTTTTAATTTGATAACTTAATTCCTTCATGTTTTTAACTCATCATAGCCATCCGACCATAAAAAGTCTAAACGCACTCCAAAATACATTTGAGACAGAATGCATTCCGATCACTCAAATGATCAACACTAATTGCTATTTGGGTCAAAGACTTCGCTCAAAGAAAATTGTACAGAAAAGTAAAAATGACTATGAAAGTAAGTCAATTAAATGCCAGGAATACTGTAAATTCACACTAAAACATTTTATGGTGAAAATAAAAAAGCAGATGCTGGAAAAAAGAGAAAGGAAGAGAGACCATGCGATACAGGGTTACGTCATGATGTTTTCTGATCAGCAGAAAGATAGTTATTTGTTTATTTTTGATTGGTGTAGGCACGCACTAGTCTACGGCAGCATGCAATTACCAAAGTCAGTTCATACAATCTTATATCAGAATGAGTCATTCAAACAGCGGTTAAAAAGGCACAGTGGGAAACTGAGTTTAAAGCAATAATAGCTCCCTACCAACAAGTATAACAATACTCATATTGCTGAAATTGCTTGTTCAAGGCTTTGCTAAGGGGGGCACTAATTAAATAAAACTTAAATTAAAAAAGGAGAAAGCCGTTATCTTAAGCTTCAGAAACAGAAGGTCCCAGGTTTTCTAATTGAAATGAGTAATGCAGCCAATGCCAGGGTAGTTGCGTATTTAATTCGGCCTCAAAACGAAGAGCAGAGCCTTTTTTTGTTTGGTATTCTAAGTCAGTTGGTGCTTGTCAATTGATTACATCATCTAAAAAAAGCTGACGCTCAATCTCCTTGCTATTTTCAAAGTCTCTTTTATCTTTGAGAGCAGTGCTGGATGGGCAAAAGAGAGTGCCTTTGTTTTTCCCAGCCGCACATGTCTTTTTCAATATTCGAAGGAAACCACGTGAGTTCTTCGCTGTAGCGCAAAACCTCATGATTCTCAATTTCTCTTTGAAATAAACTGTCTGTTTTACTGCTCTGCTTGATCTAAAGCCCAAATGAACATAGTCAATTTGTCCCTGCTGGTCTGTTTTTTGCTAAAAATGGACAGTGCTGAATGGCATGTTTTGTGGGAAGCTGAGGCGGGAAATTCTGTCATTACTTTAAAACGTTTGATTCGCAAGGTCTTGAGGAGTTGTGCTCACTCGTCTACTCTTACCTTTTCCGTCGACTGCGATGTCCCGAAGAAAATGGGGATGAAAGCGAGCCAGATGATGCAGGTGGTGTACATGGTGAAGCCGATGGGCTTGGCCTCGTTGAAGGTCTCGGGCACACCTCTCGTCTTGATGGCGTACACGGTGCACGTCACCATCAGCAACATGCTGTATCCCAGGAGGCAGATGAGCGATAAGTCTGATATGTCACACTTTAGAACTCCACGTGCCATCTCTGGATTTACCGTGCGCTGGTCCTCATAGTCAATGAGAGCTTGAGAAGGGTCCACTGCGAACCAGATGCACACCCCTAGGAGCTGAACGGATATCAAGCTGAACGTGATTACCAACTGCGAAGCTGGGCTGATAAAGCGTGGCGCACTGACCGTCATTTTTCCCTGCTCGAAAATCCGATAAATCCGATTGGTTTTGGTGAGCAGCGCCGCATAGCTGATACTCATTCCGAGCCCCAGGAATATTCGCCGCAGTGAACAGATCCCTACATCTGGGGTCGAGATCATCAAGAATGTGGTGGCGTAACACAAAAAGATTCCCGTAAGGAGGACGTAGCTGAGCTCACGTCCGGATGCCTTAACAATTGGCGTGTCATTGTAGCGAATGAAGGTGACCACCACAAAAAGAGTGGCCATGATGCCGACAATAGCGATCAGGACCGGTATAACGGCCCATGGTGAGCTCCACTCCAGCTTTACAATCGGGATGGGCTGGCAGCCTGTGTGATTCTTGTTTGGTCTTAAATCAAAGCGGCACATCTTGCAGGAGTAGAGGTCGGCCTGATACTGGTAACCATCGCAGCGCTCGCAGTGCCAGCAGCAGGAAATGCCCTTAACTATCTTCTTACGCCACCCGGGTTTGCAGGGCAGACTGCAGATGGAAGTCGGCACCTGCTTCCCTCCACCTGGCCACTGCATCGTCCGTATCTGAATCACAAAAACAAACACTATTTGCCATTCATCTCGGCTAGAGACAAGAAACAATGTTTAACATCTCAAATGAGTCTTTTCATTTCCTCATCCACTGACTCATTAAATTAATTCTTGGGGATCTCAAAGGAGCAATTTTAAACTGTATTCCTCAAGGCTATACTTCAATCCTTATTCATAAGCGATGTGTGCGTCAAGTTCACTAAAAAGTGAAAACTCTATCATTGTTTGCTCATCCTTGTGTCTTTCCATCCCCATATGCTGGTTATTTTTTCTTCCCGTGGAACAATAAAGAACAATTTTGTGAGGAATTATTGTGCAGCTTTTACTGTGCAGACATAAAACAACAGTTTAAAGTGATCAGGAGTTGTAAATCTCAATAAAAAAAAGAAAGAATTGCGCTATATTCTGAAGCCATGTTTGAGGAAAAGATTGAAATTTAAGTCTTAATTATTATACTAATACTAACATCACTGACACTAAATTGTTATTTGTTCTCACATGCGAACATTTTGATGTGCCATTTTTAAATCCTGTGGCATAAACCTAGCCTCTATGTTAAGACTGTGACTTAAGATCTAGTTTGACCAACTTGCAGTTAGTTAGGGGTAATAAGTATATGTGACCTTCAGAGTATAATAGCATTATTTTATTCTGTCTTTCACACAAAGCTATTCGGAAGACTGCACACACACTTTTAAAGTGTATGTTTTACCCTGTTTGGAGCTAGATAAAGCTATTGTCACTGTTTACTGTTGCTGTATGGCAACAACTGATAAAGATTCTGAAAAAAAAGTGTACTTTGTGTTCCACGGGAGAATATAATAACAAAATACGGGTTTGGAACAGCATGAGAGTGAATAAACAAGCGGGAGAACACATTGTTTTAGTAATATTGAATTCACTTACATTAAGGTAAAGTTGGTCAGTCCAGTGGCCGATTATTTTGTATTCAGCTGTTTTGTTCTTTATCTGGTACTGGTAGATATCGTAACGTCCCGGGGCATCTCCGTTCTCATTGAACTGCACCGGATTGCCAGCTATGCCTGAAGATGTAAGCAGAGAAATATGTTAAAGACATGCAAAAAGTGTTCCAACACCATATACCTTCACATTAATGAGCAACCACTCATGTATGGACATACTGTATCCAGGTCAGTGTCCAAAATCGGTGAATCAGATTCAGCTGAGATTGATGGTGAGCTGGAAACTGCAATACATTTAAGCTGAACTAAATGTGCTTACAGTCATTTTAATACAACTTTTGCAAAATACATAGATTTAGAGGCTTTTAATGCTATATTTTGCACTATAGTCAATAGCCATGAGCTTTTCAAAACCACTTATTTATAATATAACAATGAGCACTGTATCTAAAGGAGAAATTAAGAACCTCATTTAAACCCGAAACGGAAAGAAAAAACCACCTTGCATTACCACTGCTTAGTATAAAATGCATGGGCATATTTATTTAGCTCCGTATACACAAACTGAAATTCCCTTTGCAGATATCTAACCTCAAGTACATTGAATGCAATTTCTATTTGGCCAGAGCAATAGCTTATGGAAGGAGGCAGGCGAGGAGGACAGGATAACAATGGTGCTGCATCCCATGATGCATTTTAGATAAGGTGCCTTATTCTGTGGAAGCCCTGCTGTCTCAGGCTTTAAAGTTTTGGTTAAGCTATCTGTATTCCAAGCACCTGACCGTGTCCAACTTAATTCCCTGGACCCTGTGCAGCCGAATCTACCAAACAATAGCACAACAAACTGTGTTTTCACTACTCGCGTTTGGGTTATAACTATTCTGAGACACAATCCACATGAAATTCTCACTGAAAGCTAAAGGTGATTATCAGCAATGGTGAATTTCTGTTGATGAATATCCATTCTTTGTGCAGGCTTGGAAGCTTATTTCAAACTCTGATGAGTCAACCGCTCTGGATTAGGGAATTAAGATTTTTTACAGCCATGCTTGGTGGCGGTGCAGCACACCATATAATGCAAACATATGTAAAGGATTATGAGAATTTTATAAGGACAAAATATTCATCAAAACAAGAGAGTGCACATGAAATGACTGAGATTCCCACAGTAAGCACTAAAGGCCAGGTTTACTAAGTTTGCGGCAGTGCAAACCCTCTTTTGGTGTTAAAAAACTACTGAAAGACATGCAGTGAAAAATGAGTGCTGAAAGTTGTGGACAGTTATTTTTGTGGCTGACCTTATTGAATATGTATGTGTATGTGTTTCCCTTTTAGACGCCTAATTTATGGGAGGAGAGTATTTAAATTAATCATGCAAGGTGATTTACTAAGGTTTGCGTTAGTCAATTTACTGGTATTTGCAGGATTAATTACTGCCCAAGCGGTAACTTTCTAGTAGTATGATGGTGGCACTGTAAAAATCGAGTTATTAAACATACAGAGGAAAACTTGCATTATTTTACGATTTTTTATCATGCAGTACAGGGCTCTGACTCTACCAGGAAGATAGCACTAAACAGTGAACTGTCCCAAGACATATATCCTTATTAGAGCCGTGAGTGTACTCCACGGCATCAAAGGGTTGAGTTGAGGTTTCATCTGAGGTTCATTTGATGAGACATTGTGCAGTACTTCCAACAATGGGATCAGGGAGAAACAAAGATAGACTTCCACCTTCAGAGAGAAGGCTTACAACTCAGCTAAGAGATCCTTCTCCAATCATGACAGACAGACAGATATATAGAACTACATACAGACAGACAGACAGACAGATAGACAGATAGACAGATAGATAGATAGATAGATAGACAGATAGACAGATAGATAGATAGATAGATAGATAGATAGATAGATAGATAGATAGATAGATAGATAGATAGATAGATAGATAGATAGATACACTACAGACAGACAGACAGACAGACAGACAGACAGACAGAACTACAGACAGACAGACAGAACTACAGACAGACAGACAGACAGACAGACAGACAGACAGACAGATAGATAGATAGATAGATAGATAGATAGATAGATAGATAGATAGATAGATAGATAGATAGATAGATAGATAGATAGATAGATAGATAGATAGATAGATAGATAGAACTACAAACAGACAGATAGGTAGAACTACAGACAGACACTCGTTGAGCGCCAAAAATAAATAGCAGCCGCCTTTTACAGTTCCTGCTGAACCAAAATCAACAGGGAAATCAATCTGCAGCAGTCAGTCAGTTCAGCAGACAAGTAAGATTGTTCATTATTATAGTATGTTATAGTTTATAGTTATGTGTTTATAGTTATATTATAGTTATGTGCTTTGAGATATGAGGTAATATAAAATCTCTCGTCTAGTGTCACTTTGTGCGTTCATGTGTTTTGAAGGAGTGGTTACTTTGGAGAGTGTTCTGAAGGGAGGGTGGGATCTTATGCTTTCAAAGCTAGCTTGCTATTGCTAGCCTGTCCAAAATTACCTACCCTACCTTTAATTTGAAAAAAATCTGTTATAATATATTCAATACTCAAAGTAAATTCAAAACAAACTTGTAAAATTCCTTTTAATGAAACTGAAAATTAAAGTGTTTTGTCGTTTTCTACCATCCATCAGCAAGACTCTAAAACCCATTTTGGCAGTAATTTATGTAGTTAAAAAGACAATGTGGAGGAAACCTGCAATTTGAGCTTTGGAGAGAAAAGCCAGCAGTTTAAAGGCCATCACACTCAGTATAAACTTACAAAGAAGAAACCATTCTGGACGAGAGTGAAGACTGCATGGACAGAGGAGTGATGGGGCCGCCTCGTTTAATCTCAGGCTATTGAAGTCTCTAACTAACCTCACTCAAAGTCGTTTCAGGAGAGGAGGACATGGTTATGTGTGGAAAGTAGCACTGGAAACAAGTAATACCGAGTTACTAGACAGTTTTGTGAGATTTGAGACCTGCTGTGTGTAGCCAAAGCGGTTTCAAAAGCAAAACTGTCCCTCTCATCAAGCCCATGGTTATATTGCAAAAAAATCTCTGCCAGCTCAGCTGCTGCTAACGTCTGCCATGGCCACTTCTGAACTGGCAGGAGAAGTGTTGAAAACTGATTGCATTCTGAACACTCTTATAATTATCAACATATCTGTTCATTAACAGTAATAGGATTACACTGAGTAATACAAAAGCTGTTGATTTGCTGTAAATAGGGTTAGAAGTGTAAGATACATAGAAGTGCTTGTAGAACCTCTTTCAACTCAAAAATAACATTAGCATAATTCTAACATAACAGAACATTAAACTCTATTTATCAAGTCTCCCCCTTTTCTCATTTTGCACAAAAAACCATAAAATAACACTTAATTTAAACATGTTTACTCTCCTCATTAAGACCAAGCAAAGCTGCTAGAAACTACATTTTCAGCAAAAATCATTTTCGAGTACTTGGTTGGTTCACATTCAACCTAAATCATTTAAACAAGTAGCCTACACATTTTAGAGATTTACTTTAATCGAAAGGCAAACAAATCAAGTTTACCAGAGAAACAATTTTGTTGCATAGATCACAAGTAAATTGGACAATATGCATTTTCGAGTTTTTTTCCCCAGTGTATTTATATAACAATTAAATATGAAATTGAGCGTGGACTCCACCTAAGCTATTATAAAATATAAGAATATAAAATATTCATCCTGCAAAACATGACCATCAGGTTGTGAACATAATCATCAACTTTTGGAGGTCATGCTGCTCAAATGTTTCTGAAATGCCACTGAAATGTACATTTCTAACTTCAGCTTTTAGTGTCAATTTCGGATTAAAACGATTTCAACAGTGAAATTTACAACCCACAATATATACAAATTAAATGAATTTAATGCTGCAAAAATAGAAGTTTATTTTTCTTAAAAACAGCCACTAATATTTATATACACATTGCCGTTCAAAGGTTTGGTGTCAATACGTTTTTTTTGTAAAAAAAAAAAAAAAAAAAAGAATACTTCTATTTAGCCAGGATGCATTAAACAAAAGTGACAGACATTGTTATAAAAATGCATTATTTTAAAGAACCATCACTTTTGATGCACTGTCTATTACTCACATAGAAACAACCAAAGTATAATTGGTGGTTCAACATGTCAGTCAAACCGTTGCTTTATGTAAAAATGGACATAATAAGCTAGATACCAAAGCTAAAGCGATCAGACCTTGAATACAACATACCAAGACCTAAATAAATGTGAACAGGACTAAATTGCCATTACCGGCTCCGTTCGACCACTGAGTGGAATTCATTAAAACATCAGTTCTTAACTGGTTCCCGAAGAACTCCCCAATCAAGTGTTTATATTCTGAGTTAACATCCAACTACCGCGGTAATTGTCAGGCACTTCATTAATTCAATTAGATCTGCATGTTTTCTGCTGGAAAAACGTAATGGCCTATTCAAAAGCAGACGCTATTGACTCAGTAAAAAGCTCAGTAGAGAATCATTCAATCAAATGCACTAATGATTGAAGGGCACTTCGTCAGAGAAGCATGTGACAGATCAATTTGCATAACAGTTGACCCAGTTGATTTTCTTTTTTTTTTTAAATGACCCCCGAAAGTCATATTCTATTAGCCGTTACACTTCAGAACTGTAGGCCACATCATCATGGTCCTCTGAGCAATTGTGAATACTCAGTAAATTAATTAGTCATACTGCCATTGATAGTCCAGGAAGAACATGTCCAAAGGGTGTTGTGAGCCCACTGCAAACTGCTTTAATTAACACATACATGGCTCTGGAGGAACCTTGGCTTGGGTACGCTAAGCACATATCAAAATACTTTTCTGGGGAGCAGTCGGTCCTTCCTCAGGGCTTCAGTTGTTTCTCACAACGCTAATCCATTACAGCAGCTAATCTTTGTAAAACCAATTGTTGACAATTTATAACCAGGGTGGGGTTTTAGAAAAAGGATTTTGGACAGCTTTCAAAAACGTCTCCTGTGAGAGAGTCGTTTTAAAATTGTTGTGCTGCGATAAAGAAACTTTAATTCACTGTCAGAGGGATAATTATGCAAAAATCCCTTTACTAAAGCACCCATAAACAGATGTTTGCTCTGTGCTGGTAGGTCTGTGGAAGGACAAACAGAAGAGAGGTAATGCAGAAGGTAAACCGTTTACCTGAAATCTTGACAGTGCGGATGTACTTTAGCAGGAGGGTTCCATCAACAGGGTCCATTTTGGAGCAGAGTCCCACCTTGCCAGGGCACAGGTCTTTGTGCATGTTGTGGAGGGCGTGCGCCATTGCGTACACTGCGTCAATCACGAACATCACCTTTCCTTCTTGCTCATAGGACGAGTCTTTTCCGATCCGCTCTTGATCTGACAGATGAAAGAAAACGTTTGCATGAACATTAGATTTTGACTGAATTGTCACACTTACTCTAGTCTAGGAGAGCACTGGAAGCGGCTGATGTTGCACAGCTTGATGCTTTCTATACTGAGTTACCTCACAATCTCACTGTTAAACCAGCTGTGAGCTTGAGGCAAGACTTTGAGTGAATCTCTGAATTTGATGAAGAAATAAAATAAATAGTAAAATACATATATATATATGACATAAAATAATATTTCCTTCACCAAAATACAATGATAGTAATTCCAATGTGATGCAATCAAACTATTAAACTGTTCCTTCCTCAAGATTGCATTTTAGTTCTGAGCCAAACACAAATGTGTCTTATTTTATAAAATATTTACAAATTAACTGAAGTATTACGCAAACAGCTTTTGAGGACAGGAGGAACATACTTGTAATATTTACCAACTGACAAAGACAATTCAAAATATTATAATTTAGAGCGCATTGTGTACAGTGGTGTTACAGTTTTATCAAGGGTAAATCTTTACACATCAAATGAATCAGCTTGCCAGCAACAACAACAGAAATTGTTCAGAATGCATTCAGGAAATGTTTTGTTTCAGTTGCATGAAAGTTAAAAAAAAGAAAGAAGAAACAATAAAAATTTACATTACAATTGAATGCTACATAAATGAATGCAAATGGTTAAGAACAAAAGCTAAGCAATTTCTTGATCAATGACAAAACCTGGTTGTTAAGCACATAGGATGTAATTCTGCCAAAAAGTAGTTCTTCCATTAAGGTAGCAGCTCAGTGTTCTATCATCCTATCATATAGATAATTGACATTTGACAATTGTAGTAAGACTTCTATTTGGAGCTATTACAGGGATGTAAGAATGATCTGAAAAAGGCGCATTATAAATCTCATCAAGCTCTCTTCACAACTATGACAATTTTAAATGCCTAGTTGCTACGGATACACTAATTTGAGATATCATTAGAATATGTAAAGCAGCATCATTCTAGCATTTTTGTCATAAATGTTTCATAATTAGGCCTAAAACCTTGAGACAATTATGATAAAATATAAAAATTTATATTCAGACATAGCTTGGGTCATGAAAATTAATTATGTGATTCACTGAAAGGCATATACATTCACCTAAAGGATTATTAGGAACACCATACTAATACTGTGTTTGACCCCCTTTCGCCTTCAGAACTGCCTTAATTCCACGTGGCATTGATTCAACAAGGTGCTGAAAGCATTCTTTAGAAATGTTAGCCCATATTGATAGGATAGCATCTTGCAGTTGATGGAGATTTGTGGGATGCACATCCAGGGCACGAAGCTCCCGTTCCACCACATCCCAAAGATGCTCTATTGGGTTGAGATCTGGTGACTGTGGGGGCCATTTTAGTACAGTGAACTCATTGTCATGTTCAAGAAACCAATTTGAAATGATTCAAGCTTTGTGACATGATGCATTATCCTGCTGGAAGTAGCCATCAGAGGATGGGTACGTGGTGCCCATAAAGGGATGAACATGGTCAGAAACAATGCTCAGGTAGGCTGTGGTATTTATACGATGCCCAATTGGCACTAAGGGGCCTAAAGTGTGCCAAGAAAACATCCCCACACCATTACACCACCACCACCAGCCTGCACAGTGGTAACAAGGCATGATGGATCCATTTTCTCATTCTGTTTATGCCAAATTCTGACTCTACCATCTGAATGTCTCAACAGAAATCGAGACTCATCAGGCCAGACAACATTTTTCCAGTCTTCAACTGTCCAATTTTGGTGAGCTCTTGCAAATTGTAGCCTCTTTTTCCTATTTGTTGTGGAGATGAGTGGTACCCGATGGGGTCTTCTGCTGTTGTAGCCAATCCGCCTCAAGGTTGTGCGTGTTGTGGCTTCACAAATGCTTTGCTGCATACCTCGGTTGTAACGAGTGGTTATTTCAGTCAAAGTTGCTATTCTATCAGCTTGAATCAGTCGACCCATTCTCCTCTGACCTCTAGCATCAACAAGGCATTTTCGCCCACAGGACTGCCGCATACTAGACGTTTTTCCCTTTTCACACCATTCACTCAAAAAATGAACGAGGAAGGTTGTGCACTTTACATAATATATTTATATTTAGTTTACTTATAATAATTGTGTTTGTTGACTTGAAATGTTTTTTTCTAGTAAGGTCAACATAATTATGTCTCAACTTAACAGTACAAAATCCTAATGCGTTGTCTAAACACAAACTATTTATGTTAAGTAAAAAATTCTTACATCCAGATGGTGGCAATATAGTGTGACGCCAACTGCCATTTTGCCCTAACTTAATTTGATTGTGTTCAATCTGTTTAACTATATCTATTACATGTGATTACATGATTGACTTGTGTTGCATTGACTGAAACTGGGCGGTGCTTGTTAGTTCCCAGCATGCTTTGCATATGGTTGAATTAAGTGAGAATAAATGTTAAAATTAAGTGTTATTTTATATTTTTTTTTGAGAAAATGAGAAAAGGGGAAGACTTGATAGTGTGTAATTGTGTTTAATGTTCAATAACATTGGAATTATTAGAACCTTTTAAATTACAGTGGCTTACGATGGTGGAGAAGAGTGGAGCATTTTGTTTGGCTGTGGACTGATATCAAGTATTTCTACTGCCTTGGTTGAAGGAGCGTGTAAATCTTAGCATTTAAGATGCGAATATGTGCTGCTGCTAGCAAAAACTGCTTAAATCACCTTTCTTTCCCATTCTGACATTCAGTTTGGAGTTCAGGAGATTGTCTTGACCAGGACCACACCCCTAAATGCATTGAAGCAACTGCCATGTGATTGGTTGATTAGATAATTGCATTAATGAGAAATTGAACAGGTGTTCCTAATAATCCTTTAGGTGAGTGTATATATAAGTGTTATATATTTGTTTTTACATAATACTAATTCAAAGCAATGCATAAACTGCTTACACTACAAATATTACTATATAATAATTGCAGAACATTAAATAGAATGAATACATAAATCATTTTAAATAAAATTGTATTAAATATAAAAAAAATATATTTTGTCACCACACTGTGAAAAATTATATGATCAATCATTTATGACAACATATGTTTTTACATTGCTTTAACTCACCAAAATAAGTTAAGCAATTTTCCACTTTTTTAGTTATACAATATTCAACTCATTTATTATTTTTCATTTGAATGTAATTTAAGTTGAAATTACTTAAAGTTGATTGTACTTAAAAAAATAAAAATTTACAGTGCATTTACTGTAAAAGGTTGTATTTGAAATAATTTCTACAGGGCTTGTTAAATAGAATTTAAATAGAAAGGGGAAGAAAATAATCAAATATACACTATGCCACGAGTTGTCATCTCACATGTTCAGTTATCCAAGTTCCGTATCTTGCTCTTCATGCCACGGATAAATGAAAGAGGTCTGGTAACACACGAGGGTGGAATAATAGACAGGGAGACAGCAAGCAAGATTAATTATCTCTCAGCGCTCATATAATCATGCCAGACAGCTGTATATTCATTAGAGCTGGAGTTGCTCAGCATGGTTTATTTTTTTTTGTAAGGTCTTAATTGCAAAGGAGCTGTTTCAATTATGACCCTGCCAGAACAAACCGGAGAGATAGCTGTCAGATGTCAGGTTGGCAGATTGCAGGGTACACTCTTTAGAATAAAGCCTGTGCCATTGTCATTTTGAGTTAATGCCAGCGTTTACAGTACTTTTACAGTATTTCAAAAAACTGCAAAAACTGGAAGAACAATCATTACTCCATACAATAGGATTCCTTTCAGGTTAATGCCGCTTAGTGCAGAATTTTACTGCTGTTTGAAATTTCAAAAGGCTGGTTTCCTCTTTTACTCCATACTCTTTGCATGTTCGCCCAAGACAAACCCATCTCTTCCTACATTTGCAAACCTTTTCTTATCTAAACAAAGCCAGAGTGTCTTTTTTTTTTTTTTTTCTAGAAGCTGCTGTTAGTAAAGAAATGTCTGTCCTATTCTTCTAGGGTTTCTAATCACCAGAACTTCAGCTTTGCCTTAAACAGAAAGCCAAAGGCAATTTAACATCCTCGACAGTCCCTTTGCATCTTGAAAACCCTAAATTAAAGAGGCAGGTTTTGCTTGTGTAATTGTTCACCACAAGCATAACTATTGGGAGGAGGGGGGGGGGGGGGGGGGGGGGGGGGTTGACTTCCACGTGCAAAAAATCCATTGTAAATCTTTCACGCTGGGGGAGGATGGCTAGCCCACACACTTCTTAATGCTCTTCGTACGCAAACACACACAAACAAACGCATTAGCACTCTCTCTGGCAGACGAACACACACATTCATGTCGTTTGTGTGCACACAAAATCCTTCAAATGCGACAAGTTACAAGTTAACTCCTCATCTGAGCACATTCACATACGCTACTGTACAACTTGTTAACATATTAACATTCAATGATTTGCTGAAAATCATTGTTTTATTTAATATAGTTTTATAAAATAATTCATACTGGGACAACACTGAAACAAAAATAAAAATAAAACGTAGAACTTATATTACAACATAAAAATTGCAGAAAATAAAATACAATTAATTTAATTAATCAATAAATATAATAATAATAATTACTAATAAAACAATATAATATAATTAATAAATACAATATAAAATTAATAAAATATTAAGATTGTATCTTCATATGGGGCAATTTTTTTCACCAAATAATGATATATCTGATTAATTCAATTAATTTCACTGCATACTTAATGCATTTTGAGCCAAATTAAAATAATTCATAGAGATCAAATAAATAAATAAATAATTAAATACATTTTAAATAATTAAAAATTAATAAAACACATTTTATCTTCATTTTCTCACGGAATATTGATACAAATTATTCAATTGATTGGCATCATAAAAAAAAATTATAATAACAAAGCAAAACGAAACAAAACCCTTTAAAGACAAAATCCTACAAATCCGACAGTTACGAGCACAAACTCCTCATCCTAGATTCTAAACACATCCCCGATGGCTATAGAGCCGGCCGCCGTTTGAGGAATCCTTCGCAATTAAGGGAGGCATCTCAGAGAGTTTGTCGGGGGGTGAAAGGTGACAGAGATGGTGGCCGTGACAGAGTAGCATGCTCATAACCTTCCGTACCTCTCGCTGCTCCAGGGCTTTAAAGACACTAGATGTCCTGCTCTGAGGGCTCATGCTCTCACTGGGAATAATGGCTCTGACTCTACCCATTTGCCAGAAAACCCTCCAGAGTCTTTTGTCTCACTTAGGTCTCTTGTTTGTGGTTTCGAACTAGTGAATTTTTTCTCAAAGGGTTTTGTGGAAACTCTGCTGTAGCCTTAACCTCAACAACGGTAAAAAAAATCTTGATACAAAGTGCTTTTGATTCAGACACAATGTGAGCGGTCTATAGAAATGGTTGTGGTGTGCGCGTTACTCAAGGAGTGCCAGTCTCTGAATGCACTTACTGTATAAAAGCAATCCATTAACTTCCGACGAATGAATTAAAATATTCAGCATGGAGATAGATGCTATAATTGATTCAAAGGACAGGATGACTGCTTTAGATGTTGCATACATTAGTTTTGGATCTCGGACCTCAAAAATCCTTCCAGCAATCAAAGAAGAAGGGTAATTATTTCTGCCCTTTCAAAAATAAATCAGGTAATATTTTGTTGAGGCTTTTTGTCTTAGGTCCAGACAAACTAAATATTAATAGTACATTTGCATATCCGTAGAAAAAAAAACTTTTCTTCAACAGTCCGTTTAAATGTTTGTTTTACATTGTAAGTCATTCTTTAGCTTTTATGCCAACCGTTACACTTACTACTTAAGGGCACATTTTTGATGACTCATATATTGCTCTTCGTAGGGATTTACAAGCCCACCTTTATAATCCGTACACAACATTTAGGTGGGATGGTGATAATAGATGGAATCTGCATCACCTCTGCATTTATCAGTCATCTCTTCTGGATGAAAGATAGGTCTTTTTGATCAACGCTCCCATGCAAAGCATTTAAGACATATGATGTCTCCTCCACCACGCCCTGAGGGAGGTTTTGTTGGGAACCAAAGAACCTCAAATTTCTCTATTAAAGCTTGGCAATCCAAATCCCAAGAATCGCCCCCTAGGAGACATCCTTCAATACTTTTTGAATACAAACACGGGCGAAATGTGTCTCATCATTGGCTGTGTCCGAAATCTCCACTCAAACCACTACTCCCTAACCCCTATGTATGGGGTAGGGAGTAGAGCACTATATACTGAGCTCACCAGTATAATAGAAACACCACTTTCGGACACTACTCCGTCGGTTCTCGGCGCCGTTGATTACGGCATTACTGTCGCAAATTCGTATTGTCGCGCTGCTCTCCTTGACGTCCATCCGCCATTTTTACGATCAGCGCAATGCATGATGGTATGTAGGGCTTGGGTTAGTGACCATCGGTTGTACACTACTTTTCAAAATGCATTCTGGGATACATTGAGTGGACTATATAGGGTATAATAATCATCACTATACATTCGGACAGCACTACAAAATGGCGAGCTCATTATATAGTCCACATATATAGTGAGTAGTGGGAGATTTCGGACACAGCAATTGAGTTAGAAATAACCCAAGTGGGAACCATATATATATATGACTGATTCAACAATTGTTTGGTCTCAACTTAATTTCATTGCCATCAATTCACTAAAACCTCAACAATACTTTACTCAATCCAGGGGTTTTCAAACATTTCATAAACAAGTTCCCCGGATATGATGATAACCTTGCAAGGAACCCCAAAATATAAAGGCAGCTATACATTTGGCATATATTAAGAATGTATACAATAAAATGTTTATTTCTACAGTACATTTCCTAAATTAAATAATTGGCTAAATATTTTAATAATTTATGTTGGCTTTAGTACAAATTAAATAGTTCAGCCATGAAACTTTATTCAAGTTATGATTGGTTGTTTTATTGTAACTTCCACAGTCAATTGATTTCACGTATTCAGTACTACTTCCCTTTATAATAACGACACATTTTTTCTAGCCCTCTGCCTCCCCAGCACCACCTGCCTAGATCTGCTACAGGGGGTCTCCCTCTCTCTAGTATAGCAGGAGCACAAGAAGATGAAGCTAAATACAGGTGTAAATGGGGTCTAAAACGATTTGAGCTCGTCCACTTTCGACCACTTTCCAGTCGAAAACACAGTAGACCGGATTGTTTTCGTAGTGTAAACGCTCATGTGGTCGAATGTTTTTGAACAGCCACAGAAGACTACCTACTCTCCGTCTACTGACTTAATGCATAAAAATGATGAGAAGCACGCTAGCCAGACAGGATTTAAACTTTGTCGGCTGAAGACCGAAGTTTGGTTTGAAGATGAAAAATGTACCAAGCACAATGTTCTTTCACCATTCATGATTTCTCACACGCACTTGATATTTCGGCCTCGTCGCTGTCTGAGGAGAAACGAAAGCTGCTGTTCTCCATATGTTTTTCTGTTATCTCTGGGCACGTTCATATGTAAATTGCATGAGCTTATTTTGCCCATTAGATCGAAAGATCTGGAAAAAAAAAACCTATACATTTACCCACCCATAGAAATCTTGAAGAAATCAGGACAGAAGTGGTTTAAAGTGGACATAAGAAATTGATTCAAATACAGGTGTAAACAGATATGTCTCTTTGCCCTTGTCTACTTGTGATCCGATCGACCAAAACGCATCTTAATACCAGGTGTAAACAGGGCCAAATTTGCCTTACATCGAGTATAAGTTGCAAGGAAGGAGAGATGCAAACACTGATAGAGCTTGTGCTGAGGTTGTGTTCAGTGGTACATGCAAAATTAGCTTTGCTGTATATTGCTTTGCTCAAAAAGCAATTAATGTGAAAATATTTTGGAGTGACCACTCTTTTCTTAGTTTTGCTTCCTGCCAACACTATACATCTCAGTATGGTGGGAAAAAGTTACAAATTCTTAACTAGTAGTCAACTGCAGGAGATTCACTTAAGTTACAAATGTTTAAGTTTCTGTGCTAGGTTTTTGTGCTTCCTCTACAGGACAGGTGGTGTTATAATGGCAGATTTTGCACACACATATGTTTTTCAGATTCATAAAACCATTCTCAAATACTCTTGGACCTGCTAACCTAAATTAGCAGAAAATTGTGCATGCAAACTTACAACATCTTATTATGCAGAGCCTCATCTGCATACAATATCCATATTCATACTGCGATCCAGACAGGTGGTAGTACCATATTTAACTTAATTTATAGTGTTAAAGTAACACTATGTAGTTTTTCAACCTTCATAATATATTTCCAAGACCCTTGTGATGGTACATCGACTTAAAATAAGTTAAATGACTCGTCTGCCATAGCCTGACGGGGTCTGTATCGCTTTTACTTGCACTATGTAACTTCGGGTTTCGGGTAGGAACCCGTGCACTACACAAATTCGACTGCTTTACGTCAAGCGCTACAATAGTCATTATTCCGTTTTTCTTCGTTTCTGATGTCGCAATACATCATCCTTTCATGAAATCATGTAACATACTCTACCTTGTCTGTGGACATCGTTCATTCTAAAGCCGGTGCTGGATAAACAGCGAGCGTGCGTGCGACGGTAGGCTAAATTATTTACTACAGCGGCAATGAACAATTTCGTTTCCAACCAGTAGGGCGACCGAAGAGAAAAAGCTACTTGGTGTTACTTTAAGAAAGTTTAGATATTTTTGCTCAAAATAAAACAAAGACTTTGATTAAGACAAGTATTGTTGCATAGTAAGTAAGTGCTGTGCAGCAGACAGATGAAATAATTTGCTCACCATTTTCTTGAACAGGGCTTAAGTGTTTAAATTAAGTGGCACAGGGCTGCACAATACAGCAGATCTGTGTGCATCTTTACAGCGGCATCATGCTTACATCCATGAATACCAATGATCAAACTGATCCAGACAGCTGACAAAAGATGTTTCCGCAGACCAATGGTCCATTCGACTCCTGAACTAACAACTCCATTTCAGGCTAAGTGTGCATTATACATTGATGTTTATTTTAAATAATTGTTTGGAGAACACAATTTATGCAATTTAGAACAAGCCCAAGTGGAATTATGGGCCAAGAAATCCTCGCTTTGGTTAAAAAATGTACTTCTTATGGAATGTCATGGGAAAATTCTAAAAGCAGTGCATCCATTACAAATCTTTACATTTTACAGCTTATTTTTAAATGTTTATATTTTATAATTCCTGGTTTTGAGGCATCTGATCTGAGTGCTTAACTCTATACATACACTTATAAAAACTAGAAATGGTACTTTCTGAGGCCCATTTTGTGGGACATATTTGGGCCACTACACCATACAGCAGGTGTGCCCAACCCTGCTCCTGGCGATCGACTGTCCTGCGCAGTTCATCTCCAAACCTAATCAAACACACCTGAAGGTCTTCAATTAAGGTCTTAACAACCATTTAAGGTCTTCAGGATTACTTGAAAATTAAAGGCAGGTGCGTTTGATCAGGTTAGAGATAAACTGTGCAGGACAGTCGATCGCCAGGAGCAGGGTTGGGCACACCTGCCATACAGTATATATTCTGTAACTATTAATTGAGATGCTTACACTGGAACTGCTTTTTCTGGTCATTTGGGAAATAAAAAAAAACATGGATCAAATTAAACCTTTTTGCCAGCAGCAACATTTCCCTCCAACATTTATATCTTTTGAAACTAGTTAGATGAGGCATTTTGTGTACAATCAATACCCAGGCTAATATATATTTATCAGCATCAGTCAGCATATACTCAGCTTCAGACAATGTGCATGTAGATAATTACTTTCTGATGCATATTGTGAATGGTGCTATGCAATTTAATTAAGCCGCTTGCACTTAGTAGCCTGTAGCAACTAGATTAGTGGTTCTCAACCAGTTCTGCTTTAGGAGGACTTAAGTGGAGCACCATAATGGAACCCAAATTGTAAAAATAAAATGTTCTTTAAAAAAAGCATTGGTCTTTTATAAGTTGCTACACTTATTTATTTTCCAATCCTATCAATACACGGTTATGCGACTATTTTTGGGTCACTACCCCACCGAAAACATTATAAGTATAAGCTACAAAATGGACTCAAACGTCAGGCTGCGCGTCACCCCTACTCAAGAGAGCAGTGAAATTATGTAACTACAGCAAACAGATGTCAACAAGCTAAAGTTTGTCCTCCCATCCTCTGATATCACAGAGATCCATCTCAACATGTGCAATCCATAATCACAAGCTGCTCCCTGCATGGAGAATTTCCTGTATGTTCAACCCTGATAAAAGCAGAGCCGAGTGCTACAAACAGAGAAAGACAGAGAGCGAGAGATAGAGAATGGGAAGGAGGTAGAGAGGAGGAGAGGCAGAGAGAGCTGAACGCTGAGATATCCAGCCTTTTAATCCGACAGTAACCAGAGGGCTTTTGTGAGGGCTGGAAAATCGCAGCATTGATGTAGAGCACTCTTCTATCTCTGGCTGCTGGATCTTCGATAAGCGTGGGGGTCAACACAGTCTTTATATTCAAGCATTGCATTCTCTCTGATAAAACAGCAGTGCTATACATTTCTGTGCTATTAACTTGCAATCGAACGCATTATCTAAATTAAATTCAACATGATGCATACATGTGCTTTTGTACTAAATCTAACACCGCACAAAAATTTGGGGTTGGTAAGATTGTTTTAATAGTTTTGACAAGAAGTAATCCATTGCTCTGGTCTTCAGTGTCACATGAACCTTCATACAGTAAATCATTCTAATATGCTGATTTGCTGCTCTATAAACATTTCTTATTATCATCAATTTTAAAAACAGTTGTGCTGCTTAAATTTTTGTGGAAACCACATTTTTTTAAGAATTCTTTGACAAATAGAAAGTTCAAAAGAAAATAAAAATAGAATATGGTTCTATGGACCTACATAGGTCCATATTTCAAAATCTTACTGACACCTAAAAATGGAATTTTAAGTGTTTTAAATCAATACACCAATAAAGTAATTTGATTTTGGGGTCAGATCTTGATCTCAAAACTATACCACAGTCAGATAGGCGGCACACATTGGGACTCATTCGTGAAACATGAACCGAACAATTTATGTACCAACAGTTTTCTGAATGATTTACACAGAAACTAGTCCTGCACGTGTTTCGTGAATTAGGGCCATTGAACAAGTTGACAGCATGTCAATAAAGGCCAAAATTCAGGCTTAAGGGCCTCAAGGTGAAAAATATATTTGTGCCATTTGTGTTTTGCTTCAACCATTGACCTTTCTACAAAAAAAGGAACACTTAACATAAGAAATATGACATTAAATGACTTCTTTATCACTAGTTTTTCTAAAGTAAAGCACTCTCCAACAGTGACATCAGTGGATTAAGTTTCAGCGGGGGACTTCCCTTGAGCTCGATGTGTTCTCACTAAGCTCCTACAGAGAATGTGAGGAGGGAACGGCAATATACTGGAAAACATTGCTGTGATTGGTTGATTACACCGTCAGTGCACAAATCCACATCAACGGGTCAAACTGATGGAACAGGACTGATTAATTACAGAGTAAACAACTCAATCAATTGGTCAACACTATGTTCAGGCACGTCCGAATCAAAGTGAACTTGAAATGACTTGAAATGATCTGTGAGTGAGTCAGGATTGTGAGCACTCAGCTTGGTTAAATTTAAGCTGCATTTCTGTGCTTGTGACCATCATTACATCTGCAATGTTTACCAAATAAATAGAAAAGGTGAATTCAAATAATAATTATAAACACCAAAAACAGTTAGTGATAAATATAATATGCATTAAAGTTAATATGCATTATAGTTAAACCAATATTGAAATTGAGTCTCATACAAAAAGGCAATAATTACTTTCAGGCTATGGCAATAATCTACATTGTCAACATTATACTATTTCGACTAATCAAAAATAAAACAGTAAAATTAGTGATTTTAATCATCACAACATTATACAGGAATGTACAGTATGAAAAATGTACATTAGAAGGATTTCTGAAGGATCATGTGACACTGACGACTGGAGTAATAATGCTGAAAATTATATTTTTAACTGTTATAATATTAATACACAATATTACTGTTTTTTGATCAAACAAATGCAGCCTTGGTGAGCATAAGATACATCTTTAAAGAACATAAAAATGGTATATATAGTATTATGCTGCTTTATTATTAGTATAAACTAAATACGGTTTCATAGGTCTTTAATCTGAAAACAGTTTCAACATTAAATAAATAAATACTGCAAATAATACCTTGCATAGTGTATGTAAAACCCAGCTCAGCTAATGAAATGGATGAAAGACAGTGTTGTCATAGAATCAGCTTTGATTCATACCCCAAATATGTTTCACAGATCCTCCATCACATTAGTCATTAACGAAAATGTCAGCTGGAATTCGGGCAAATCTGTGGGTGCCTGTTGACTCATGCATTAGCATTGTCCCTCTGAGGCTATATTTGAGGCTACACTGTAGTCTGTCTAGATGACTAAAAACACAACAACTCCTCACTGTGCTAATAACACTATGCAAAACAAACTCAGAATTTGATCAGAAAGTACAGGTCCTGAATGCACAACATGCTAGGCACCATGCTAGCTAAACCTTAATGGAAAATGCATGCAGATCTAGAATGTTAATCTCCATCAGCAGTTATTACAGCACTGAAAACACCAGACCCTGGAGACCGTCGCTATGCTAACTCGAGACTCCATGGCTAACGATAAAGGTTTATCCAGCCACAGCCGTAGTGGCCTCCGGTTCTGAATCCGTGCTTTCAGACAAATATTGCATCCTCCCTTTGAGACAAAGCTGTTAGAGGATGCGACCCAGTTAAGGCTGCATTGTATTTCAACATGAAGTCGTTTTCTTGAACTAATAAAGCTGTGCAAACAGTTGTTGTAGAAATTTTAATAGTCATTTATTCCTAATCTATTCAATGTGTAAAAGTATATGTGTGTACATGCTTGTGCGTGACGTTTCAGGAATATATGGGACAGGACATCTCGACCTTAGGAATGGTCAAATTTGGCTGGTTTATTCCAGTACCAGTTTGTGTTATTAAGTAGAAACTGAACAGAAGTGGGGGCCTTATCTGGGTGGAAAAGTACAGCGGGTGAGAAGGAACCTTGAAAAGAGTATAAAAGCTGTCTCATGTCTTCCTGGTGAGCGCCACTCACTTCACAGAATGTAATGGCTGTGATGGCGACTGGGCCTTCTTGCAAGAATAAATATTTCTCTTTTTATTAATTTGACTCTGAGTGTCTCTTACGCAGTGATGATGTTTAACAGAAGTTTTTGCCACAACACAGTCTTAACACCATTTTCATTTCCCACGTGGCATTATAAATCTGCTACAGTGTGCATGGCAAATGCCAAATTGTTCTTTACATGAATAATCAAGCCTGATGTCAGCATTCAGTATGTGCAATACACTCACACACCTCGTTTTTTAGATGGGAACCCTTGGGTGTAGCAAAAGCATGCAAGAAATATATTCAAACACAAAACTACCACAGAAGAAAGAAAACGCTGTGCTTAGTGGCATGTTTTGCATCTCATTCACGCACACAGAAAACAACCAACCATATTTTTTAATCAAGTGAATAGAAGCACTGCATTTAATCACCAATGGCTATTCAAGAATGTAAGGTAACAATGATGAATTTTCTTGTGGGTGCAGCAATTAGCATAAAGAAAAAGTGATTTATTATGTTGTGGTGGAGCGATGGATTTTGTTTCAGGCCAGATACTTCTTGCAGCACGCTAAAGGCCAGCCATTACAAGTGAGCCTACTGACAAGGATTATGCACGGTGACATTTAGCGCGCTGAGATGTTACAGTGAGCCCCTTTGCCACAGTCGCATATAATTTGGCTTCCGCCGTCTCTAGGAGGTCACCGCACCGACACTGAACCGAGAGGTTAATATCCTGCCCTGCTTACTGGTGCAGTGCAGTAAGCGCTGTAATGCTCGGTAGGTTACATGCTGAGAATTAGATGCGCTACCGTAGACACCCTCGAAAAGGTCTGCCGGCGGAAACCCCTCCTCGTAAGATCGCAACCCGCACTGATTGGATGAAGCCTGAAATGTGTTGCTAGGAGTCAACCTTTCTTCACAGCCAAAAGGACAGGCTCTGACCGGGGCTGAACTTATAACTGACGGGGCCGCCTCGAGCCTTCTCTCTTCCCCCGAGAGAAGGCTCGAATCAATTAAAGATCATCTCTTTTCCAATTGGCTGGATTGCATTGGATCTGTGTGCTTAGCGTAGGGATGCTGCTGCTGTGCATCAGAAAACATCAGACGTAGAACAGCTTTGCTGTGGTGTGAGTAATCAGACTCTGGTGTAAACAAAGGCCCATTTCAGGCGATCTGAGAAAAGCAGGCCTTGTCTTTTACGATAGATTTGGCTTCTCCCTTTTCTCACTTTCTCTCTTTTATGGAGCTCTGTGAAATGGAGTATTGCCAGAGGGAGAGGGAGAGATACTTACTTGTGCATTTCTTAATGCCAGATCCCTTCTTCAAGGCATGGCGGCTGAGCTTGCAGTTGAAATTGTTCTCCCAGAACTCAGCAAACCAGATATTCCTCCGGTTGTTCTCGAGCGTGCGGCTGGTGAAGTAGCGATCAAAGCCTGAGGGTAGATCGATGAGATCTGTGTCACTTCAATGCGCTCTGTCAAAGTCAAAGCTCTCAGCCAATGAACTTCAGAGAACAACATGATTTGACGGAACATTTGCATGTAACATCATTTTTGTATCACCGAGAATGTTCTATTTTGCTATGAAAAGTTCACCCAAAAATGATATCATCATTTACTCGTCCTCAAGTCATTCCAAATAAGTTTCTATTTTTCTATGGAACACATAGGGGGCATTTTTTTAAGCAATCATGCAGTTGTTTTATTGTAAATGAATTGGTATATTTTCATTTGATTAAAAGTTTGATTAAATTGTTACAATTTTATGAATTAATGTTATTAGACAATTTTTATGATAAATTAGTTTTGAAGCATATAACATTAAAAAAAAGAAAACTTAATTTGGGTAAAAATGGATCGTTTATGGATATCATGGGCCCCATATTAAAAGATAACTTACTCTGTGGAGTTTACTTGCATGTAAACAAAAAGTTACGTGTGCATGCATTTCCTTCCTTGTTAAAGAAAATTGTGATAAATATCAATATAGAATGATGTGGTATTGTGTTGGACTGAAAGATTCAGTCCGTTCGGTCCTACACACAAGATACTTGATGTCATTAACAATTAATCAGAATGCACCATATTTAAATGGAGGCTTTTCAAGAAATTACAACTTACAATTTGGTCCGTTGATCACACAAAACCATTAAATGGCTTTAAAAGACTTGGAATAAAAGCATACAAGTCGATTGACCACTTCTATAGTGCTCTTTCAGAGCTTGCTGGTACTTTTTTATATGGAAAAGTGCTGGATAAGGATATTTCAAAGTCCTCTTTTTGTGTTTCACTGAAGAAAGTAAGTTGCGTTTTTTGAAGGAATCTTTGTTTTTGAGTGAACTATTCCTTTAACACTATGCATGCATCATAACTTGTTATGATTATTAAATGCATCACAAGTAGCTAATGTGTTGTCATAAAACATTAAGCACACGCTCTGGTTCAGAACTGCTCTCTAATGGATGAGAGCAACCACTGACAAGTGGAGAATTTAATCTGTCACTTGCCTCTGATGGACTGTCGTTTGGGTAGGATGGTGACAGCTCCCTCGGCCATTTCCTCCTGGTGGAGCACTGGCGATATTTTCGAGCCCCAGCTATCTGACCCCACCCACAGGAAGTGACCCGTCTGATTGGCTTTTTTTGCTGCCTGGAGTAGCCGCCTGTTAAAAGATGAGTGGCAGTAAAAAGTTGGATATAGGCTTTTCTACCGGGCTCTGAGTCACATCAACTCTAATTACTTGTTTGCAATTATTGTCTACTTTCTGTGGTGCTTTGGTGATTCTCCATTTACAGTAACTGCAAATCAATGTGTTATTGAAAGGTCAGTATTGACACTGCTCAGCGCAGAAATTTCTAAGCATTCTCCATCAGGCACAGTAGCAATTGATGTCAAAATTAGTCATGCACAACTGACAGCAAAAGCATTTCCCCAAGATAATAATGGCTCAATAAAGTATGTTTCAGGCGGTGCACACAAAATCATTTTCTGTCTTTTAAACAGACACAGACTTGAAGCATCTTCGCATGCAGAGTTTTCCATAAGCCGTGGAATACATTTTCTGGGCTTATATGCTAGTAACTTATCAACATTTTAATAACTGTATTAAATTCGCCCACATCTTTGCCGGCTATGCCCTTGCTGCTATTTATTTACCTACATTAAACATGAGACACCATTCCCAACACATTTTACTTTCAAAATGAAGCATTAACTACAGGGATTGGAGAATGAAACTGAAACTCAATCTGGTCTGGTTTTAGACCACAATTTATTAGTCTGGTGTGGGGCCTCCTTTTGCGGCCAATACAGCATCAATTAATCTTGAGAATTGTCCTTCACAGTGACCAGAGGGATTTGATCCATTCCTCTTGAAGAACAGTGGCTAGGTCAATATGTGATGCTGGTGGAGGGAAACATTTTCTGATTCGCTCCTCCAAAATACCCCAAAGTGGCTCAAAAATATTTAGATCTGGGGACTGTGCAGGCCATGGGAGATGTTCAACTTTACTCTCATAACCATCAAACCATTCTGTCAAGTCTTTCTGTGTGTATTGGTGCATTATCATGCTGATACATGGCACCCCCCTTTAGGGTACAATGTTTGACCATTAGGTGCACATGGTCCTCTAGAATGGTTTGTAAGTCCTTGGCAGGGACGCACCAATCAAGCACAGTAGAGAAATGCTGTGATATAGAGGCCCAAACCATCACTGATCCCCCCGTGCTTCACTCTGGACAGCAACAGTCGGTGTTAAACCTCTTTGGGGCTTCTCCACACCATAACTCCCATGGATGTGGGAAAGACAGTGAAGGTGGACTCATCAGAGAACAATGCAAGTTTCACATTGTCCACAGCCCAAGATTTGCACTATTGGCACCATTGAAAAATTTGGTATTGGCATGAGAGAGAGACTAAAGGTTTTTCTTAAGCATCCCGATCATGAATATTGACTCTGTGGGGCTTCCGACGAACAGTTTTGGTGGAAACAGGAGAGTCGAAGAGTGCATTTAATTCTGCAGAGAGTTGGGCAGCTGTGGTTTTATGTTTTTTGGATAATACAACCTGGGTTAGTACCTGGTCAGACAGCTTTCTCTTAAATCGACAGTTACTCCTGTTGGATGTGGTTCGTCCTACGTGGTGGTATGCCGAAGTTATTCTGGATACATTAGCTCTAGAAGTCTTGATACACCACAGAGACTTGCTGTCCTGGTTACAGATGAGCCAGTGAGACGTGCACCAACAATTTATCCTCTTTTGAGCTCTGATATGTCACCCATTATGCTGTGTGGATTGCAATATTTTATGTACAGCTAGGCTATTGCTCTGCTAATTCAACCTTCACACTCTGGTCTTAATGATGGAATGTAAAATCAATGAAGAGTGGCCACCAGGCCGCACATATATAGGCATGAAACCTCCAACACTATATTGGCCAGTATTTCAGTTTCATTGTCCAACCCCTGTACAACAATAGCCGAATACAATTGGTTATTGGTTAATATTAATCAACAATCTGCATGGCCGAGGTGACACCAGCTAAAAAGGAAACTTGAAGCAAGTTATCAAGTTGTTACATTCTAATGACAGATATTAATGACTAATACAGGAATATCATGCAAAATAAAATCAAGAACATGTATAAAAGTACAAAGGGTCCATTTTAATTTCATCATGTTGTCTATAAAGTTTCTTTTTTTCATTAGGAAAAACATACTTTCAGAATTACATGTGCATCGATGTGAACATGGATAAACAAACCATTATGATCTCAAGGACAATGGCTGACAAACAATAATTAGAGAAGCATGATTAAACAGTCATCCTGAACGCTCAAGCAAGCAACAAATTGAAAAAGTTTGACCATAATTATTCCTTCAAATTAAAACGATTATTATTCAATGGATGTCTAATAGCACATTTAAGTGAAGGCTTTTTGTCAATTTTCACGAGAACAGCTGGGTTCTAATAGTTCTGATTAGGTACTCCAGGTGCTCATTGCTGGGGTGTTGTAGACGTTCCCATGGGGCAAAATTAAACGTGTTACAATAGAGGTCAGGGAAATTAGTTTTTCACATCCATGCAGAGTCCTTGTTGTGTATTTCAAATGTTAGATTAGAATGCAATACACATGTTGGTGTTTCTTTTATTAACATTTTAACTCTGCAGAAGCAAATTAATACCAGAAACGAGTTTAACTGCTTCACCGTAGCTACAATAAAGAACTTATGCAATATAATTCCTGAAAAAAGAAAAATAGTATAATCCTTTAAGATAGTTGCTAATTTAAAAAACAACAGAATCTACTCACCTTATATCATCCTCATTTGCAAATATAATAACAACCCTCGCATTCGGATTTTCTCCCAGTCTCTGAATTATCTTATCAAACTCTCCTGGTTTTGGCTCACGGGGGATTTTCACCGACTGTGAGATACACACACTTCCTGTGAAAAAAAAGTGTCATGATTACTAGTTGCAAAATAAAGAACAACAAGTCAAAAAACTCCCATCGAACAGCTTATTACTGGTAGTCCTGTCCAAACTCACTGCTCTGGTTGAGGGAGACGTCGCTATGTTTGGCAGCTCAAATATATTCTGTAAAAATAGGCATTTGTTACCGTAAGGAGCTATTTCAAACTGATCTGACCTTTAAAAATGACTTGGTAGTGTAACCTAGTGCAGTCAGATCTATTCCGATATATATTAAATCATAAGCTCATTTAGATGTTACCACATGAAGCACATTTTTAGGTTACCTGAAAAAAACATTTTTAGTGTACTCGAATAGAACAATGTTTTAAATGCACCACAGAGCCACAGTGTTTATACTCTACGATGAAGTCAAGTGGCTTGCTTTATTCTTATCATTTTTTCTGCACAGTTGACTGAGATCAATACCAGACCCCCTAAGACCAAGGCCAAGACCTGCAGGTCCAAGGGACCTGAAAAATAGAAGATACTGAATTTGTTGCAGCATTCAATCAATGAGATACTTTGTATAGTGGCTAAGTAGCCATTCAGAGCAGTGGAATTGTCTGTAATGGTCAAGATACCGTACCCGCCTGTGCTGGAGGTAATTAACTATATTAAACTAGACTGTGAGACTTTCAGAGAACATAAGCTGAGACCCATATCCAGACCATAACTTACATTTTGAAACCCAGAATAAGACTGAGTTGAGCCTTTCTATATTAAAGGCACAGCTAAATGTGATTTTTATTATAATGGATTTATGTAAAGATTGTTTCAAAAGTTAAAAGTTATATTTTTAAAGCCTATTAAAATTGTTAAATGGTAGAAAAACCTGGATGTTCTACAGGAGAATCTTCATTGTTTAGCCTTGGATCCCCAATGTGTTCAAGTTTTGCTCTGCTGGGTCCTTAAATTGCACCAGATCTCATTATCAATTTGTTGTTTTGTTATTGTGTACTTTACTGTGTTTAACAAATATGCTACCTCTTTTGTTGTAGTCTTTTGTTGTAGAAAGTCTAATCTTTGCAATCTCCAACCCTCTTACTTTCACAGATGCCTTGAATTAACCTTGTGTCATATCAGCAAATAGTCATATGCAGATTAACTGAAAAAAAAGAGTGCATAATAATAAGCTCATTAAACTTCTTATATCCTTTCTGAGAAAACACTGAGCCCTTGTAAACTTCCACACAAACCGATAGTTGCCGTTCCAAGGAGAGGGCGTTTTCAAAGCGTTTGACCTGTCCTCGCTGAGAGACGAACACTGATTTGCATTAAAGGCTGTAATTAGACAGAAAAGAGAACCCTCTAAGATGCCATATGGAGAGGCTTCCTAACGGCAGGAGTCTTGCAGTCACTCTCAGCCCTCTGCTGTGTGCATATGCTACTTTGAGTCAGGAGATATTTTAAATGACTGAAGGCCTCAAGGTAAGAACTCAAAATGTCACTGAATGAGACAACATTAAAGCAGACAAAGTCACACAGTGACTTGGGTGAATGTGTATGAAACAATTGTTTTATTGTATTCTAAAAATGTATTTACAGTAGAAAAAGGAGACAGACAGACAGACAGATAGATAGATAGATAGACAGATAGACGATAGATAGATAGATAGATAAGATAGATAGATAGATAGATAGATAGATAGATAGATAGATAGATAGATAGATAGATAGATAGATAGATAGATAGATAGATAGATAGATAGATAGATAGATAGATAGATAGATAGATCAGTTTCCAATCAGGTTTTCCAAACCTTCCCATCTGCCATTGTTTGTCCCACCCTAAACTCACACTGTTGGTTGAACCAATGCTGCTGTGTCATTTAGAATTGTACTCAAATGGTTATGTTCGCGCCCAGTACCTTTTGTAATAGAATTACACTTTTATCAAATTTAGCTGATTTATTTTAATGGGAATAAATGACTTTGTAAAAGGAACAAATGGTGTTTTGATGCATTCAAGAACGTCTTGCATGAATTGACCAAAATATGCACAAGCATTTCCAGCAGTGTTATATTTGATGCTTAATCAAATAATAACGAACAGCAGGAGGGGTGATCTGAGAACAGATGGGTACTGGCAAGATGGAGAAACTGACTTATAGGAGTTTTTTGTGTGGGTAGGTCAGTTTTCTATTTATTTACTTCTTTTTTGGAACCAACTTCCTAAACAGATTGAAAGTAGCTCTTTCTGTGTCCATGGAAACTTATGGCATGAGCAATGTATTAAGAAACTGCCAATAAAGTAGAAGTAACAATAATTTGATAATGCAATTTGAGATCAAATGTTCTTTAGAATTGGAACATCTATTAATTCCAGGGGTCAGGGATGGCTATTAACATAGCCCCTGGAAGGAAGGAAGGAAGGAAGGAAGGAAGGAAGGAAGGAAGGAAGGAAGGAAGGAAGGAAGGAAGGAAGGAAGGAAGGAAGGAAGGAAGGAAGGAAGGAAGGAAGGAAGGAAGGAAGGAAGGAAGGAAGGAAGGAAGGAAGGAAGGAAGGAAGGAAGGAAGGAAGGAAGGAAGGAAGGAAGGAAGGAAGGAAGGAAGGAAGGAAGGAAGGAAGGAAGGAAGGAAGGAAGGAAGGAAGGAAGGAAGGAAGGAAGGAAGGAAGGAAGGAAGGAAAAAGGAAAAAAAGGAAGGAAGGAATGAAGAAAGAAATAAAATTGCATGTCAAAACATTTCATAAGGTCTTTAGGGAAATATATAAGAATGAAAAAAGGCTCAACCTAATTCTGTGAGAAGCCTCTAATAATAGCAATGACACATCAGAGTCAAGCCCAGAGTCAAAGTGACAGGATGTCAGAACTTGATCGTCTGATTGGTGGCAGAGTCAATTATCCTTTCCAGACACATTGTGAAAAAAGCTCAAGAGAAGATACAAACAAAGCATCCATATGTTTTAGAAGCCTGTTTTGGCTAACAATTAAAGGGACAGTTCTTCTCAGAATAAATATTCTGTCAACATTTATTCGCCCTCATCTCATTTCAAACCTCTATGACTGTCTATTGTCTGTGGAAAAAAAGAAAAGAGAAATCTGAACAATGTTCTCATTCAATTACAATGGACAGAAGCTTCAAAAAGGACAAGAAATCAGGTATCATAAAAAGTTATAGTTATGCGCTATATTCCAAGTCTTCCTAACCCTCTGAAAACAGATGGAAATAAAAGTTCTTATTAAAGGTGAGTAAATTCTCATTTTTCTGTGAAACATTCACTTAAAAAGCTCATTTCAAGTCATAAAGATTTTCTATTGGAAGAAAAGGAAGCCGATGCATTATTTCTACATTTATAAAGTAGCACACAATGGAGGAAAAAAAGTTGTTTGTCTTCTTTCTTGAAGCAAAAGTTTTGGCTTAGGATTTGAGACTTTGTGCCTCTGTCGTCCCTTTTAAATCGAACACGGTAAACCCAGACAGAGTCGCATTTTCACGAGTGACTGGATGTCTGTCATGTTTTCCTCAAGAACTCCCACAGACTTCAACATGATAAAGAACCCTAGCAATCCACAACGTCAGCTGGGATCTCTAACTTAGATATATAATATATATATATATATTTTTTTCCAAAATCCCTTTTAGCATGGCACTTTTATCAACAGAATCCGTACTGCATTTGCACCTCGCCTGTTATGAGGCATGCACGGTTTCTGAGAACAGCCTGAGCAGAATCTCAGAGGAGAGTAAATGTCAGACTGAATCTCGAGCACTATATATAATAATCTACATGTTTGTCTCCAGTAATTATGAAGGTTATAATTATTGATCCATTATTACAAAGCCTTAGGTAACTCACCATATGACTAACCTCCCTCTTGATTAGATTTTGCCAAGGCCTCAGAGGTTTCTATTTGGATCTCCACATGGAATCAATTACAGCAGGCAAATCTTATTTATCAAATATTGTAGATTTATGTATGCTGAGAGCAGCGTAGGCTGTTTACTTTGTTATTGTGCCATGCTGCGGCTGAAGATTGCTCATCACTCAGCGGTGGCCCAAGTCAACTCCACAGTACCACTGGGCAACCATTTTCCATGGTGATATATGCTAGTGGCAGTCACCTTTCAAAACTCACCAAATCTATTCCTTCATTTCAGAATTCGACCCTTCAAGGTCCCTCAGCAGCAAGCGCATTATAAATTTGGCCCATTACTGGAACCCAGAAGATATTGAAAATATCGAATGAGGTTCTGCTTGAAGGAGAGTCAACAAAGAGAACCGGTGCGGCATGTTTCCCATCAATGCCTAGGATGATCTGGTGCGGTAGGCTACTTATCGCACACAAACGTGTTCATTTGATTAGCGTGAACCTACTGCGGTATTAGATAACACACTCGGTTACAGACATTACAAGCAAATAACTGATATTGATACAGGGTTAAGATGTCACAAAGCCATCCTTTGAAAACAGCATAAAAGACAGAGGAGAAAAACAGTGAGGCGTTTCACAAACATAGTGTTTTTCAGCTTTTTCCCTGGAGGCAGGACTGAAGACTGAATTGAATCATGTGCTGGTCAGGGCAGAAACAAAAAAAAAAAATGATGTCAGGAATGCCTTCGGGTCTGGAATTGAAAAGTGCTGTCTTGAGCTCAAAAGGTATGCTTGAGTCTGTGTAGGAAATGATGAACAAATCATAAGACGATCAGACATTATGTGGCAAAGAGGCGGCTCTTCATGCCCATCATTTAAAATGTATGGGCTGAGGTTAGTATATGGTCATCGTAATCAAACATCCATAGCCTACAGAACCTCAATGTAACAAGGTATCTTTTCTCTGAGGAGACAAGGGAGGCAGTGTCTCCTCCAAGAGAGAGTAAAAAAAATATATATATATATATTCTGATTAATGGTTAGAAAAAGTAGCCTGATTCCGCCCTCCTATACCTACTTCCGCTCAATTTTCATTTCAGTACTACGTCTGGGATTCTACTGTAGACTTTTGTTAGACTTACTGTAGACTGTAGAATTGTTAGGTTTTCTCCTAACAATTTTTTACCAGGCCAATCAGCGAACAGAGGGAGTGGCTGAGAACGATGACGTTGATGTGCGTTATTTTAAGTTCAGTAGTTCAGTAATGGCAGCGGAGAAAGATGCGAGCAAAGCCATTCGGTCCGTTGTGGCAACGCTGCCAAATATCAAGAAGTAAAAGCAGGAGAAAGAACAATCTTTGCTTAGTTTTGTTGGTAGCCATCCTCCCCACGGGGTTCGGGAAAAGACGTATGTCACGACCAAACGTTAGCGTTTTAGACTTTAAACGTTTTAGACTTCAATAGAGTACTCGCCTACAAGGAAGTTAACGCTTGTCAATGGAGCTGTGCCAGACTCTATGTACAAATGAAAGAAATGTACGAGAGTCTGGTTGGACAAGCCTATAGAAGAAGGTGACTATTGATAATATAAATAATTTACTTCGGTTATTCTTTTTGAAGCAATGTCAAAATTGTTAAGAACATGTTAACATAAACATACAAAAATATTGGTTGATGGTTGATAGGAGGTAAATGGTGTTCCATAATGCAGCAATTCAATCCAGCAACCGTGCAAAAGTCAAATGGAACAATAATTCACAATGATTTTCAAAGAAAACCTAAAAAGCTGAAAAAACAATTTGCCTCTTTATTTCAGAAGATCAACACAAGTCACTGCTCTTTACCCATTCAATTTGTCTCTGATTCACTGCAGCCAGCTATAAATAACTGAGAGAATTCTGTGTACATCACATATTTTATTACATTAAGTAAGCATTATTTATCAGCCTATCATGCAGAGATTCTACGAGGTGCAAGATACCATGCTCAGTCCCTCTGCTCTCTGTGGTACACCACTGCTCTCTCATCTGCGTTATTTATTCATCTGTTGCCATGAATTATGAAGGAATTACTCCAAGCAGGCAATGCTACACAAATATACTTTCATTCATTAACACCTTCAGTATAGGGCCCAAAAATCTGAGAGCATGTTAAAAATCTGGGATTTCTTTTATTCATACATGGATAAAAACCCAGTTTTAGTATTTGGAATAAAAAAACACATGATATAAAATGAAGAAATACATTTCTAGGTCACTAATCAAATTTGTGAAATTAAGCATTCAGAACTCATGAATTAGCTCCCTTTCAAATCATATGATGGATTTTGAAAGTGAATTAGCCACATCCCATGGGAAGTAGAATTTGAATTCGAATGGGAATGATAGGAATAGGAAATGATTAACTTAAAGCTGCAGTCCGCAGTTTTTCCTCTCTGTCGCCATCTCTGTTTGAAATCTGCAACTGCAGTTATTCGCGGAATTATCAACTTTACGCGAGTTGTGCCTTGACACGGCACAGCACGGATGAATCCAATGTTTGAGGAGAGTGTGTGGCTGTTTGTCACCGCACCGCAAAGACATGCTCGATTTTCCCGTGGAAATCCACCAGTATCACTGGAATTAAAAACATTATTACAAGCTTACCTCTTTGAATCGAGCTAAGGCAAGCAGATAGTTTTGAACACTGGCTGGATATGTACTCGCTCAAAAATGTATTTTGGATCATTTTTAACCCAAAAAAGCTACATACTGCATCTTTAATTTAAACAATGACAGTAAAATAAATAAATAAAATAAAATGGATTTTTAAACTCAATTGAAATTCAATTAAAAATCAGTTCTCAATTCAATTCTTAATGGCACACAGCCCTATAAATAGGTTTTACACAAATCTGTGGAATGGATTTCATTCAGCTTGACTGCTGATGTCATTAACGAAAAAAAGAGACAAACCAAATCCAAAGGTATTCTAAAATTATGTTTAACGTTTAACTTAAATGATTTTTCATCAAGTGATCTCAGACTTTTGGCTCCCAATGTAATTGAAGATTCTACATTTAGGAATCAATCTTTGGAACAAAGGCAACTAATATGATTGAAAATGCTTTTGTTTGTACTTAAAAAACTGAATTTCTAAGTCATTGGGAAAAATTTAATAGGATTATTCAGTTGGACATCCTACTCAACTACTGTGATGCAGAGACAGAATGGAGATATATGTGAGCAAAGCACCATGGGAGACATTCTATCGACCCGCACAGCCAAGACTTAAGCTATTAATTATCTTTGTTTGTTTGTTTCTGCCTTTCTTTCTCATTCCCTGTCGTCCCGTTTCTTTGATTTTGGCTCTTGCTCTTTCTCTAGGCCCTGGACAGATGTGCAAACACTCCCATGAAGCTGTGAGGAGACGCCATGGCACTGCAGTGGCGCTCATGGTTATTCATATCACGGCCCTCAAGTCTCACTCCATCCGTCCAGCATCCTCTAAATACAGCTGTGGGAGTGGTCTTGATAACCAGAGTTACATAATGGAACCTTTTATATGTGTATGAATAAAAAATAAAGCATGAATAAATGCACATAACTGTCACTGTTCCTTCTGTCCATATTCAGCATCCAGCAATGATTTACAATAAATCTTATAAGCATTTTTTTTGGTACTTTATGCTAGCATATTATAGCTAAGTTTGTCATAATACCAAAATCTGAGTAGTCGGTACCCTGGGAATCAAAATTGGGGGGAAGGAGGGGTTGTTTTTTCTTTTTCACTACAGCCAACCAAAATGCTCTAAAAAATTATTAGAAATGTGTATTATTAAAATTATGAATGATTATACTTAGCAGGGATTTGTATAATTAGCATCTCTATTGTAGTCTTTAGGTCTCCTCCAGGAAAGTACGTCACAATATCCCTCATTTAAATAATTCCCGCCCAAGGCATTCCCAAAAAAAAAAAAAAATGTAAAAAAAAATGCCAAGGCCTGGTTGAGTTGCATGTGTTGAAACTCAAGGTTAAGGTAAGGGGCGTGACATTTCCTATACGTATTTTTTATTCAGTATCGGCTATTTGAAGCTTTTAAGAAATCTCAAAAATATATATATAAATAAATACAAATTATTATGCAAATATGATGTAACATTTCCAATTTATATGTCAATAAACAGTTTTATTTGGACTTTTTGGTTTGGATAAATGGGTAGTCCGGTCTTAAAATCACACCTTGTCTGAACATTAAAGTAACACTAAGTAGTTTTTCAACCTTCATAATATATTTCCAAGACCCTTGTGATGGTACATCGACTTAAAATAAGTTAAATGACTCGTCTGCCATAGCCTGACGTGGTCTGTATTGCTTTTACTCAGCCCATTCTCACCCCAAGGCGTCATCTAACTGACGCCTTGGGAATCAGTTTGACCATGCTTCAATATTCGACGCTAAGGTACCCTTTAGCGTCAGTTAGTTGACGCGATCCCAGGGCGTCATCTAACTGACGGTTACCCTTAGCGTCAGTTAGATGACGCCCTTCTACCAGACCTAAACCTACCCGCGTCATCTAACTGACGCGTTACCTTAGCGTCAGTTAGATGACGCCCTGGGATCGCGTCAACTAACTGACGCTAAAGGGTACCTTTAGCGTCGAATATTGAAGCATGGTCAAATTGTCAGTTAGATGACGCCTTGGGGCGAGAATGCGTTGTTTTACTGGCACTATGTAACTTCGGGTTTCGGGTAGGAACCGTGCACAAAAAGAACTACAAAATTCGACTGCTTTACGTCAAGCGCTACAATAGTCATTATTTCGTTTTTCTTCGTTTCTGATGTCGCAATACATCATCCTTTCATGAAATCATGTAACATACTCTACCTTGTCTGTGGACATGAGCGTGCGTGCGACGGTAGGCTAAATTATTTACGACAGCGGCAATGGACAATTTCGTTTCCAACCAGTAGGGCGACCGAAGAGGAGAATTTACTTGGTGTTACTTTAAGCTGAAAATAGGGGAAACTATTTTACCATAACAAATTACACACATCAGCTTTAAATAAGTCATGATATGAATTACAGTGAAAGTGATTTTTACCAGTGAAAGTAAATATGACCTCTGTAAAACTTTTCCTAGCTCTTCAGGGCAAATATGACTTTCACAGTTACATTCAAAACAGAGCAGTTCCTTATTAATTCAACTTTCTATAAATGCAAGCCCATTTTTCATTTCATGGTTTCTAAATGTTTCCTCTCACTCAAATTGATTGTCTTTCCTATTGGCGAATCGAATGAAACTTGCTCTCCATTCTCGAGCACCAGAGCGGTTTTAAGAACAAAGATTTCCTGGAACACGTTATTTAACTAACAAATCCATTAATGTGTTAATCCATTTTGCACTGCCCATCTACAGTCATGAGATGCTTTATTTGGCCACACGTTTTTCAGCCAGGGCGTATGACGGAGCATATCACCACCACCCGTTGTCCCCATTAGAAAAAGGGGAGAGTGATTTTTCCCCAACGGAGCCTGAAAGAAACGCTTTCAGCAGTAAGTGTAAGACTGGAAGCATGCGAAGGTGCAATTATGCGTCATCAAACAGTGGTTCGCTTCCGCAATTCTGTGAGCTCGCAAGAACCACATCCCAGATGTACTTTTTCACACCAAGCAAATGAACTACAGCTTTTGGGGTGGAGTGTGAAAGCACACAGATTCTTCATTCATGAGGAAGGGCCAGATCTCTGGGTAGAATATTGGGAGGAACAGATGTTGATAGCCTCACTGTGTAGGAGAAACCATAGACACGTGAGGAGGACACTGTTACCCTCGAGACAAGAAAGCAGTGTGACTCCATGTCCCCCAGAACTTCCTCAAGGCGTTTTTGAGTATTCTCACGAAGACTATTCATAGAACTTGACTCGAGCAATTTTAGCTTCCATCTGTTTGCATCCACCATTGCTTGAGGGTTATGACATCTTTTAAGATAACTGTATAATGTAATGATTGACAAGTTCTATATTCAAAATTTGATGTAGCATAGCATTTGTAACAATTTAGACTGATTACGGGTTTTCCTGATTTACAGTAAGGTTCTGTAGATATTTACTGGTAACATAAACCTGGGACCCTTCGCCAAGGGGACGCAATGTTGGTTCCAGCCTGTCAGCTAAGCTTAACCTGAAGCACTAGTGAGAGTAACAGACTTGGGAACTCTGGAAGAAGTTTTGAAGAAAATCAATGGTTGAACTCAGTATTCCTCGCACTACTTTCCCCCTGGAGTGCACTTGAAGTTTCATTTCTCAGAAAGGAAATGCAGTTGAGTAGGAAAATGTTTGGAAAATATTACTGCTTCTTAAGCTTAAAGTATGGGATTTGTTTCACAAAACAACTAGATTTGCATTTCCAGAAACAAATATAAATTATTTCAAGGCAATAGTATAGTGTTAAAGTTCTATGTAAAATGAAATAAACCAATATTTGATAGAAAAAAATGAAGAGAAATCGATAGTAATAGGCCTATGCTATATAGACGCAAAAATAGATGCCAGCAATTCAGTATGCAAACTTGGGAGGGACTGTACATTAAGTTCAAGCTGAATTAATTATAATAATAATATTATATGATTAGGAGGCCATGATGGACAGAGGCCAAGGGGCAAATTTTCCCAGGATGCCGGAGTAACACCCCTACCCCCATTTGCCTGATTGCTGAAAACTATGGAGAAGAACCACAAAATCCCCTAGATTTGTATTTGCTGAAATAAACAAAATAAGTACAATTTAGCATAGATTTAAAAAGAGTTATTATTACAGAAGAAAATTATTAAAAGTTTATACTTCGGTGTGTACAGAATATGTTTTCAGAAACTTAATTTCATGGTAATTTCAATAAAATGAATATGTATTTTAGTTAAAATTTATATGAAATCCAATTAGTTGAACTTTAGAGTGCTTTTTTGTGCTGCTTAAGTAAAGGGGTCATGAACTGCATTTTTTTCAGTATGTTCTCTGAGGTTCACTTATAATGTTATCAGGATTTCTACATCCAAAAAAACATCCTAATTTAGAAGTAATTAGCTATTATCTATCCTGTTTTTGACCCTCTCTTCCAAACACCTAAGCACTGCTATGATTGGGTAACAGTTTTGCATATTAAAATAATTTTCAATGTCACTGCCATTCCATGTGTGAAATTGTTTTGAAAAATTTCAATGTTGAAAAATATCTCATTACATGTTGAAACATTTCCCAACAATGTGAAACATGTATGTGTATTACATATGTTTTATAAGTCTTGATGGCTTATGGTGTTTTATGTCAATGGAATTAATAAATTAATGTAGCATTGTTTGTCACACTGTCGTTCTTTTAGGCTAGTTATAGTTTATCCTTTACAATAAAGTGAACATACATTGTCAATAATTTTCAATATGTTTGTGAGTATTTTTTCATTTTTATTTCATTTTTTTTTTCTTTTTTTTTGTGTGGTTATTGTGTATATAAATTGTTTTATGTATATCATACATAAAAACAAAAATTTTGCATCTGTCTTGCATTTACTACTACAGTATATGACATGCCCGAATCAGTTGGCAGGGCTAAAGAGGCAATGGTGTAGAAGTAGGCGTTGCTCTTCTTCCGTCTTTCATCGCACTATGACGTAATAATGTGAAAAATCCAAAACAAGTCATTTTCTGAGCTTGGTTTAAATAAAAGCAGTTTTTGTACTAATGAGGAAGTTTTGAGTTCTGAAACTTACAGGATATTTTTATAGTACAATGACCTCTTTTATCTCAAAAGATCAAGGAACATTTTATTTCTCAATTCACTTGCACTTTCATCATTAGTTTTATTCATTAAAGGAACACTCCGACTTTTTTGGACTTTAGCTTATTCACTGTATCCCCAGAGTTAGATAAGTCCATACATACTTTTTTCTTCTCCGTGCGTGCTTTAACTGTTTGAAAAAACCCACTGCTAGCCTAGCTTAGCACAAAGACTGGATGTAAATAGCTACAGCTAGCATACTAATCCTAATAAGTGACAAACTAACGCAAACATTTTCCTATTTACATATTGTGATTTGTATAGTCACAGAGTGTACATATGAGATCACAAGGTCATATGAGACACAGCCATCTTTTAACCGTATAAATATTGGGAACTATATTCTCAGAAGGCGAAGCACTGCTACTTGGGCGGAGTGATAACTGCAGCACCTGAGACGCACCGTTGTTTCTTCTTGTTTACCTCTAGCTCCGCTTATTTGTTACTGGGGCTATAGAGCGCATAAAACATAAAAACCTAACGGAACAATTACCACCGCAGCCGCTCCACTTTGTCCTGTCTGTGCTATCGATGGGATGGCCGTATCCTTCAGCACACTTCTCATGGTCCGTGTAGCAAATTCCATTTTTTCAAAATAGTCGTCCTCAGTGAAATGTACTGAGCAAACACGATGGTCCTTGATGATCTCTTCAGGTGTGTTTGGATCGATATCCAGAGCAAGTACCTTAGTCATTGATTCATCAGGTCAGGTTTTTGGTTGGAATTCTATGAAACATCATGGTATTACCTGGTCTCCCCTGTTTATTGTCGCAGCTCTTTACAATACAGCGAACACCTATGATTGTAAACTATGCTTTTACTATTTAGTAATTGCTGACTCTATGAGCTCCTTGCACATAGCAACCTGACGTCATATCCGCAACGGGTAAATACGGCTCGCTCTCTTCCTGTCTGAAGGCGTACATACACAACGTAGACATTTTCCGCCTAATACTAGAAAACAGTACAACATTATAACACGCATATTCTGTCAGCCCGGGGTTGTTTATTAGCCTAATGTAAGCTAGCAAACTAACGTAAGCCATAAAGTTTGAGATATATAGACTTACCTTCATATCCGTGGATATATGAAGAGGTATACATTTTAAAGCCCTTCTCTCTAATTTGCTGGTAGGTGATTTGGAGGAGGACTTACAAAGGCGATGTACGTTCGTTATTGTAAGTTTCGGCAACTCTTGTAAACATCTCATCTCATAGTGTAGAATAGCGGCGGAAAAGACGAGGCCGCATTTCCGGTAAGGAAGTAGTTACGTACAAGGAGCCCATTACTCCAACTCTGAACGAACTCTCTGCTCCTCACCACGGCGCGTCTCAGGTGCTGCGGTTATCACTCCGCCCAAGTAGCAGTGCTTCGCCTTCTGAGAATATAGTTCCCAATATGTATACGGTTAAAATATATCTGTCTCATATAACCTTGTTATTGTTACATTCTGTGTCTATACAAATCACAACATGTAAATAGGAAAATGTTTGCGTTATTTTGTCTCTTATTGGGAGCAGTATGCTAGCTGTAGCCATTTACATCCAGTCTTTGTGCTAAGCTAGGCTAGCGGTGGGTGCGTCAAACAGAGTTACAGCACGCACGGAGATGAAAAAGGTATATATGGACTTATCTAACTCTGGGGGATACAGTGAATAAGCTAAAGTCCAAAAATGTTGAAGTGTTCCTTTAAGTGTACAGCCGAATACTGATAAGCTTTTATGGTAAATTAAATGTAATTTATGTTGATCCTGGTATGTTATGTATTTAAATATATTTTTAATTAAACAATTGTAATGAAGAAGTTGCAATTTAGTCAATTTTAAATGTTAACTTTAAATCTAATATTGAAAAACACACTAGAGTTTAAACTATCAAGATATTTGTGTGCTAGTCACCATCAAAATAAGTGTACTTCTTTAAAGCATGATAGAAAAAAATTAAGATTTAAAATTAAAAAGATTTAAAATGTACTTAATTAAAACATCTAAATGTGCAATTTTTAAGTTTTTAAAGGTGCATTGTGTACTATTTAGGAGGATCTGTTGACAGAAATGCAATATAATATACATAACTATGTTTTCAGTGGTGTATAAAAGACCTTATTTAATGAACCGTTATGTTGTTATTACCTTAGAATGAGTCATTTCTATCTACATACACCGCAGATCCCCTTACATCGAATTGTGCTGACATGTTTCTACAGTAGCCCTAAACGCACAAACGCGTTTTGTCACTTTGTTGTTCTTCGTGCAAAGCAGCTAGCTAAAGTCAGCAAATAAAACACTGACACGATGATGAACAATTCACAATAATATTTGCAATAACATATTGTTTTACTGAATAATTAAGTAAACATAATTTCTTACTTTATCTTTGTAAAGAAACCTCATTGCTTAACTGGCTACTCTCTGCTGTCTCAGACGATGACATCTCTTCCTGTCGGTAACTTCATTTAATTAATATCATATTATATGGAAGAACATTAAAAAATACTTTTAAGAACTTAAGTACATTGTGCATTGAATGCAGTTATTCACACCTATTTTCCACAAGGGAATACCAGTGCAAACATGTAAATATTGTGGCTGGTCTTTTTTTTTTTCAGTCGGACGGTCTCTTCATGTCTGAGTGGGCGGTTCTTGGTCATAATAAGCTACAATAAAGTCTATGCTGCAAGACTAAATTCGAGGCTAAGGTAAACAAATGTAAAAAATATTCCCAAATTGAATGCAAACACACTTACCCTCTTCCCGAGATTTTTGGATGAAGGCATCCACGCCGCTCTCTCCGTAATTCCCCTCCGACGCCACCGTGGAGACGTAATTCCAGCGCATAGCCCTGACAATATCCACCATAGCCTGTGCCTGGTAGGTGTCCGGCGGTACCACGCGGGAGAAGAAGTCATAACGGGTGTTGTCGCTCAGCTCAGGAGCCGTGGAGGCATAACTCACCTGAGGAATCTGTAGGAGGAGACAGAAACATATATCCTATTCAGAATCAGGCACTGAAGTACACAATTCCCCCAAACCCCTGCTGCTTCTGAGCTCACCTCTGACAGATTATAACACGCTCCATCATCCCAGACTACATCCCCTACCAAGCTCTCTCTTACACAGCCACAGGTGGTACACTCAAGACCGCAGGAATGAGGACAGTTCGTTCAGAAATGAGATGTGTGTGGAAAGCAACAACAAACTGGTCAACAACTACCACACTTTCACAGACTAGTTTACAGGAACCCCAAAGAGACAAGAATCTCTTAAAGGAATAGCTCACCTCAGGTAAAATCCTCTGCTTTATTTACTCATCCTCATGTCTCTTCCAGGTATCACGAGTTTACTTTTTATGTGGAACACAAAAAGGTGCCTTTCTGAAGAATGTACTGGCTAGAAAACCTCCTCAAATACATAAAGCACTATAAAAGTACCATTAAAGTGGCTGATATGATATTTCTTTGGCATGTTCATTTGAGATCATGAAAGATATCTGACGAAACATTCGATCAGCCCTGGTGGCTGCTGCAGAAAATGTTTTACAAAAAAATTTAAAAACAAAGTTTTTACTAAAGATGGTTTCTGTCATTTTAGGTAGTTCTTATTACGCTGATGTATGTTAAAGTGTTCTCTTTTTTTCTCTCATAAAGTCTGGTTTTAGTTAGATATTTGATGTTATAAAAATAGAGTGTGTAAGGCTCCAAATGACGTAATCGCAACAACCATTTCTGGGATATTTTGGCTTCATTTTTCTACATTTGAAGTGGAGACACTTTCCAGTTTAAGTGTCTGACTCATCATGAATAAGTCAATATATCGAGTTGGATCTTTTCAATGATTCAAATGAGTCGCTTCTCAAAACCCTCTCAATGATTCACGCACTATTTTGATTCTTGACCTCAGCTCATGTGACTCACTGAACCGGTCACAATGGTCCACTGAAGTGGAAGAAATCAGATTATCAGCTTCAGTTTCAACATGTTTGTCACACAACAAGGCTTGCAATACAAGACATCGTGGATTACTTTTTAGATACTTTTATGGTGCTTTTGAATAATTCAAAATATCTCAAAAGCCCTTCAAAATGTCATCATCTGACTTCTGAAGAAAAACTGAGGACATGAGGGTGAGTAAATTATGACAGAAAAAGGGTAAACTAACCCCTTAAGGATCTCCCCAACTGAATCGTGTTGAGAATTCATACACAGACTAGACCGAACAACAGACACACAAATCAAGCGTGATGTGAAACTTAAGCGATCACCATAAAATGGATCGCTGGTGATGCTCGGAATACATTAAGCTAATGTCAGGCATAGCATAATGGATGGCTTGCACCACCAAGAATGTAATTTATACAAGTTTATTAACTTGGCTATTGTGAACATACTCTGGCTTTTAAGCCCACTCTCTGCAGACATAATACCAGCGGTATGGCTCCATTAAAAGGGATCATAAATTCATCTGCACAGAGGACAACAAAATATGAGTCTAAACAATGACAGAACGAAAGGCTTTTTTTTTTCTTTTCCCAAACAGACTGCAAGTCAGTCATCCTCCACCTTGATATAGGCTAGTACTATTTTTTTAGAGAATATCTAAGAAATAAGCATGAACCATATAATTTGTGATTCAATTCAGCATGTTTTAAATACAATTTTATTAAATATTAGAAACCTGCTTATCCACACACACACACACACACACACACACACACACACACACACACACACACACACACACACACACACACACACACACACACACACTGCATTTGGTTTCAGGTGGACATTGGAATTAGGAATTCATATAATTACATAATGCTGAATGTTGCCCAAATTCCTAATTTTGACAGATTTACCTGCATAAGAATAAAAAAAAGCCATTTGAAATACATTTGAAATGACATATTTAATTATTGATAAAATCTAATTCATGAATTTAAATGTAAATCTTAAAATTGAATGTACATAATATAGCCCCTTAATGAAGAGCTATAAATAGATGTAGAAAATGCATGCTAGTAATGCCTCTAGGTAGCAAGGGGGCTTGCTCTTCTTCATACAAGAATTTTGCAGGTCAGAGGAATAGCGACAGGCTGAAAAGCAGCTCTTAATGCCTTTGCATGGTCACGCAATGCTGGCATTCAGTGAGTGAATATGATGTTTCTGTATGTTGCACATTTAGTTCATTGGTTGAACTTCATGAGCAACTGATTGACACCAAGAGCAGTGCATCACCAATTTGCATAGCGGTGAAATATTTACCTTCATGGATGCAGATATAATGTTTATATTGGGATCCAAACATCTGACACCACATTGAAAAATATGAGATTTAAACCTTGAAAAGTTTTAGGATTTAAAAAAAATTTAAATAAGAGTTATGACATAAAACTAAGAAATATTTAAGATTCACACAATGTGGGTAATCAGAAAAGCAAATTTGTGACATTAACCATGTGAAATCCATCTTTTAAATGCCTCGGTTTCGGTTTTGTTTGGCAAGACATCTCAACAAGCCCTGCCTACACAGTGTTGCAGAAAAACAAATGTAATCTCTAAAAATGAGAACCAAATGACTGCCTCAGTTGGAAATTCTTTAGTTTAAAAGTAAAAATTTTCGCAGAAAATATGAATCTGCTCTTTTCTCACCATCTTGTGATTTATCTTTCTCCTTCTAAAAATTGCATTGGATGGGAAATACCCACACCTGCAGAGGGAGCATGACTTCCATAAGGACCACACACCACACACACACACACACACACACACACACACACACACACACACACACACACACACACACACACACACACCACACACAGGCGCGTGCGCACACACACACACACACACACACACACACACACACACACACACACACACACACACACACACACACACACACGAAACAGAGCTGTAGTGTAGACCAAAACAGGTTTGTCACTATACCAATATTTCAATGCTACCAAAACCAGTAGAATTTTAGGATTCTTTATAGTACCACAGCAGAAACGAATTTGCTCCTGACCACACCCCTTTATTTAATTTTACATATTAACATAAATACTAACTAATATACTATACTAATAAATACCCCAAATAAATATTGAAAACAGTAATAAAAAATAGTTTATTAATATTTAATAGTATAATATTAATATATAATAATAATAATTTTATTAAATAATAATACTAGTTTATTCATATTTGATAATAGTAATAAAAAAGCCAAAGTAAATGTACAAACTACTGCAGGCCTTTTCTCAGCCAAAAAACGAAGATAACATTTACATAAAAAAAGGCCCACAAGAAGATCTGCGACGCTGATATATTTGCTGCACATGTTGATGTTTTCAACCAGAGATATGCTTAAATATATGTATACAAATTCTGTCAGGGCCAATATCTTAAAGCATTACTCAACAGAGAAGAAGCTAACTCACAAGGCATCGAATGTGACAAGCGCGGATGGACGTGTGTGCACACAAAGTAATGAAGACTCAAAATATTGCTGAGATTTTCTGACTGACACTGGATGACACAAAAACATTTTCAAGGCTGTTTGAAAACCAACAGCAGTAAAACTACAATATCTACATTAATGTTTAAGAAAAACATTTGTCAGCAATGAAAAAATCTTGTTTATATGCCGAATTTGATCCTATACTAAACCTTGGCATTGCTGAATTATTTGTAAATGTCATTGAAATGGTTCAAGTCACCCTGCTGATTTCTCCAACAAAGATTTATTTAATATTCCATGCTGAAACGGGGGACAGAAAGAGGATTGTGATGAATCTCTTTTCTTTGTTTCCAAACCTCAGAGGAGTTCTTGAGGAGAGAACCAAAGGTTACAGCTGTTGCTTCCCCTAACATGTGCATGTCAGAAGTAATTTAAAATAAGATTTATTAAACATACGTTCTAGGTGAAGGGCACCTAATCATAGGCGGCAGCTTTGTATGAAATTAATGTGACTATATGCATTGCTGCAAGCAATGTGCGTATAAACACGTTTGCATAATTATGTCTGACTGGTTTAAGCAAAGGTCAGAACTAGCATTTCTCTGATAAATAGCCATTTGCGAGGAGTGTTTATTGTAGTCCTTTAAATTAAGTATATCAAAAGCAATTCTTCTATTGCATTGTTTGCTGTCATTAGATAAGTGACTTGTATAAATGATAACATCTAAATACTGCGGTTCCATGCGTCAATGAAAGAGCAAAATGCAAGAAATATGCTATTTGCATCAGGTGCCGGTGGCATCGGGCGAATCAGAAGATATTTGTGGACAAACTCATTTGAAACAAATATCCTTCTTCCATATCTAACGGCTTCTCAACTGTTATCAGCTGTTGTTTACACTGATAGTCAATTCAATTTTCACATCTGTTACTGTCAGCTGAGCAGGGCAGCAAATGGCTGAGTTGTGAGAACAGAATGACAGAAAACGCTGCGTAATTATTGAACAAAACAGATTGGGACACATTCTAGCCAGGCAAATGGCGTTACGGTCTAGCCATTGTAACAATTTCATAAGCCTGGCGAAATTTTCGGTGAATATTTGCTCGAATAATAGGTCGAGGAGCGTTGGTCTAAATATATAGAGCATTTTGTCATTGTTTATTGACATGAGCATGAGAGTTGTGATGTGTTCTAAGGCATCAAGAAGCTACAACTTATTTCTTAATCACTGGATCCCAAATGTTGTACTTGCTTTTTGATGACGCACAATCAATGACTCTTTAGCCATACTGAATGACAAGCCCATTCACAAAACTGCAGCATCTCTAGTGCTCACAGAGGCGTTTAGAAACTCAATCTACCCATTTTTGAAGGCTGTGAGCTAATTGAGAAATCTGGTGGTGCATTGGCCAAACTTCCCTCAGTCTGACAGTGTGACAATCTGTTCTGCCATCAATGACAATGCCTCTATAGTGACTTTCATTCACAAACCATATGAAGCATTCTCTCCTCTCTTAAATGCATGATTATATGGTTTGTTGCATTTAATCACTTACGTTAAAGGGGGGGGGGGGGGGGGGTGAAATGCTGTTTCATGCATAGTGAGTTTTTTACACTGTTAAAGAGTTGGGTTCCCATGCTAAACATGGACAAAGTTTCAAAACTGAAGTTGTAAGTTTGATGGAGTATTTCTGTTCCAAAAATACTCCTTCCAGTTTGTCACAAGTTTCGGAAAGTTTTTTTCGAATACGTAACTACGTGACGTCAGAGTGGGCGGAATTTCCTTATACGGGTCTTAAGAGCACTTCTCCCGGAAGGGCGCGCGCGCAGCTGTAGCCTAGTGCGTGAGAGAGATCAGAGCGCTGGGCTCGGCTGCGCTGCAATAAAAAAAAAATGGCACCAAAAAAGTGTGTTTTTGGTTGCCAGGGCAAGACAACACTGCACAAATTTCCAAAGAACCCAGCGTTAAGGGACCTGTGGATGGATTTTGTTTTTCCAGAGCAGCAACAGAGTTGTTCTTGTTTGTTCCCTTCATTTCGACGGTAATAGTTGTATAAACAAAGCCCAGTTCGACGCCGGATTTGCAGATCGCATAATACTTAAAGAGTATTCACTTTAATGAAATTCTGTCATCATATATCACCTCATGTGTTTTCAAACCTGTATGAATTTCTTCTTCTGCGAACAGAAAGGAAGATATTAGAAGAATGTCATAACCAGCAGTTTCTGTTCCATTGACTTGCATACATAGTATATTTTTTCCTACTATGGAAGTCAATGCGAACCAGAAACTGCTGGTTACTGACATTCTTCTAATATCTTCCTTTCTGTTTAGCAGAAGAAAGAATCATAGGTTGAAACACATGAGGGTGAGTATATGATGACAGAATTTTCATTTTAAAAGTGAACTACTCCTTTAAAGATGGAGCAGTCCCAACGATAAAGGTTCACGGTCGTGCGTTGGAACCGCAGGCGGTGAGTAAAACTGCTTCAAATGTCTGTGTGTTGTTAACTATCGGCGTGTAACATTAAGCACAGCAAGTAAACAACATGATCATGTACAGTTAATGTATCGATGAAGCATGCGATGTATGGTGTGTGTGTGTTTGTGTGTTTAAATACATTTGTTTAGCTGGCCACTGTAGGTGTCAGTTTGTTTATTGTAAAAATAAATCATGTCCTCATAAACCACAAGTCTGTTTGTTTACAACACACGCAAAAGCTTCGCGCTCCCGCCCACACGGCACGCCTCCACCCGCTCGGGTTTTTCCGGAAAGACTCGGTACAGCCTGTCTTTCTTTTATAAATATAATAAAACTAAAGACTTTTTGGAGATATGAAGGATGCAATACTACTCTATAGGTACTCAAGATTAACATGAGATTGAGTGAAACTGAGTGTTTCACCCCCCCCCCCCCCCCTTTAAGCTTTGTTTTGACCTTATCAGAACATACATGAATCACCAGTTGAGAACCACCTCGAAACCAAGATCACCTGATGCTTCTGTGGAATTCTGAAAAGCCTCCTCCAACACGCATCCATATGAGCTGAAAAGCTGTGTATAAAACAGTAAGTGTTAGCATGAAATACCATATGGTTAATTAATCACAAAGTGGCACACCCTTACTAAATTCAGCATTTATCACGCATATGTCAAATAAAAAGTCGGTTCATTAATAAGCAGATCTTGCTCTATAGCTAGCTGAAGACACTGAGTCACCGTGAATAATATTTCCCAGCATGCCTCAGATCTCTATTTAATATCTCCATCACTCAGTCCTGACCTTTGTAGATTTAGTGATCTTTTGCACACTGGAAAATGGCATCTAGTCATGCTTATCTCTTTTAGCATCTCTGGTCTCATGGGAATACTGTCACCATGCCGTTTCCTTATGGCATTTACCTTGGTCAATCAAATTATTATACGATTCATTTTCGGGACCGAACTCCCGATGCTTAACTGAGCGGATCCTTCTATATATTTCTACAGTAATGAGGCTCTCGTGTAGCACAGCGCTGGGTAATTCAGGCGGACGAAGTGATGAATTGGAAATTGGGAATATCATTTGAAAAAGGTCAAACTTCTGATCTGAGGTAAAATGGAAGGGCCTCTGGTTGGAAAAGGTACAGCGAGGCTTTGTCAGTTCATTATCTTCTTCAAGCTGATCAACATGTCACTTGTTAGGGTTGACAGCATGACAGGAGCTTATCGAAGCGAAGGCTCAAAAAGGTTTTGGGATATAGGCACTGCAGGGGAGCCGAAACCAAGCAATCGAAACAGAATCGACTCATCATCAGTTTGTTTTTTCCAAGACCTCTAAAAGATAGAAAAGCCATTCCTGACCGTATAGACAGGAGAGCGCAAGTTCCTGTTATTCTGGAGTACACATATAATAAAGTAATCCTTATTTCCAATATTTATTATATTCTGAGCATGTTTGCTTATTATATTTCTGGGTCACTTTTGGAGAAGCCCCCAGTACAGCGCATTAGGCCCTAATATTGTAGAAAAGCTGCCTTGAGTTTTAATCGCCTTAAACAAATTGCCTTTTTTACACTGTTTAAACCAGTTGGGCTGGAAATTTTCCAAAATCAACTTCTTTCCTATCACCCCCCCACACACCCTCTGTTTAAAGAACATTAATCATGAAATTAGAGACATCTTCAACAACGATATGTTAATCAGCACTGTCAGTGAGAAATGTCAAATCATCCACACAGAGTTTAGAGACCGTCTATGAGTGATGGTTTTACAGTCGGCTACACTGAAGAAATTAATAAGATCCTGGAAGAACAGTCAACATGATAGCACCCTATAGGATCGATATAGCCTAACAATGGCTTACGGAAACACTTGTTAGCTCCTCTGGTTTGTTTCCCTTGCTTTCATTTAAGGAAAAATCCATTTAATTTCATAAGCATAATGGAGATCAGGATGGAAAACAACGAATCGACTGTACAATGAATAACACCCAAAGGAATAGGACTTCATATAGCTCATCTGAATCTGCATTTTACTTCTGTAGTACGAGTTGTTGCTACAACCCTTTGATAAATAGGGTGGCTGTGGAGACAATAAAAGCTGCCATTTAACAATATGTGGAATAAACCTATAGGGCCCTATGATTTCCGTTATGATTCCGGAAACGCATAATCCAGTCATAAAAACGGAATTGGCTGTATAATGCGGAATTTGCATGTTGTGCAACATCGCTGGCTATGTGTGACTGAATGGCGCAGACGCGTGGTTTCATTTACCACACACACAATGAAGCATGTGTGACACGCGCAGTGTTTTCAGCCTCTGCTGCCTCACTATATAAGGACATAAATGCATGAACTTCATACCCAGATCTGCTCAGAGTCATGAGCATTACAGTTTCATTTGAGAAAAACTACCGTTATATCATAAACGCACAGAAACTCAAATGTCTTCAAGGCACCCCGTCAAAATAAAAGTTTGGTTTAACTTGAAGATATTGTGACAGAAATATATAAGTTATACAGTAGAATTGAGCTATTTCTTAAAGTAATAATAACACTAACAGTAATAATAATGATACGTTGTTATTAAAACAATCCTTTTTAAGGAGTATTCGCAATTTTTCTTCCATGTTTTGAATTTAACAGTAAAGTTACTTTGTCAAACTTTGTTGACAAAAAGTGTTTAATTTCATACGATTAGAAGATAAATTAATGTTTTATGCCTTCATTATATTGCCAGACAGAATTCAAACAGAATTTCTGAAAATAAAAAATAATATTTCAAAGAAATGAAAAAAATATATATTTCTAGATGTTTTTATGAATTCAATTAATTAGATATGCTTTTTTATTACCATTAAAATGGAATCCATAAAACAGAAAAAACTGAATTTGGTTAAAAAAAATGTATTTCATAGGGCCCTATATGTATTTTTGATAAAACTTTAATAAATTGTTGTTAAATTGTAAAAGTGTCATGATTTTAATTAATTACACATGCTTTTTGATTTCTAAAATGTAATTAAACCATACAATTTTTGTAAAAAAAAAAAAAAAAAAAAAAAAACACGTAATCCAGAAAAATTAAACTGGAATAAATGCCATTTGGAAATCAAATTTTAACTGAATTTGGGCATATAAACCCAATGTTAGAGAATTCCTCAACGACACTGCATTGCTATCTTTCTCAGATGGATAAAGGCATAAATTATAAATGCTCACAAGCGGCATCAATTATTCAGAGTTGCCTCGATGCTCTAGAGCTCTCAGTGGCTGATGTCGGTGAAATATTGGCAAGAGAAAATACCACCTGCTTAATTATGGTGATTAGCTTCGGGGGCCATCTCAGCCTGTCTAAACCATACATTCTTACTTATCTATTTGACTGCAAATTGAACCACTCTAGATGACGCATTAATAGCATGATTGTTGCTGATCTATTTGTTGCTGGGTCAAATCTTCCCTTGAAAATGACTTAATGTTGGTGTAATAGCGTCACCACTGTCATTTAAAAGCCATACACAGCAAAATCTAATGAAATAAATATCCCAGTTGCAGTGTGGTTTTACCAATTATAATGGAAACTTTAACATACAATGCATAAGTAATATTTACGTTTTCCTCTTTCATGCGCAAAGGCTATGAATAGGAAGTCCTATTCACCATGTAGGCCTACCATACTACAGTTACACATCGTACAATTCCTGTAGGAGACTGTATCCCACAATGCAATGCACTCAACTTGACCTTTCATTGCCAGTGTAGCAAATGTCAGCTGAGATTTTAAGCAGTTTTATAATTTGATTGTATTGACAAATTTAAGGTGCGTTAATCCAAGATTTGGATTGAAAAATTAAACAAGCAACATTATGAGGTCATATGAGTTTACAACAATGTAGCATTCTACTAGCAAACTAACATTTGAGCAGCAAATCAGCATAAGAATGATTTCTGAAGTATCAATGGAAAATGTACTGAAAATGTGTCCAATACAGGCGATATTTTAAATATATTTTGAAATAGTTGCTTTAAATTGTAATAATATTTCACAATATTACTATTTTTACTATATTATGACAAATACATTTTTTTTTTACTTTTGATCGGTAGTGTATACAGTATATCTTGCTTTACTAGCTGACTATTATATATATTATAATATAGGGCTATTTTAGCCCTCCTACACAACCTGGACGTTGGTCATAACATCTAACATTCATAACATACATCTGATAATTAATTCTCTGTCATGTCATTTTTATTTTAATATTTATTGTTTTATTTTACTCTTTTTTATTGTATGTTGCTATGTGGATTGTGCGTTTAAGCTACTGGAATCCTTAAATTTCCTTCGGGATGAAATAAAAGTATCTATCTATCTATTATTTAACACTGTAATGTATTTATAAATACAATGAATTTTCTTTGGATATTGCCACTCGTTATTGTTAAGGCACTCCCCCTCATTACCACAAATCATTTGAGAGAGCTAAATGCCTCTGCTGAAATACTGAAGCCACTAGATTGCCCTCCAGAGTCCAGTAGTCATATTTTCTTACAGTTGTTTCAGGCCACCTTCACATTCTTGACCTCTGGACGGGTAATTAAATCTGTGCCTCCGCAGCTAGCCATTTCCTCTGCTTTCTACACCTTGGTACAGAACAGTTATTATCATTCATAGAAGGTCACGCCACCCCAGACATTTCCCCAGCAAAAAGCGAAAGACTGACCAATGTGCTGAATTTGTCATTGTTTTTATTGTGTTCTTGTCACAGACCTTTTTGTACAGTAATATGCCTTTATGCTCTCTCTCTCTCTCAGTGGGTCCTCCATCCATTTATCCCACTGTGATTTTTGCCTTCTTTACAAACATGTGCAAAATGTGGAGCCCACAGAAGCCTATGGAAGATTGTATTGTATAAAAAAAATGAAGTCTGTTAAGGAGAAATTCCGGTATTTAGCACTTTAGTGTATTTTCTAGTTTGTTTTGGATGAACTAGAGTGGTGGACACAGAAATGTTGACGATGGGTCCTGTCTCGACTTTTTGACTCTTTTAGAATCGCCTCTGACCACTTCAGAGTGGCTGTCTATGGGCATGCACAAACATATCCTTAAAACAACCCTTAACGTTCGTTTTCAAAACTGTGCAAATATCCGGTGGTTAGTGGTGTTTCGTTGATGTTCCAAAACAAGCGTATAGTGAAATACAGTTTCTGTCGTGTTTATTTGACATTTTAAAAAATTGCATTGATTTCTGTTGGAGGACTCATTGTGAGGTCTGCGAAAAACATTATTTTGCGGGAGCGGGACAAAATCTTTCGGGCGGGCGGGAGCGGAAAATCTCCGCAGGTCTCTAACTCATGCTCTGATATTACTGCGTACCGGAGATATATCGAGCGAAAGTTTATACGCGGTTGTGAGGTATCTGAAAAAATAGTTCCACTATAGCAAATAACACGGATTGAAATCATACATTGCGCCGATATATTTGTTTTTAATCATCAACGAACACCACTAACCACTCGGTGAGTTGCACAGTTTTGAAAACGAACGTTAAGGGTTGTTTTAAGGACATGTTTGTGCATGCTCATAGACAGCCACTATGAAGCGGTCAGAGGCGATTCTAAAAGAGTCAAAAAGTCGAGACAGGACCCATCGTCAAAATTTCTGTGTCCACCACTCTAGTTCATCCAAAACAAATTAGAAAATAGACTCAAAGTGCTAAATACCGGAATTCTCCTTTAAGTTAACATTAATTTAGTGCAATTAATGAAAGAAAATGACACAAGTAACAATGAATCATGCCTCCTGACCTGTACAGTACGTGAATTCCAAAGATGTTTTCATCTGTACAATACTATAATATCAATATTTTGCAAGCCTCCAAATGAAGAAAACACAAAAAAATGTACATGCAATTAACTTGATTTGGAATTGGAATTGATTAGCAGCCCTAGTAAAAAGAATACGTGTCATAAGAAAATCATAAATGAGCTCAGATGAAGCAAATTCTAGACATGAAAAAAAAACATCACAAAAGCCCTTTTGCTGTGCCAAACTGAGACACGTTTAGATCTCAGCATGGCACTAAGTGCTAAAATGCCCCTCTAAATGTCAGCAGCACATAAATTTGCAAACACAGACACATTGTTTTCGGTTTTGTCAGGCACTTTTGGAGCGCTGCTCCGGAACGTTTTTCTCTGCGTGTTTGTGCGTGTTCTTCCTGCAAATCTATACGGAGCCGGATGGCGATCGACTCCGAGTCAGCAGATCAGCGTTGACTTTATCACTAGAGAGAGGGCAGCTGGCCCATCAGGAAGAATGACAGTTCACAAGTCGCCGGAGGGGGTAAGCGCCTGCTCTTAACAGTCAGCCTGCGAGGCTTCGACACAGTGTCACAGATCACTCCGAGCTCCTCTGCCTCATGAAACTGCCCTTGATTCATAGGCACTCAAACTACCACACACAAGTAATGATAGATGGCAGTTGTTGAAAGAGAGCTAAACTGTTGGCTTATTTGCTCTTGTGACAGCAGAAATGAATTTAGGTGCTTAGAAAAGTCACGGCTCTTAAGTAATTCATAACAATCAGGAGTACGGTGAAGCAGAATCTGTAATTTGTCATGCATTAACAGCGCTCTTTTGTCAGAGTGAAAGCTTTGCGTTGTCGCCGGCTTATCACTGTTATCACAAAAACTACAGTATTTACGGTTGGCTCTAGTTGGCGGGTGCAACGTTCAGACGCTGGAGCTGATAAATGGTCTTTGTTATGCCAATATTCCAAGCTCTGCTAACTGCACACAAGGGAAAGGGACTGGGCAAGCAGCTACTTTACTGAGTTTATCAACTGCAGAGGAATATATTTTAAATGTGAAATCATAATTCAGCTCTCGGTATATTCATTAAGAGCTGAAAGAGCTTTTTTACCCGGAACTTTAGATTTCCATAAGCTCATTAGTGATCATGTTCCTGCTACGGATCAGCAGGGTTGGGGCAAGTCGTTTTTATGTAACAGCAAGTCTACGCTGTTTAAATAGGAATATTTTAATTAATAATGCCTTTGTGCGCAAACTCATTCAAATTTTAGGAGTGAATGAATACTCTAAATCTTGTTACATCCAGAATGAGAGTAGAAATGTATGTAGGTTATGGTCCAACTTTTTCTTTCCCTTAAATAACGTGAATATTTTAATATTCCATTGCTTATGGTCTGCTTTCTACCTAATGAATATTTAACGTAAAAATGCATTTAAACGTGAAAGACCTAGGTGTCTGAGCCCAAGCTATTTATTAATAAATAAAATCAGATTGCATTATATAAAATGATCAAAAATGTATCAAAAGTGATTCCACGTGTTGAATCGGTAATGGATTTCACCTTGTTTGAAATATTTTAAGCATCAGGTCTTTGACTTGCTTTTAAAGATTTCGTTTTCTTAGTCTCAAGAAAGGAAGCAAAAACAGAACATTTCACACTTTTATTTATGCATTTTTTCCACGAGACAAGATGCAATGTCTTAGCAATCCTGTTGTCATGGCATTGCTTCTGTACTGATCGTTTATTCTTGATTTAAAGGGATACTTCACCCTGACATGACAATTCCATCATCACTTCATTCCAAAAACATTTAACTCTTCCATCAAACACAAAAGGAAAAATTGTGAGAACTGGAGCTTTGGATTGTGTGCTGTATTGCAAGTCTAAAGCCATACAATACGAGACAATTCTTTTGTGTCATAGCAAATGAAACTAATCTGATTCTCAGGTTCAACTCACTGACTCAATGATTAATTTGCAGCAGCCAGCAGCTAAAGAAAGATTATCAGTCTGTTCTTCACGCAAAGCTATCATGATTAAATGTCTTATAAATGTGCTATCACATGTTTTAGTGCACATGCACTAAAATGTTGAATCCATATATTTTGCATGAACTGTTTCTTCAGACTCAGGCCTCTTGATAATCATGCCATCAATCATCAGAATCGTTAGATAAGTAAAAGCAAGAATGAGGCTGCTTCCAATTTCAGATGCAATTCAAGGGTCAACTGCAGTTCAGATTCATCCAGCGATAGACCTGCTCAGGAATGAGAACCATCGCTGGTTTAAATCACTAAAATCGACATTTGGAATTGGAGCTTTCTATTGGCACGCCCCAGTCTCCTAAATGACACACCAGAATTGTTGAGCCTAAAGCCATTATGTTGCAATGTTTATACAATAGGTTCAACACAAGCTACTGCTTGCCATACATGTATCAAGTGTGCTGCACAAGTCCTGAAAAGGGAAGCCAAAATGTGTCGATCGCCCCAAGGTGGCTAATGCAGAATAGCTCATAAACCTCTTCATATAATCTAAAGGGATGTGAGACAAACAAAATAAACTTCAAATAATTTTTTTTCAAAGATGGTTTCTGTCATTTTAGGTAGTTTTTAAATCAAGCTGATGTAATTCCAAGTGTTCGTTTTTTAAAATAAGCTTGGTTTTAGAAGATATTTGATCAAATCAAATCAAATCAAATCAAATTTATTTATATAGCACAATTCATCCATCAAAGTAGTTCAATGCGCTTTACAAAAAAAAGTAAAAACATCATAATAACATAAATACAAATAAGCACAAAAAAGATCATAAGAATAAAAATATAAAAACTGCACAGTATGGCTAATTTTAAAAGCTCAGTCATAGGCTTGTGAGAAAAGAAATGTTTTCAACTTGGATTTAAAAATCGATACGTTCGGGGCACATCTAAGATCTTCTGGTAGTTTATTCCAGTCGTGTACAGCAGAGATGCTAAACGCAGCTTCTCCATGTTTTGTTCTAACTCTGTGCTCCACTAGCTGACCTGAGTTCATTGATCTAAGAGTCCTGTTAGGTTTATATTTTTCAAACATATCAGAAATGTACTTAGGACCTAAGGAATTCAGTGCTTTATAGACTAAAAGCATCACTTTAAAAACTATTCTATAACTAATTGGGAGCCAATGCAAAGTTTTAAGAACTGGAGTGATGTGCTCTATTCTCTTAGTCCCGGTTAATAATCTAGCAGCAGCGTTCTGAACAAGCTGCAGCTGCTTTACAGTCTTCTTCGGAAGTCCGGTTAATAAGCCATTACAGTAGTCGACCCTACTAGAGATAAAAGCGTGGATAAGCTTCTCTAGGTCTTTTTTAGGCACCAATCCTTTAATTCTAGATATATTTTTCAAGTGATAGAATGCTGTTTTGGTAACCGCTCTAATATGGCTATTAAATGTAAGATCTGAATCTATCATGACACCAAGATTACGCACTTGATCCCTTATTTTAAATGCACGAGAATCTAATTCTTTGATAATTCTTGTTCTTTTATTTTTGTTGCCAAACACAATAACCTCAGTTTTATCTTGGTTTAGTTGTAAAAAATTTATATTCATCCAGATTTGTATTTGTTCTATACAGCGACACAGAGAGTCTATTGAACTATTGTCATCTGAATCAAGAGCCATATATATTTGAGTGTCGTCGGCGTAACTATGATAATTAATGTTATATTTTTGTAGAATCTGGCCTAAAGGTAACATATAGAGATTAAATAATAGTGGTCCAAGAACTGATCCCTGTGGCACTCCGCATGTCATGGCCACCCTATCAGATTCAGCATTTCCGATATTAACAAAGTATCTCCGACCATTCAGGTAGGATCTGAACCAGTCAAGGACTATTCCGGAGACTCCTACCCAGTTTTCCAGCCTATCTATAAGAATTCTATGATCAACAGTGTCAAATGCTGCACTGAGATCTAATAGAACCAAAACTGTTATTTTATCCGAATCAGTATTCAGCCGTATATCATTTAAAACTTTAATTAGGGCAGTTTCAGTACTATGCTGTGGTCGAAAACCTGACTGAAATGTATCTAAAAGACCACTTAAAGTCACAAACTCATTTAGTTGAATAAACACAGCCTTCTCAATAATCTTGGCTATGAAAGAGAGATTCGAAATAGGTCTATAGTTATTCATAATCGAAGCATCCATTGTTCTCTTTTTTAATATAGGCTTAATGGCAGCGATTTTCAAGGACGTTGGAAAAGTGCCTGATTGCAAAGAACTATTAACTATTTGCAGCACATCTGTTACTATAGAGCTAAAAATTGTTTTGAAAAAGTCTGAAGGCAGAATGTCTAGACAGCACGTGGAAGATTTAAGATGTCTAACTATTTCTTCTAGGAATTTTTGGTTAATTATATTAAAATGTGACATAATAACCAAGTTTAGTCTTGGTGGTTGTAGTGACGGTATAGAGTCATTATTAGACTGTGTAGTACTGATAATCCGTCTAATATTTATAATTTTTTCACTAAAAAAACACGCAAATTCATTACATTTCATAGTGGATGCAAACTCTGATGCTATTTGCTGTATTGGATTCGTAAGTTTGTCAACCATGATAAATAACGTACGGGTATTATTAATACTATTATTAATCATTTCCGATATATATTGCTGTCTGGCCCTGCATAACTCAATATTGAAATTTCCAAGGCTTTGTTTATAGATGTCATAGTGGATTTGTAGTTTAGTTTTCCGCCACTTTCGTTCAGCTTTCCTACATTCTCTTTTAAGAACAATTACCGCCATGGTGGTTCTCCATGGTGATTTCTGTTTGCTCATATTTCTCTTTACTTTTGCCGGTGCAATATGATCAATAACATTCAATATTTTAGCATTAAAATTATCCAGAAGTGCATCAACTGACTCAGCGCTTATTATTGGGAACCTGGCTATAGCTTCTGTAAACTGAACATTAGTTTTCTCATCAATGTACCTTTTCTTAGTAGAAACAGAGTTCACTGGCAAGTTCAAAGTAATAAAAATTTCAAAAAAGACACAGAAATGATCAGACAGGGCTAAATCCTTAACCATAACAGGTGAAATATCAAGACCTTTCGAAATAACCAGATCTAAAATATGACCATGAGTATGTGTACGCTCTTTCACATGTTGAGTGAGATCAAAAGTGTCTAAGAGTGCAAAAAGTTCTTTGACCTTATTGTCTGTACTATTATCTATATGAATATTAAAATCCCCTGTAATAATAAACAACTTAAAATCAACTGATATAATAGAGAGTAGTTCAGCAAAATCTTCAATAAAGTCAGCAGAGTATTGCGGTGGTCTATAAATCGTTAAAAACAAGATTTTGGGAGTACCCTTCAATATAAAACACAGGTATTCAAACGAAGTAAAATGGCCTAATTTATTTTCTTTACACTGATATGTATCTCTAAATAAGGCAGCCACCCCTCCTCCTTTCCTACCGTTTCGACATGTAGACAAATATGCAAATTTTTCAGGAGCTGACTCATTAAGGATAGTAGCACTACAGTCTTCTGTAAGCCACGTTTCAGTGAGAAAAATAAAATCTAGGTTATAAGACGATATAATATCATTTACTAAGAATGATTTTTTGGCAAGGGATCTAATGTTAAGTAAGGCCAATTTAAAAGATATAATAGGTGATCCTAAACTAATAGGTTGACATAGTACAGTTAATAGATTAGACAGGTTTATTTTGTTAATTACACGCTCATCACGATTCCTTCTATTTCCAATCATCACTGGAATAGAGAGACCGGGTCCTAGCTTATACTCAACACAGTCAGCATAGTTATTTCCACAGTGACAAGGACCCGGAACACATCACTTAGTGTTTTTTGTACTCTGTGTAGTTGATGGACAAGATGCTTGACGATGCGGCAGTTGTCTAAGTGCTCGTTTTGTATGGCGGGGCAGGGTGGGACTAAGAGAAGATTGAACTCTGCTCTCTTTGGTTAAAACTAACTCCCTAATAGGTGAACGTAATGAAGGAGAGGAGGGAAGAGGAGGGCAAGCTGGGATGAGTGAATGGATGCTCTGCCTATGAATACTGTCCTTCTTACTTATCTTATTCGAGAAAGGCATCCCAACATCATGACGTATATTAGCACCAAGCAAACGGCACCCCAAGATATTCGGGTGTACCCCATCTGATCTAAAACGATCCCTACAATTCCAGAAAACATTAAAATTGTCAATGAACTTTATCCCACGGTTGAGGCAAGCCAATGTCAGCCATGTATTCAGCCCGAGTAATCTGCTAAAAGATTCACTTCCTTTTCCCAAAGTTGGAATGGGGCCTGAGATAGAAACTTTTTGTTGGAGATTTTCTATTTTCTTCAATAGCATAGAGAAATCCTTTTTTAGGATCTCAGATCCCGTTTTCCTCTGTAGGATGTCAAATGACCCAGTGTGGATAATAATCCGCATGGTGGTTGGATATGTGGAGAGAACACTTGGCAACATTTCTGTTAGCTCTCTGACCGATATATCAGACATTGTTATATTTTCAGTCTTTGCCATTCTGATATATTTGGTTATATCATCTCCAATCAGGATCGTATCTAGCTTATCTGCCGTAAGGTTAGCAGAGTTTCTTCTTTTGCCCATACTATCATTAATTTTAGGGCCATTTATTAGATTTTGTTTGGCCCTAGTACGAGGGCTGTAGTTATCGTCTCTAGGTTCATTTACAGACATTACATTCCGAGTCAGAGGTTCGTACCTATTTTGTAGCACGAGTTCAGGCGGTGGTCTGAAGACGGGCGCTCTCATTCTTGATTTCCCGTTTGACTTGTCCCTGCGTCGCACAACATCAGACCAGGTCCCCGCCGGAGTTGACGCCTTCGGCCTAGCCCCGTACCTGTGCCAACAAGACAAGCCATCGGGAAAGGTCGACTTGAGAGGCTCCCCGGCCAAACCAGTGGCATCGACACATATCATGGGAAAGCCGTCGATCAAGTCCGTGGCAGAATGGTCCAGACTTGGAATACCGGTGAGCTCTTGTATGTCAATTTGAGTGTGTCCGTTACGATCTAGTGGCTCAAGGCCTAGATTAGCTGCCACGGAGTCAATAAATTGTTCGCTTTCTCGAATGTCGATCTGCGTTCTCGTCTCATTCATCCGTTCGCTCTGAAATAGTTCAGGTTTATTCACCAGTTTTCTTGGGCTTTCTGGCCTTACGGTAGCATGTTTTGCTATATTAGCATTAGCATTTGTTGGTACACTTACTAAACAGGACCCGTTATCCGACCGGAGGAGCACTCTGTTGACTAGATCCTCCAGGCGGTTAATACGTTCCTCCAAAAGCTGCTTTAGCTCCTCCATCATAGAAAACCGCTGTTATCTGCTGTGTTATCTCCAAAGCCTGTCTCGCAGTCGCTGCTCCTGCAGTCGCAGTCGCTGTTTATTAATGGAAGTGTATAGCAGTGTAGCACTGTACCGCGAAATGTTTTAAAAAGACACTTTTTTTAATGACGTATGATTCGCATTGACAGGGGAATGTCCTGTCCGCCTTGTGGAGTAATGCGTTCCCTCGCAAAACTTTTGCGTTCCCCCGAGAAACTTTGCATTCCCTCGCAAAAAATTTGATACTATAAAAGCAGGAGTGTGATGTCATGATTGACAGCTTCTCTAAGAAAAGTTGTCACTGAGGCACCAACTGACTTTTTGTAGGATTTTCGAGAGGAGATTGGAGTTTCAACTTTAATTTCTACAATAACTGTTTATTTCACACTGACATAATGAGATGTTCTGCAGTGAACTGTACTAACTGATTCTGAGGGAATGTGGGCGGGGCCTTGATACCGCAGCTCCACTTCACACTCGGGCCCTATTTAGGCCCTGCTAGTTTAATGAAGGGAAAAATGGTCAGCGCACCCAATGCATGGTCTAAAAGGGTTGTCCCTATTCTCCTAATGAGTAATGGGTGTGTTTTGGGAATAACGTGCAATAAATCAGAATCTCAACTCCCATTGCCTTTAAAAACCAGCTGCGCTTGCGCCAATGGTGGATTCTGTATTTACATGGCGGAATTTGCAAGCGAAAAAACTGAACGCTTCTCTAGCGGATCTCCTCGTGCACAAGGTTAAAGCTCGCAAGCAGACCATCTACGGGACAAAGTGTACACGCGTTGTGGACCCACATATAGGCGCACATTACTAACTAGGGGTGTCGGAATTAATCGTTTCTATGATGCATCGCGATGCAGACGAGGACGATTCGGTATCTGTAATAGACCATAACCGATTATAATGTACTGACGCTTTTCTGAAGTCATTTATTGCGTATGTGCTTTGTCGCGGTAGCATACAATGGCAGAGGGAGGCGAGACGCGAGTGCGAGTAATTAAAAATGCTCCAACTGCTTTAAAAGCCCACATCTGGGCACATTTCGGCTTTTATGAACAACCGCACGACCTGGAGAAGACACACGCTGTGTGCGCTCATGTCACGCACAAATAGAATATATGCAGGAGGTAATATCACTAACTTGATAAACCACTTTAGCTGTTTTCACCCCGAGCTGTTAACGCCTGCAAAGTCTGACTGCTTTAGAGTAAGCGGAAGAGCTCCAACGTCTCCCGAAAACAAATCATCCACCCGCCCCAATAATGTTCTCTGATTTAAGTCTCTGCACCCGATGGTCAAATGACAATTATTCTGTGTTGTTACGCGTGATTATAAATGGATGATCGTCACCTTCAACAGCGGACTCGGCGACGGTTAATGCGCGCATATCTAGGGTAACAATATACACTGATGAATGAGCGCTGCTTTTAAATGAACATTTATTTAAAACAAAATTGACTTGACAGAATTTCATTTTCTTAATGGCATAAACAGGCTTTACTCCCATGAAACTTAAACTGGAATGTAACTGTTTCTGTCACTGCGACTTCCCGAACACGCACACACGCGCGCATGCACACACACATCACTTTTGAAGTAAAATTGAAACGCAGTGCATCGTAATGCATCGAGATATCGAATTGAACAGAATCTGTGACATGATAATCGTAATCGAACCGAACCGTGAGACCAGTGTAGGTTCACACCCCTATTACTTACGCACTCTTTAAATAACCAAAATAATATTGACCATTGACTTTAGACCACGTTTCAGTTGGTCAATGGCGCAGTCTATTTCAGTTGACTCAAAACAGCAACACGCCAACAATGCGCCAACACACCTCGTTTTCAGACCAGCACACCCCATGGGCGCACAAATGGGCGCAAATGCATTTGCTATTTAAACAACGTGGAGCAGGACGTGAAAATGCTAACTGCATCGGGCTGAAACAATATGCGGGATATTTATGCAATGAAATTGCGGGAACTTGCAAAAACTGATTCTCCCAACACCCTGTTCTCACTAGGCTACTACCTTAATGTAAAGAGTCATTTTGTATTACTTACTATGATAAGCAAGAAAACCACATCACAGAAAGTTCTGGCAACATTTAAGTTTAATATTGGCAATTTATGCGTGAAAGTGCGACGTATTTGAAAAAATGCGGCCCCCGCATAAATATGCCGATTTTGGTTGATTATGCATTGAATTATGCGATCGCATAATCACGTTTTTCTGGAAGGACTGATTATAGGGCCCTCGGGCTCCAAGATGTCAGCGCCATATTTGGACTTTGGCAGGAATGGCAGCTTCACAATGGAAGAGAGTGAAGGTGGGTCAATCTTTTTTTTTTTTTTTACAGTCTTTGGTATGCATTCACACCAGCAAATAACCTAATAGGAACAAATAAAGCTGGATTCAATGTGAATTGAGCCCCATTTGCAGAGGAGTCTAATTGAATTGGAAATTAACTTTAAAATTTAATTTGAGATGAATGTGACAACTTGACCCAGATTTTGGCATGAAGTTTGAAACAATGAAAAACTATACAAAACTAGACACGACACTGGCCCAAATCTCTCTCTGGAAATAGTGAATGCAGTCAGTCAGTCAGTCAGTCCAGAAGGAAAACAGACCTTATTGTGCCGTAATGCACTCCTACTAATTCACTCTTTTGCTTAAAGGCCTAAAAAAATGCTCCAGACACAACAAGACGACAAACCCATAGGGTTCCAAAGGAAAAGGTCTGAAAACATAAAAGCATAACTCAGCAGATAGTATAAAAACCCTTTCAAGTTTAGACAAAAAATAAAAACATTTTGGGTTTATTTCCATGAGCTCTTTCAAGACCTTTATTTGTATCAGTGTCTTTTTCAATACAAGCTCCAATGCAAAATCTGTGTACACTCTAAAAACTTGCCTCCAGCATGTAGCGGCTTTAAAGGCAAATAGAACAGTCAAAAAAGCAAGAGGTTATCAGATTGTGATGTAACCTAATAATAAACTCAACACCCAGTGGCCGGCATTTCCTGTTACACTGCCTGCAACCATTGATTTGTCTCTCAGGTTGCCATTTCAATTAGATACTGTATAGACTTCCCCTATCCCAGGGCAGTGGATTCAGTATTGCTCTCATTGTGTCTTACTCATTCAACTGAAATATGCTGGTCTGTGCAGAAAATTGTTTGTGTCTACATCTAGAAGTCCTAAAGCATGGCTGATAGCAACATAACTGTCGTCGAGGTGATTAAGGCTAAAATATGGGGCAAACACACTCTTGTTTAGTTGCCTCGCAGCCTATACCTGAATAATTGCGCTTAATATATATTTATATCGATATCGATCCTACACTCTAGTGGGAAAATAATTGGTCACACTTGTAAAACACCTGCGAGACAATTTCTTGTCACAGCTTTCACTCTCATAACAGTCGATCAATATCATGTTTGAACTTCATGAAGCTGTTACAGCTGTCATCTGAATCCGGCAGGTGAATTGACGTGTATATATGGTAATCCATATTCAATTTGGCTTTCTAATGCGTTCACTCTCAGCGGATCAACTTGGTTTTTCGAATGTCTCTGATCTTTGCATGGATGGGATATCTTGAATGGGTAATGATTTGTATTGCTTGTGCTTGTTTTTGTTACATCTGACCTCTTTCTTTGCTGAGTTTCGGTCTTTTAAGTAAATACTGTAATCAGCACAGAGATGAATGTGCAAACTCAAAAGTGTGAATAAAACAAATCAGAGCACCAAAACAAGAAAAACTGATTTACATAACTCTATTGGCCTCGTTAAACACGTTCAAACTCTTTCTCCTCCCTCTTAAGATTAGGACGGTTACAATAAATGATTAAAAAATGCAACACTAGCAGCCTTGTGAGCAAGAGATACTGTATGTATAAGCTCTTTTGCTGAGGTTGCCTTTTGTGATATTGGTGGAGAATATATACTATATATTAAATATTTAAAAATTCCAATTTAAACAAACATATATACAATTATATCAATTATATTCATAATTGTATATTTTAGTTATAACAAACAAAAACTTGTTTTTTATTTATTTAAATATTTAAAGTTTGGATTGGAATAGTTACGATTTTTGTTGTTTTTTAAAAGTCTCTTGTGCTCACAAGGCTCCTGAAAAAATGTTTTCCACAAAAATACTAAGCAGCAAAAATGATTTTAACATTGATTATAGGAAACAAAATTAATTATTGAGCATGAATATATATATATATATATATATATATATATATATATATATATATATATATATATATATATATATATATATATATATATATATATATATATTAATTATTATTATTATTATAATAATTAATGTTGTTTCCTATATATATAATTATGAATAATAATCAGATATTAATAACATAGCAGCAAATCAGCATATTAGAAATGTGGTCATCAAAAGTTGGAGTAATTCACCAAGGGTAACGTTACACAGCGGTGCAGTGGGAATACCAGAGACATGGAGATTGGTATTATTAATGCTGGTCTATCTGACAAGGCACATTAGCACACTGGTGTGTTTCTGTGTGTGTGAATTAGGGTTCTGTAAAATGAATTCTTCGTTTGACTGCCCTGCTGAGTCCCTGAGCAGGTCACTACAATTATTAAGGGACCCAGGTCACATTAAAGGGAACATAGATCTTTTAATCCTTTGTTAAGCCTATTTCCAAGCTCAATTAGTAATCGACGTTAGAAAGTAACACTGGCATCTAGTGAGACTGCAAGTGGTAAGTGTATAAAATACGACTGGATCAACATTTACAGGACAGAAAGAACAATCAATTAATGAGAGTTTTGGCAAAGCTCCTTGAGAACGACAACCTCCCATCTGCACTAATTAGCCCATCACAATCTACTTTGTTCAGAAACAAATACGTCATCTGCTTCCTTGCCCTCCATTTCGGTTCCTCCCATTGCCATTTTAGCAATTGTCCATGTCATCTACTTCAATCTCCTTGTCACCATTTCAGTGGTCCCAACTAATCAAATTTTTCCCATCTTCCTTGCCGCCGCCTGCCATTGTTCCGAGGGCAGGTCAGATCCACCTCTAATCCGCACTGTCTACTTGAAGGTCATGAAACACTAAAACCTGTTTTCAAGACGTTAACTGACGTGTACGTGCTGCGCATGGCAAAAGACAATGACAGCCTGCATAATTTTTTTTAACCACCTCAGTTTTCAAAGTGACTCATTCGTTGAAGTGACCATCGTGTACACTTCACTAATGGCCCTTCGAATAGCATCCACTTCCCACAATGCCCTTCAAGGGAGGGAAAAAATGTCATTTGGAATTCGTCCTTAATGACATGAGGATTCGATCCCCTTGGGACGTTGGGACTTTGTGTGTAATGTCTGATTAGAAATCACTGTCACATCTTCCAGTTGTAGCCAATCACATAATTGTCATAATTAAGCAGTACTTCAATGTGGCTAATATAGTACGATATATTTCTTGTAGTTGAAGAGGTTATTGAATCTTTGTTATCTAAAAACAATTTATATTATTTTTTTAATCAAATAAATGTAAATATATTAAAATAAATTAAAAATAATAATAAACAAATTCACATTGCCACTTAAACTTCATTTTTAGTCTTGTACATGGAACTAGCATTTATATTATAACATATATCACACAATTTAAAGTGTAAGTTAACTAATTAGCATATTAGTCATAGGAAATGTGTGACCAAGTAGTCAAGGTTGAGCTGGTTAGAATTCTCCGGTTAGCCCCTGTTGGTAGATATTGCAAATACACCAGTATTTCAGCGAGTTTTTCAATATATTATAGTAGATGGTTTACCAGAGACAGATTCTTTTTTGAATTTCATTTTCTATTTTTAAAAATTGTGAGTTTAACATTTTATTTTATTATAATAAATAATAATAATAATTAGTTACATTTATATAGCACTTTCCTAGGTACTCAAAGCACTTTATATGGAAGGGGGGAATCTCTTCAACCACCACCAATGTGCAGCATCCACCTGGGTGATGTGACGGCAGCCATATTGTGCCAGAACGCCCACCACACACCAGCTTACTGGTGGAGAGGAGACAGTGATGAAGCCAATCAGTATATGGGGATGATTAGGAGGCCATGATGGACAGAGGCCATTGAATGCTGGGGTTACACCCCTACTCTTTTTCTAAGGAAATCCTGGGATTTTTAATGACCACAGAGAGTCAGGACCTCGGTTTAACGTCTCATCTGAAGGACAGTGCTCTTTGACAGTATAGTGTCCCGATCCCTCTACTGGGTCGTTAGGACCCCCTGCTGGCCTCACTAACACCTCTTCCATCAGCAACCTGGTTTTCTCAGGAGGTCTCCCATCCAAGTACTGACCAGGCTCAGCCCTGCTTATTAGAAATGAAACAGACCCAAATAAGAGTGGCTGGATCGCTAAAAAAGCCACTTATCCACAGTCGGGCCGAACGGTTCTAAGAACGGTAATATTAAGGTATATTTCCACTTCAGCTTGGTTCGGTACGGCACAATTACAAACCATTCTCGTTTCAGAATTTCCAACGCGGTTGGCTAACCGTGCAGGTACAATGCGTGTACTGACGACACCCCTCAGGATTGGTCACTTGTTTGTTGCCTGACTACCCATTTCTCTGTAGCTGACCAAGAGTGCTATTTGAGCAAAGTTAACAATAACATTAAAAAAGAAATCTGATCAGTCTCCATAACGCGGTCGCTATTTACATCTCATTGACCTTGTTCACAGCAGCACCATCTTTGGTTGTACTGTTATTTAATGTGTACACAGCCTCACTTTCAAACCAGTCATGGCGCTGCTCTGAATAAGGTCTATACCATCTGTAAACTCTTGTGATACCAAGGCAACAAATGACACATTTGTATTACATTCAAAAGAGCTCTTATCAGCCCCACCACAGTGGAAAATGAAACCATATCCGTACCGGCTAAACCGGATCGGCACGGAATTGAATCGTTAAGCAATGAGAATGGTTTGGCCTGGCGGTGGAAAACGGCTAAAAATTGTTTCCATGCTGACAATTCAAGCACTTCCATGACATTTGAAATGTCTGTCAAAGTTGTACACAACTATATCATAAATCACTTCCTGTCTCTGCCTGTAGTTGTCCTGCCAGACCTGAGATTCAAGCCGATGTGCACTTGAGAAAAATATGAAAGCTAACCCGTCGACATTAGTGAAGTGTTGTGCAAACGTAATGTAAACTGAGTTCAATTTCTAACTAATCTGGGGATCAGATGGATAGCAAAGTGGACAGGCGCCTTGTTACGGGACGGTCTTTTTATCCTGAAACATAATCTGCCTCGATACGTGGAAAGGCTTCGGTTGAACATTTCCCTTGAGATATATGAAAGCAAACAAACCTCTATTCCAAAAGCACGGCATAGACAGTAGATAGCAACATACTTTTCCGATAGATTCAAGTCGATTGAAGAGCATTCAGAGATTCTTATAGACCCCTCAAGGATACAGGAAGACAGATGCGTTTCTGCGTTACATGAACAGAGTTGAACGGAAAGCATCTTTAATCCTGCTCTCAATAGCATTGTCTGACAGATTCCTCCATCTCTAAGCACAGGACAACTATGTGCGACTGAGTTGCATTTCAGCAGCTCGAGGTGGAGGAGGAGGAAGCAGCAAGACCGAGTTCAGCCGAGTGCCTCCCTATGGAAGCCTCATGCATTTTTCATTCAGACGCATGCCTTTGAAAAACCCAACACAATAATTTCCATCACTGCTTCTGTTCTTCTGATGTATATGTTCTTTGGCTCAGAGCGAGATTGCATTCCCTCTCTCGATAGAGCCATGGATGAACCCAGATGGCTGAATGAGAGAACAAAATGAGGTTCCTGTATTAAAACACAATTAATTTACTTTACGAGTTACCTAGTGCGGATGAATAACGATAAAAATGATAAATATCTATAGCTCATAAATAAACCTAAATACTCAAGGATTGTCAGAGCTAGTGGCCTGCTCCTGCTTGGTTGAGTACATATTCAATACATTTTGTAAATACCTGTAAATTCATGTACCCTAAAAACAAAAACGACAGCATTTGTGACAATGTAGATTAACACAAATTCATTTCCACTTGGGCCTCCTTTTATTAAAAAAAAAAAAAGTAATATATATATATATATATATATATATATATATATATATATATATATATATATATATATATATATATATATATATATATATATATATTCTTGAGGTAACTCAAGATTCTTGAGGTAACAATCTTAGCTTTTAAATGTTTCACTTTTTGATGACTCTAAAAACATGGCAAATCTGTGAATAGTTTGACAAACTGTTCAAATCTCTTCTGAGATTACAAGGATGTTTTTCTTAGGACAAAAGCCTACAAACTTCAACATTTAATCTCATTAAACAGAGATAAGGGGGTGTGGGGGGGGGGAGCATGGAAGTAGTATTTTACCTTATAGACAGTAACACCCATAGTAACATGCAGAATTTTTTTTTATTACAGGGTCAAAGATAAATCTAAAAAACTATAAGGAATATTAGATAAAGTGCAAGAATTAACATAGTAAAAGGCATGATTGATCAGTGTTGATAACTGGAAGCTACTGGAGGAGCTGTCAACATCAGGAGGAGTTCGAAAGATCTGGGAAAATCATACTTTAGTAAAAATGTAAACGTTTATACTCTGAAGTAGCTAAAACATATGCATATGGATTTTAAAAACATAAACCATCTAACTAATCCCTCAAAAGCCAAATTACATGCCCCCTCGCTGACATTTAATAATTCTTAAAAACAGTCATAACTCAAAACATCTCATTACAGGGCTCCAGACTGTGACTAAATGCTTGCTTTTTGTGACCTTTTTTGTGCCAGTGCGATTACAATTGTTATAGTTTGCACTACTGCCACTACAAAGATGCCCAACTCTCTTAATTATGCACTGCCATTACTTATGAGAAACATCCAATGGCAGAGCAAAGATAATTTACCAGCTCAACCCAATGGAACCTTTTCACAGCCTGTCATGATGCGTTTCCACAGTTATCAACATCACAATACTAGTAAAGGTTTTCATATTTTCATTTTTAAAAATGTAATATAACACTATAAATGGTATTACCTTGGCAGTAAATTACAAAAAAAAGTATTAAAACTGCTGTGCTGTGTGAGTATTTATAATACGGCTAAGGAAGTGACAACAAATTTCATATCCTTCTCTATTCTGATTGCTGTAATTAATCTCTCTTTTTTTTTCCTCTTTTAGAAAGTGGTGGAAAAGCTATCACGCTATTTGCTATTGGAGCAAATGGGAATTCATAAATGATATTTACTGTCATAGACAGCACAGCGTATAAGCTCAGGGAAGGTGTGTTTACTCACGGACTGATCTCGATAACGCAACCATTATTAAACAGCGCAGAATCAACAAATGTCTCTGTGATTTCAACTATTTTAAAGCCTGATGAAACAGCACTGACATTTACAACAGTACTGACGTAGAAAACTGTGACATGAATGATCCAGGCTTTTCAATCCACAAATAACCAAAATCTACCATGGATTTACTGTAACCATGGTATTTTGGCAGAAATGTGGTATATTCGCATTAAATGTCATTATGTAATAATTACAGGATTAATGAAATATTACAGTAATTTGTATTATTAAGCTATGGCAGTTGTTTTGCATTTCTATTTATACTAAATCTACTATGACAGTAACTAGCCATGGTTTTACTTGTGGTTACCAAGATCAAGAAATGTATGATATATGAAAGAACAATGGTGAATTTTAATGGACGAAAACAGAATCAAGGGCTGCAGAGAGTTAGAGCATTTCATTTTTTCCCTATTAAAATTAGCCCTTTTTTTTTACTTTTTTTTTGTTACTATTGTTATTGTATATTTACATCTACATCCAAACTTAGTGCTTTCCTGTCAAATATCCATTTCCTGGAGACAAATTATTTAATATTATTATTACTGCACAATAGCAAAGATAATAGTTATTAATTTCTATCCTCGCCCCCGATGCAAAAGTAAGATGTAAAGTTTTGTGGCAGCAGTGCTATTGCTCTCATGATTTAGTCTAGAGCCCTGCATTATATGAGTCATATTCTCACCTGTGAAAAAAAAAAAAAAAAACTTGTGCCGTATACACACTCTCTGCAACTTGATTTGTTATTATGGAGTCTGTGTGGGATATAACACATGCGGTGAGTCCTACAGATAGCCTTGACAGTCAGAGGATAGATAAGCCTGGAATATCACTCAGTGGTGCTGCTGGCCGTCCTGAGAGCTGTGATCACACAGCGAGTGAAAATGAGCGATTGATGTTTACACCACATCAATAAGCATCGCCTGCTTTCGCAGTTATTTGCAAGTATTGCGAAGCAACCTCGCCAATCTTACATGCAATCCCATATGCTAGTGAATTTGTTAATGAATATTTACATTACAGAGAAGCATCCTTAAAACCGAGGGCGTAATAGTATGCCTTTATACAGCCACTCGGCTCCATCAGCTTAGTGTGGGGGGTTGGAAGAAGCTCTGTGGATGGTTGGGAGCAAAAGCTGGTGGAGAGAATGAGACACAGGAGAATCATTTACAAGCTCCTCATCACTCACACTGCTCCAGACCCGCGTGAAATGTCCCCCTCCCCGTTCCCACCTCCACTGGCCTGCTCAGGATTCAGCGCTGGGATAACTCCACACAAAATGAGGCAGCGCTCTAAAGGGAACGGCTAGCACCGTGGCTGTGTGTCCCCACAGGCCCGACAAGCTCTCGTTGTGTACAGTGTGCATTTGCACAGATTTCCCATAAGACACTGTGCTTTACTTTATGATGCAGTTTTTGTTTATCAGTGCTGACAGCGCTAACCCTCTGTGGACACCGGTCATACTGAGAACTGCTGTTATGACCATAAAGTCAGACAATATTTCACCATATAGTACAAAATATATTATAAGGGTCATTCCTTAAAGGGATAGTTCACCCAACAATTTTTATTCTGTCATTAATTACTCACCCTCATGTCGTTCCAAACCCGTAAGACTCTTGTTCATCTTCGGAACACAAATGAAGATCTTTTTTATTAAATATAGGAGCTTTCTGTACCTCCATTGACAGTTGTTCATAAAGAGAGTGTAAATTAACTGATCCATGTGAACTGAGAGGTACAGCTCAAATTTCCTGAAGACTCGATCGCTTTATATGATGAACAGATTGAATTTCGGCTTTTATTAAAACATTGATCAGCAAACATAAACAAGAAGCTCAACCGAACCTGCTTGACACGCGAAAAAATTGTTCTGAACCTCAAACGTGTTTCGAAACACGAGAATGAACCTCATTGGTTCTCGCACATCAAGCAAACATGCTTGAGCTTCCGTTTACCATAACTGAGTTAATGAATGTTTATAGGTGAATAAAACCTAAATTCAATTTGTTCATCATATAAAGCAATTGAGTCTCATCAGAAAATTTGGGCTAAACCACCCATTTTGAGGTGAACTATCTCTTTAAATGCAAGATAAATATGCATTTGTTGCACTTTAAGGAAGTACGACTTTTAGAAATACGCTTTGATCAATTTAGACACTTCAAAATGTTAACTTGATTATTAATAAGACAGCAAGAAAATTACCAAGATTGAACTTAGCAGGATGGAAAATATCTGAGGTTTTCAGATGCAATTGAGAGTTAGCTCAAATAAGGGTGTACATTTGTTCTGAATTCTGATATTATTGATTTTATCAATAAGGATGGAGTTTTGTAGAGTGACACAAACCAAATAATCCCACAAAACATTACATATTTTATAAAATCCATTGCTATTACATACTGATGTGTGTGTGTGTGTTGTTGTTTCTCTCCAAAGTGATGATGTAATTGAGATGATCACAGTGAGAAAGTGGCTTTTGCTATCTAAAGGGATTTTCCCCCTCTTTCTGAAATATCACTGTATAATGAAGATAATATGGAATATATTTAATAAACTGCCAGTTATTTATTTTAAAATCAAAGTTTATGTCAAAAATTAAACCACAGAAAACAGACACTATTTATTAATATTATTTAATTATATTATTTATTATGATTAATTCATTTATATTACTATTCCAATGATATTATCTTTAAAATGTATTCTATATATTAAAGGGATAGTTCACCCAAAAATAACTTACTTTCTTCTGTGGAACACAAAAGAAGATTGTAAAGAAAACTGGGGTCAAAATAACATTGCATCCACTTCCATTGTAAAACATTCAAATTTTTCAAAATATTTTAATTGTGTTTCAAAGAAGAAAGAAATATAGATTGTTTTGGAAAGATACAAGAATAAATAAATGAACTATGAACTATCCCTTTAATACGTGTATGATGGAGACATGTACTACATTGTATGAATGACCGTACTGTTATTATGAAAAATGTGTATTATACAACCATATCACGGCAGTTGGTTTGGTCAAAGCACAAGGCTAAAAATGTTGCATTTCTTGTGATTAAATTTCACCTAGGCTCACAGATGGCTTAGCCAACCTTAACAAACCTAAGCTGATTTTATGAGCGTTGAAGGCGTGATAAAAAATAAATAAAAATAAAAAAGTTGTGTTTGGGGTGGAAAATATTGATTTGGTGTTGAAATGCTGCTTTATTTCAAAGAGCGGGAGAAACGGTAAGAATATCACACAAGTGAGAATTTTTGGAAAACAATGTTATCTGCACCTCAACATCTGTTTCTAGGTTATGTAGTCCTATTTTACGGTTAAATCTGAATTCAGCTCTCCACACACCCACTCTCAGATCCATTAAGGCTCTGTCTTGTGCACAGCAACCTCATCCTTCTGAGCCATTGGCCTAAGGAGTGAGCGGCTCAGAAACCGTCTCCAAGTGCAATCGATCCGTGCATTTCAGTGTCTCATTTACCCTAAATGCATTTCTAACGTCCACCTTATCTCAGAATGAAGGTGCCCTAGGTTCAATGATGAATATAGAAAACGCTGAACATCAGCAAGAGAGAAACAAAACTCATTGTGTAAACTCATCAAAATGCTGCACTTTGTGTCATCCTAAACACTCAAATGCAAACAGTGGTGTGGTAAACCAAAGGTAAAAGGACTGAAAAACATGAAAAATAATTGACTTGTTGCATGCTGCTAATGGACTAATACTAAAGTGTTTCATTTACAAACAGGGTGAAGCTATTTAAACAGCTTAAGCATGACTCATGATGGAGTGATCTAATGTGGAAACAATAACAAAAACTGCAATATCACACTTTTGTTCTGTCTTTTCTTACTGTAAAAGCCCTGGGATTAATCTATTTGTTTGTTTCGCGTCCATAATTTAACCAACCTTTTTATGTTAACATATATCAGAGGGAATATGAATAATTAAAACAACACAAAAAAAGCAAGAGCCTGGAGAGACTGCACTCTATTCTGCATTCCATTGTATCCCATTACTCCAGACTCATAAATCCAAGGAAACACATCGTGCAAGATTAAGGTATCTACTACATTAGAGCAGAGAAATGCAATAATGTAGCAACTGTCTATTTAACCACCCTTTATAGCTCTTGAAGCTGATACATTAATACAGACACCAAGCTTGGTTAACATGTGACTACCAAGCCACATCATCTTGAAATTTAGGATTCACTAGATTGATATGAAGGTAAAAACACAAATACAGTACATTCAATAATGTAATAATGGACTAGAATACATCAAATATAATTTTAATTAAATATTAAATAAGAAATAACATGATAATAAAACCAGATGATCATGATTGTGAATTAAAAATATACAGAATCTTAAAATAGCTTATTCATTAAAAAAAATGTAATGCCCACCCCACCCCAAATCCTAAAACATTGTTACATTGTTTATTTCCTTGTCTAAATTATATTACACTTTCAATGCAGCCCCCAATTTTATTTAGCCTTATTTATTCAGCTGATTTGGGCCGTACATAAAGCATGTCTCAAATAATGCCACTGCCTTCTTCCTTATTCCAAGTTTTGAAGCAATGAGAAACTACACTCATAATTTACACTCGCTGCCCACCTGCACTGCTGCTATTATATAGTTCAATGGACCATATGCCTAACAGCAAAGTATTAAATCAGACATGACTGAGGCCAGCTGGAATCAATATCTCTCTGTTTTGCATCCTCAGACTCTGCTACGAAGACTGCACCAATATAATAATGTGTGATTATGGCCATGGGCATTATGACGACATTTCATTCTTATGATTTGTGGCCATAAAAGACTGATGTGATGTATGGCCATGATGTAGACATTGCTCATTATATTCCCGTATTGCTTTCTGTAGCACAACATAACTATACAACATATACGGTAAGTTTAGAATCATGCTTAAGAAATAAAATGCGGAATAATGATAAAAGCAAATGTTTATATAATGTATATTTGGAAAACAAGAAGTTCCTCCATGTTGGACCAGTTAAGGCGAGAGATCTACATTGGAATAATCATTGGAAGGAAAGAAGCTACGGTTTTCGGATATTGAGCATTGTGATTGGCAGCTTGGAGTTTCATTAGGGAACTACATAAAGTCTCAGTCAATAAACATCAATAGTCGCAATAACCTTTAGACTCAATAGCTGCAGGTATAAAGTGTAGAACGGAGTTTATGAGATGTCAGAAGTCTGCTGCAAGTATTGGCACGCATGCAGCTTTAATGGCCTTTAATGGCCTTGTAATGTCTTCCAAACAAGGATATTGCATTCTGAAATTAGATAAATTCTACTAAAACTATGTCTCGTCCGTTACAGTAGATTTTGACTTTGCCATCTGGGTGAATGATGGACAGCAAAGTAGCTAGAGTAAATCAAGTATGTCCGTGATCCTAGAAAATCACATCTTAAACACCACAAACCATTACAGCACAGCATCCAATACCCTGAACAATTTCCAATTGATGTCTAATTCGATTCACCCTTGCCTACAGTACATGAGGTGCGCAGTCCGGTGACGCAGGAACAGCAATGGGTTTTTGAAAAGGACTTGAGGTTCTAAAACTCTAAGCATTTGCAATGTTCACAATGTTATTAATGTATTTTAGGGTGCTTATGAGGTGCATCATGTTCACTGCAAAAGCTATCTTACTTTACAGGGAAAAAAATCATATTCCCAGAACTCTTGACAATCTGGAACGTTGGAACTCCATGTGCACCACATCTGAGATGGAGTGGTCTGTTTGGCATCTACTATCTGTTCCCTTTCTAACTCACTTAAATAACACACTCTGCACATTATCGCATGAAACAGCATACACGGAGACTGTGGCCTATTTAATAGTAACTGAATTTCCCGGTATAGGGAGCAGTATACATTACATTACAGACACACACACACACACACACACACACACATCCATTTTCCAAACTGCTTGTCCAAAGACATGCACATATACGTATACACACACGCACACATTACAATATACTGTACACATGCATACATACATACATACATACATACTTTACCATTCAAAGGTTTGGGGTCAGTAACTTTAAAAAAAAAGAAATTGATACTTTTATTCAGCAAGGATGCATTAATTGGATAAAAAAATTGGGGTCAGTAAGTTATAAACAAAGTTTCTTCCATAAACTTAAACAGAACATTATCTTTAATAAATTAAATATTAAATTAAAATGTTAGCACAAAAAGATTATTCATATATTGTTCATGGAACGTTTTTCTAAAACATTTTAGTTGGACTTTATGGACTTTTAAACGTTAACTACTTGTTTCAGATGGTTCAGAGAGTAATTTAAACGTAACGCTCCCATAATCTTTGCAAAATGATAAAATTGAACATTCACTTAATGTTCTCTCTAGCATTCACATTCAAAAAGTTTTTAAAACATAAAAAAAGAATGCTTTGTCAGATCTGAACTAACGTTTTCAGAACTTAATAGGAACATTATCCAAAACATTCTTAGAACATATTTTTGTTTGCTGGGTTTGCCACTAACACATAAATGTTCTTGTGGATAAATGACATTGCTGGGTCATCCATCTTCTCAGAAAGCAAGAAAATAGCTCCCATTGTTACATTTCTCATTTCGGTGCCCCAGTAAGTCCTCTGGACAGTGTGTCCAGTTAGAAAGCTCCACTGATCTGGCTCTCAGTTGGGTAAGTGTCTGGCACTGAGATGAGGAGACAGGTAATGCTCAAAGTGAGTCAGTGCCCGATTCCCTTTTTGGACGTTATTAGGGCTTTACTGCTTTGTAGTAGGGCACGCTAATGCTCAAAAACAAAAGAGTCCATTGTCAAGATCTATCTAGTAAATGAACTCTTCCGGCTCAGGGAGCACCTTTAAGAGGCACTCTACATAAAAGCAATAACACACAGTTGTTTCCTCTCTCATGGTCTGACTGCATGGTTGATGTTAGATTTTCTCCTGAGTGCACAAATACCAAATTTTGGGAGCTTTTCTTTCTGCTTTACTCTTTATTTATTTGTTGTAATGGCTGTGTGATGTGCATGTTTTCTTTTTTTTTTCAGAAATGAACACCTCAATCAGGTAATGCATGCAGTGTTTCCCCTTTGGATTTTTTTTGGATTTTTTTTAGGGGGATGGTAGACTACCCCGAAACTACTAGTGTCGCGGAGTGGGTGCGTTATGGATATGTGGTGTAAAAAATTTAGTAATCAAAAAGCATGTCTAATTAATGGATATCATGAAACTATACAACATTTTAAAAGAATTCTATGAAATGTTTTTTTTTTTTTTTTCACAAATTCGGTGTTGTGTTTTTTCTTTTAATCAAATGACATAAAACATTCATTTAATCATATGAAATGAAACAAACAAAAACACAATGACCTTTACTGTTAAAATTAAAACATGGAAGAAAAATTGATTATTCCTTAAAAAATAAAGTTTTGATGATCATTTATTTGTATTAGTGTAAGCATTATTATTACATTGAGACGTATACATTCTACTGTACAACAGAAATATATTTCGGGCAAGTTAAACCAAACTTTTAATTTAATGGGTTGCCATGAAGACCTTTGTGTTTATGACATGAGATAGTTTTTCGGTTCAGATAGTGAAGCGGTTGCTCATGAAGTATTAGAGCGGATCTAGAGTTTGGAGATGAAGTTCATGTGTGTCCTCATAGGCAAAACACAGAACATGCAGGATTTGTATTTAATAGTCTTTTTGCGGTTTAATATTCACATACACTAGTCTATATCGCGATTTGGTTTCAAGTGTATGGAACTGCTTTTTATTAATTCATCAAAAAATGTACAAATTCTGTGAAATTCCACGTTATACAGTAAATTCCCGTTTTTATGACTGGATTCCGCAATTCCGTCCGCATTTTCTGCATCGCGAAAATCGCTAAACTTAGGCTAGCCTACTACATGGAGCTTGCGCATCTATTTTTATTTTATTTTTTCATTCAAAACAATGGAATTGGAACACTGGCATGCTCCCTAAAAACAGAACATGCATGGGATAAAACAGTAGGTTGCGGGTACCCAGTGTGGTAACACCATCTTAATTTAGCAGCATGCACAAATAGATGGAGTGATGGTGCAAGAAATACAGAGATAAACCCTCAACCTTGGTCATTTATCTCCACAAAGATAGGAGAGAGGGAGAGTGTGAGGCAAAGAGAGGCCCTAGTTGACAGAAACAAAGGCGGTGGAGAAAGTCTCTATAATAATCCCAATACCACCCTATTTGCTGACCTCCAACAACATCAGAAGAAAAGACTTTGATGAAGTTTAAGTTCAGATGAGGCCAGATTCAAAGGAAAGAAGAGAATGAAGGTTTTCAGAGAACACGGCTACACAAGTGGCACAATATTGAACAGAACTAAAAACATGTTATGTTAGGACATTTAAATCATCCAAGTTTCAACAGAATTTCACTTCTAGGGTTTTCACAATAGCATAATTCAGTCATTAATACTAACACCACCAAAATGTCACAATATTCAATATCAATTTCGACACCACAGGAATATTAAATAGCAACTGACGTGCAATTGAGTGTGTGTACCGTGTACTACATTTATTTGTAACGTAAATATATCAATATAAAGTTTTCTTTTTAAGGCCTTTATCTTGATTTCCAGTAAAACAAGAAATAACTAAATTGTCAAAATAAATCCCATTTTCATAGAACATATCTTAAATCCTGTTTATTTTTCTTAACCTGCATATGCCTCACTAAATTTTGTTTTATACTTTAAAAAAGGGGAAAAGGCTAATTGGGTAAGTAAAATAAACAGCATTTAATGTATATTCTATGAAAATATTTATTTTCTTGCTATAATTACAAAAAAATCTTGTTTTAAGGATGTTTAGACATTTTTTGAAGCGGAAATAAGACAAAATACTGATTAAGACAATTATTTTTGCAGTATTTTCCAATTAAAGGGGCTGTGTAGTTTTTAGCAGCCTCTAGGGGTGATGTTTCAGATTGCAACCAATTGTTACAAGAGCGCTCGTGCGTGTGCACGAACTCAAGAGCGGGCACTTATGGTACTGGCCACACTGAGACTTTCAACACACCGGAGAAAGCATCACAATAGGGATGAAAGCCAACTCCGGGTCTGTTTTTATACCTAAATATATACCTATACCTAAAACAAAGCGGAGGTCTCTCCATAATTCAAACGCTCTGCCGATGTTGATCCGTGTTTTTGTCCGAAGTTGATCCGATTCACGTTTGGCCTGACGAGCTTCAGCAGATAAAACTTTTTTTTGTTTTTTATATTTATGTGGAGTTTGTGTTGGAGTCTGTGTTGTACTGGAGGCAGGTCGTTTTTTGGTGTTATCAGACTCATGTAGTTATCTGCAGTGCTGTCGCATATAGACTGTATATTAAAAGGAGAGAGGCTCGGGAGCGTGCATGCACGTCACATCCGATGGATTTCGCGGTAAATCCAACCCGGAGCCTTCACATAGAAATAGGAATACTGGCCTTCAGATGTAATAGCAAAACCCGACAAGTGGATCATTGTAATGTGTGATTACAACCCCTTCACACTAGTGTTGTCAAAAAACTCGGTACTTCGGTACCAAGTCGGTACTAAAAAAAATTAACAGTTACGGTACCAGCTTTTCTAGGTACCGAGTACCGGGTTAATCCGGTTCTTGATGCGCTGTCGGAAAGGTGCAGAGTTGCGTCCTCTTCATAAAAACACTGAGACGTGGCGACCGGCGCTGCTAATGCGGCTCTGAATCCACTTGTTGACAAGAAAGGAGGAAAGAGCCACATATGGAAATATTTTTAATTAGGCTAATGTCACGTTGCCATAATGGGCCGTTCACATACCACGTTTTTTGCGCGTGCAAATTTCAAATGTAGGCGCGCGGGAAGCGCGCTCATACTAGAAGCGACGTGCCAGCTTGTTTTTTCAGACGCGCCACTGTTCATGGTTGCATAGCGGAGACACGGGAGAGCGAGAGCTTGTGGAGAGAAGGAGAAAGCGGTGTGAACTGCGCTCTCCGTGATGATGAGGAATTATCAGCAAATAATTAATTGATTTTTTTAGCCCTTGCATTAAAATCAGCTATAGGGTTCTCAAGTTTTGAAGATAGGCAAGAGTGACATTTTTGGCAGTTTTGGATTAAATAAAAGTACAGTTAAGTCAAATAAAACATGTTTTATCTCCTGTATAGTTTGGTAACACTACAATAAGATACCATTCAATAACATTAATGCATTATCTATCAACACATTGAGTGAACAATATATTTTTACAACATTAATTAATGTTTGTGAATGTTATTTAATACAAACACTTGATTGTTCATATTTGTTCACTTCATTCATTGTGCATTAAATAATGTTAACAGATAAAACTTTTGATTTTAAAAACGTATTAGTACATTTTGAAATTAACCCCAAGGAGAATAATTGCTACAGTATATAACTATGGTTTATTGTTAGGTAATTTTATCTAATGTTATCTATCAAATAGAATCGTCTTATTGTAAAGTGTTTTTAATACTACAGTTTCCATCTTTGTAACCATGATATACACTTTAATATGTAAATTTAATCTAAATTAAGCTTTGGTACCGAAATTGGTACCGAGAACCGTGAATTTTCACTGGTATTGGTACCGAATACTGAAATTTTGGTACCGTGACAACACTACTTCACACACAGGCAATAAAACAATTATTCATTTTAGAAGAAAAGCTACATATAGCACCTTTAAGTAAATGCAGTTTTTACAAGACAAATATAAAACAAAGAAATAAATGGACTAATGATTGGGCTGCATTTACACCGCAAGGCCTATTTACCCAAATCTGATTTCCTGTCCCTCCTGTTTATGTCCAGTTAAGAAAAACCAACTATCATTACATTAATACACCGCCAAGTGGTCTCAAGTAGGGTAATTGACCATTCATGCACACAGCTACTTTACTGTGCATGCATGCAAACACTATATATAAGCATTTCAAAGCAGCAGCTTGTCAGTCAGTCATTGAATATTTAACAACATTGTAGAAAAACTGCCATCTTTACATTTTTTACTGTAGTACATGTACTTCTGACATCCCTATACCCTCTTCTGCCAGTGCTTTCTGGCACAACTCCATTTGGCCCCATCACTATAGCAGACCATTAACCAATGGGCAGTTACACAAATATGCATGGCTATACACACACACACACACACACACACACACACACACACACACACAATAGAGTACAGTGAAAAAGAAACACCCCAGCACGGTTATCCATCAACGTCGCTGCAGAGAGAAAATGAAAAGCTTTCATAAGGCGGCCCATTCCTGCTGGTGCATTTGCCATTGAGTGTGCTTGACAGTGTAAACAGATTTGTTGGCCAGCTTGGCTATATCACCCCTCAACTAATGGGGTTGAAGAGGAATGGGCACACCACACAGATATTGAACAGAAGCGTTAATCTTGATTCAGCCGTCATTCCCCCAATGAGGTGTTAAATCAATACAGATATGGCTCCCCAGTTCTAAGCTTTACTTCTCAGGTTCGCTCTCAAGAAGAAAGCTAAGACTTTAATGAGGAGCATGTAAAACATTTGCCGAGACTCTTTCAGCAAAGACAAATTTATCGGGCGGCATAGTCTATCAGCTCAATCATGGGGAGTTGTCAAGGGAAAATCGGATCTACCCACCACGCAAATAATGCACGCTGTCGTCTATCCTCTGCAGTGCAATGCTGCTGTTAGTGAACCAAGACAATCCTGTGAGCAAACAATACCAATCAGCTCAGAAAAATGGCTGCGCTGATAAAGGTTGACTTGTTTTGAAAATGAGTGCTGACATGCAAAAACTAACTAACAACTGAACAAGCAAACTAAATGAGAGCTACAGTATGCTTGCAATCAAATTGCATTGTCAGGAATTATGCACATATTAACAAGCAAGGCCTGCTGATAAACCTTTCATAATTAGTGGTGATCTATGGCGTTGGCATTTCTGGGGTTGTTCACTGACCTGGAACTCTATTAGCGTCACCTGAACATTTGCATCAAAAGAATAACTTGGCCACTCGTCCAACAATAAAGAGGAAGACGCAAGACTGAGACTCACTTGAGAAATAATGAATTGATTGTTCATTCTTCCTGCTTTGTATTATCTATAAAAAAATATGTTCATTTTTTTTTTTTTTTACCAAATGCCAGATACACTGCGACAGAGAATGGAAAAAAATGGTGAGCGTCACAATTTAAAGGTTTGTTACTTCAAATGAAATTTAAATGAATCGCTTAAAGCCAAGTGTCTTTGTAAGCAGTGATGCCTGTACTTCTCAGCAACTGGGGGAACGCATCACACGCTCATTATATTTTCGGTTAAAGATTTTCTCTTTCTTTCATTTTCTCAGTCTTAAAAGGTTTTGTTCACATCTTGCACTGATATTAACTTTCTTTGATCTTGTCATGGTAGATGATTTGCTGCCCTGTCAAGACGAAATGTATCGTAATCTGAATGTGAAGTCTGAGGTTTCTGTTCTAGCAGAATGTTCACAGTATTATGTGTGCAGGGGTCCGAGACAAACGCTTTATGGATGGGCCCCATCTCTCCTGGTTCAATGAGAATATATAACGGGCCCTCCTCAGCCTCAACATTTCTGACTACGGCCCTGAGTTGAAGTCAAAAAATCTGACGGCACATTGAAAATCTGCCCTTTTTACTGTATGTAGACCTGAAAATAAACAAATTAAATTACGACAACAATATAACAAAATGCCAGATACTCTTTGCAACAAAAATGGAAAGGGCTGGTGAGCTGCACGATTTAAAGGTTAGTTGCTTCAAATGAAATTTAAATGAATCGCTTAAAGTCAAGTCTCTTTGTAAGCAGTGATGTCCGTAATTCTCAGCAACTGGGGGAATGCATCACAAGCTCATTATATTTTCGGCTAAAGATTTTCTCTCTCTTTCATTTGTCTTAAAAGGTTTTGTTCACATCTTGCACTGATCTTGTCATGGTTGATTTGTAATAAATAAAATATTTCTTTTAAAAATAGCAATAAACAAGTACAATATACACTACCATTCAAAAGTTTCTGCACTAAGATTTTTTTTTCTAAAAAATAAAAACAACAATTAATGCTTTTATTCCACCAGAGTGCATTACATTGATCAAAAGTCACAGTAAAGATATTTTTATCCAGCCCGAAGATCCGATCTCATGAAAGTTTTCACAGCGTAGCATATGCAAGCAAAAAACATTTTTGGCGAATAAATGGCACGAGAAATAACATTTGTGGTATAGATATGCACTTTCATGAGATTGTGTTGTTTTTATCATGATAACTTTGAGTGTTTGGCATGGTAATAGGTATGACAATGTTGATATGTCTGGTCTTGGCGGAATAGACCTGCCAAGGTCTGCTGCTTTTATTGTTGCTGCTGTAGAGAAAGTACAGGACTTGCTACTGCCAATACATACACGACAACGACACGCTGCTGTGAGCAAGTTTACATAGACTACGTTCTACGTTTCTGTTGTACCTGCTTACAGGCTACGTTTACATGCAACCAAATAATCCATTAGCAATCGGATTGATGGCTCAATCGGACTCAAAAACCTTCATGTAAACACCTTAATGATCCGATTGATCTCGATCCGAATTCAATTTTGATGGGGTTGAAAGGGGTGGTTTAATAGGACATGTAAACGTTTAATCGGATTGAAAACCGAAACTGAAAGGATTGCGCATGTGCAATGACCTAGAAATAGCTAAATGACGTATGGCGCTAAATAAAGTGTCATATAAATGACTGTCCCATCATTCTATAAGTCCCATCTTCTTTTCACTCAGCGTCTGTGAAGTGGAGCAAAACAAAGTCCAACCAGTTGCTGTTCTTTCAGATTCTCATCCACAGATGACTGAGCGCGGGGAGGGGCATTTTTACTGCTAAAGAAATTAAGCAGCACGGCACAACAGTTCATATGTTCAATGTCTCCAAATTATGATCAGACATGGATAAATATTAAGTCTCCTGTTTAAAACAAAAAAAGAACCAATGTAGAAGAATGGTAATTATGCGCAAATCTATTCCGATTTGAAGCTTGTGACATATAAACGTGCACATGAACTCGATCACATGTTTAAAGTTCATGTAAACACTGCATTCAGATTCATCAATCGGAATTAATTCAGTCCGATTGAAATAAAAGTTGTACATGTAAACATAGCAGTGATTTCCCATTACCACTGCTCAAAATCCCTGCTCTTAGCAAAGCCATTGATTATTCAATGATCGTCCTTGTCATGGTGCGGAGCCATCTAGTGTCTGGTGCCCTGGGCAATTGCCCAGTTTGCCCAGTGCTTCCACCGGTACTGCTCGTAGCAGATCTATACAGTTGGAGCTGGGAAAGGTGAAGGGTTTCTGAAAGCGTGCTTCAATGCTAACACAACTGCTAACCAAGTATTTAAAGGGTTAAGCGTGCAATCTCACTGGCTACTGATACAGTAGGAACAAATCAGCTGTGCCCTCTACATAACAATGTGATGCAAGCAGGTTGAGTTAGGGACCTATTAGGTTGCGCCATCTAGATTTCATGACAAATCTTTGTATTTATAATGTTTTAAAAGACATTACAGTTTTACAGTATTTTTGCTCAAATAAATGCAGCCCTGGTGAGCATAAGAAACTTCTTTCAGAAAAAAAATACACTAATGTTGAATACAATAATATTAATATTGTATTGAATTAGAAAAATACTAAATAGAAGCATTTTCTCTAGTGGTTGCAGACTTTTGGATCCCAATGTAAATATTGTGTAGAGTCAAATAAATTTTACATTATATGTACAATAGTACAATTTCCAATTCAAACTGGCATTAATGATGTGGTTATACAAATATGCTGCTCCAATCATATTCTAATCATATGTACATCAAAAAAATGTGTTCTGTGATTGTACTGAATTATGATTGGAGGTATCTCCAAGATGAAGGAAATTACTTGATATGAGATATAGACAGGATAGTAAGCCTCTAGCCTTTGTGATATTGTTTGTGCCGCACAGTGAAGGAAAAAGCCCAAAGTAATAGGATGGGGGGAGGGCCGGTATGCTTTGAGGGAATTGACCACCTTGACAAGCGAGGTGGAATGGAAGTCGAAGTCAATCTTCGAGCAACTTCACCGGTGTGACAAGTATACTGAAGAAATCCCTAAAGGGAAGGGTACTCCAATGAGTTTTCCCAAGTTTAGTTCCAGACACTAGCAAACAGACAGAACCACACATTCAGGCATTAATTCAGTTTTTGATACACTGTAATGTTATTCCCGAAAAGAAGTTGGGGCAAGTAATAAGTGTAAACATTGCATGCCGAGACAGTATGTGCTAGTATAGAAAACAGCAGAAACAAAAAAATATATGTGCATTATTTATGCAACAGGTAAACAAACCATGCAAGAAAAGAGCAAAGGAAAAAAACACAGAGCATACAACATTCAGAAGAAAAGAAGTAGCCGACTGCCATTACACGCAATCACACTTGATGTGCTCTCTACCAAACAACATGAGCACTTTCTGCGCTCATTCAACATGACAGGGACTACGGGCAGATCAGTCTGTTTTGTTTTAAGAAGACATGATTCAGTCATTGAATTAGCTATATCACCCCAGGCAGATTTGCACTAATTCACTTTTACAAGGATGCACCGGAAACTTTGGAAAAGACTGGACCGGGTGCAAAACCGTCAAGCAAGGCAGAGCAACTTGCTTCAATATCACATCACTGCGAAAATGATTCTACCTCATGCATTTCATATCTCATGAATTCTACAAGTTGACTGATATTACAGGCTGGTCTCTAGTCAAAATATTACAGAATACAAAAAAAAAGCTGATAGCTCTGAAGCTGCTCTTTTATATTCTGTTATGAAAAGAAAAGAGTGAAAAGAAAAGAGTGAAATGACAACAGTGGCTCAATATAGCAATAGCCTATAAAACTGACATGGCGTCAGATAATTTGGTTTCAGACAAAGATTTCAGACTTTGATGTATTGGCAAATACGAGCACAGTTTATACCATTAGGTTCACATACTGTAGAATAAAATAAGGTTATCAGAATTGAGCGCGTAATACGTATTTTCATACCCAGTTCGGGTGTTTGTGAGACTGACAACCGCGTTCTCGTAAAATTTCACAACCTTATAGACGAACAACCGTGTGAACGTGAATGTAACAGCAAAATACAATGCAACAGGCAAAGACTGTTGTGCTTTCATATACGATTCCGGTAACTTTCAGAGACGCCGAAATTAGCTGTGTCTCACCTGAAGGTTTCGAACAAGACTGTCTTCATCCAACGTGAATCCCCTGAGTTTTGTGGCCTGCATGCGCGCGACTCAAGCTCGCGCAATTCGGTCTCCACTCAGGAAAGCTGCTGTTGGTTCATTAAAAGTGGGGTATGTGATTTTCTTTTTTGACCATTTTTTCAAAATCACTTGAAATCCTATTCCTAACCCACTTACTGGCTGTAAATTAGAAGCATTGAAATGAAAATTAAGCAATTTAATCATCTGTGGAACGGGCAGGACTCGAAAAACTCCAGCCAATCATTTTCAAGACTATCCAGAATCATTGGACAGAAAATGCGTCAATCAAACGGTCTTTCATCGACTTCTATTCATGCTTCTATTGCATCAGATGCGATTTTCCAGTATACATCGCCATTTTATATTTATTTTAATCACTGTCACTGTTTAAAGGTGATTTTGCTGGATATTTGCAGCAATGGGGAGAAGAGAAAATAGTTTTAAGTTATAAGTTATAACTATAATATATAGTTATATTTAAATAGAGTAGCCTATGTAAAAATGTTGTGTGAACTGAACAATTTAACTAGAAACTCTAAAGGAGACTTGTGCCAGATTACTAGTTGTCTACAGGCAGGAGACAGTCTAAAGACCAGTTCACACCAACGAGAACCAATGGGCGATAACTTTCTGTTTATTATAAAAGCTGTTTTTATATCATATGCTGCTTTAAACTCAAGAGCTCTTCAGAGAAATTGAATTCTGACTCTTTAAAAAAAAAAAGTTCTCAATTTGAATCCAACTATATCTTTACTCTGTATCAATTTCATCATACCTGTGGTGAGTGCTTCCCCATTCTCATAGAATTAGAACGATTATTAAAATTAGTTTAGCGGAAAATTAAACATTATTTACTTACACTCATATGACTTTTATTCTTCAGTGAAACTAAGCTTTTGAAGAATCTTTGCACATGTATGATCCATTTAACAGCAAAGCTGTTAAAGACCAAAAAAGACAAATAAAGCAGCATTAAAATAATCGTTAAATCGTATAAGTGACTTTGAATTAATGATGTCAGCATCACAAAAGATTTGCTCTTTTTGGTGAACTAGTTGAACCGGTTCTTAAAATCGGTTGATTGGTGAATCAATCCCGCTCAGTCCAATTTCTGGACCTAATCAAGTTCATTGAGCAGACTCGGTTAAAAAAAACAATCCTTATTCAGTTTTTAGTCACCTACAGTCAATGTGCAATATGGCTTCAACGGTGGACAGAGTTCTTTTAACGCAAACATTTCTAATACCTCAGACATTAATGCAAAAACCAGATGAGAAACCAGTGGAACCTCTGAATAGGAAATTATGTTAAATTTGTCACTCCAATCTCTTGCAATAGAGTATTAGTTTGTGAGGTGGTAGAAACATGATCACACGCTGGCTAGATGTAATTGAAAAATGGAGGCGCTCTTAGACGGAGAGCTATTACGATGTAACCCTCTTTGAGATGGAAGGCGATGTCAAATTGAACCTCTAAGCAAGCTACTCAAATGATGGCAAGTTTGCTTCAGAAATCAAAGAGACCTAGTGTGGTATGTATGTTCCGCTGGTGTGTAAAAGCCCCATCAGTCACACAGGAAGAGAGACTATTTATTTGCCATAACCTGTACTGAAAAGTAAGCGAATTAAAGGGGGGTGAAACACTCAGTTTCACTCAATCTTATGTTAATCTTGAGTACCTATAGAGTAGTATTGCATCCTTCATATCTCCAAAAAGTCTTTAGTTTTATTATATTTATAAAAGAAATATAGGCTCTACCGAGTCTTTCCGGAAAAACCCGAGCGGGTGGAGGCGTGCCGTGTGGGCGGGAGCGCGCGAAGCTTTTGCGTGTGTTGTAAACAGACAGACTTGTGGTTTATGAGGACATGATTTATTTACAATAAACAAACTGACACCTACAGTGTCCTGCTAAACACATGTATTTAAACACACAAACACAAACACACACACACACACACACTTACACACACACACACACACACCATACATCGCATGCTCAATCGATACATTAACTGTACGTGATCATGTTGTTTACTTGCTGTGCTTAAGTTACACGCCGATAGTTAACAACACACAGACATTTGAAGCAGTTTTACTCACCGCCTGCGGTTCCGTGAACCTTTATCGTTGGGACTGCTCCATCTTTAAGTATTAGGCAATCTGCAAATCGTCGAACTGTGCCTTGTTTATAAAACTATTACCGTTGAAATGAAGGGAACAAACAATAACACTTGCGCAACTCCGTTGCTGCTCTGGAAAAACAAAATCCATCCACAGGTCCCTTAACTCTGGGTTCTTTTGAAATTTTGTGCAGTGTTGTCTTTCCCTGGCAACCAAAAACACACTTTTTGGTGCCATTTTTTTGATTGCAGCGCAGCCGAGCCCAGCGCGCTCTGACGGGCATAGGCGTACTCTCGCACGCACTGGCTACAGCTGCGCGCGCCCTTCCGGGAGAAGTGCCTTAAAGGTCCCCTGACATGGGGTTATTTTATTATTTTATAATGTTTCCTGGGTTGCCCTTATAATGTTAGTATGTTTTTTAGATAAACAATAGTCATAATTTAGAAATAAAAGGCATTTTTCCTAGCCTGATTTTAGTCTCTGATTTGAACACTCTGTTTGAAGGGGCGTGTCTGCTGTGGGACTCAGTGTAAACGCCCACTGCTGTGATTGGCTGACATGCGTGCATATGAAATAGCTACATGTGAAAGTCTCTCGAATACTTTTTCTACAGACATTATACGTTTTTACTAGCTATCGAGATTAATGAATCGTGAGAAGTTTTTAAAGTATTTAGATCTATTCCCATCACATAAAATGTTGCTGTTATGAGCATTGAGCAGATGAGTCTGTTGATCGCGAGAATGAAGATCTAATCAACGCAGTTTCTGCACTCTCTCTAATGCTTTCTTTAATGCTTTCACAAATGCAAACACGACGATATACAGTAAGAGCTTCGTTGTGCAGTGTAACGTCATTGATTTCATAACGAGTTGTCCAGATAAACTCGCGCTGTGTGAAAAATTGTTCCTTGTTCACAATTTAAATAAGATTATTTTCATCCTACTAAAAGAAACGATGTGAAGGTGGTATTTTAGACACTGGCTTGACTTAGGCTACTGATGCATTTCAACAGTGAACGATTTTAAGAGAAAGATTACCTGTCTGAACTTGAACTTGAATTGTTGCTTGGTAGCTATGATTTATTTTCAGACGTTCATCAAGGCCAGCTCTGTATTTGCCCATGTTGAGGAAACAGTCGTTGCATTTCCAGAGAAAATAAAATTAACCCATTGTTTCTTCAGAGGCTCGGATGAAGGAACTAAAAATACTTTTGTGTTCATTTGTACATCCAAACACTGATCAACTGCCATGCTTCGCTCGTTTGCAATCCATTATATCTCTCTATTCAACTTTTGTGCTTCGATCGGTCACACGCCATGATATCTCTCCAGGGTAAACTAAAATCGCGGGCGCGCGCGCGCGTTCCTACTTCCTAGCTCGTTTTCTCATGGGCGGGTCAAAGTCTCTGTGCGGGCAAAGCAGAGAAGGGGGAGGTAACATTCCCCCATATGACGTCATATAGGGGGAGATTTAAGATCAGGCCGTCTGAGATCTCATTTTCTCACAGGCAGAGAAAGATAGCCGGTTTACACCGACTGAAATTTCTAGACACGAGGGGACCAAATACAGGCTAGGGGAACTATTATTAATGTTAAAAAACCTCAGAAAGTGAAAATTTCATGTCAGGGGACCTTTAAGACCCGTATAAGGAAATTCCGCCCACTCTGACGTCACGTAGGTCCGTATTCGAAAAAAACTTTCCGAAACTTGTGACAAACCGGAAGGAGTATTTTTGGAACAGAAATACTCCATCAAACTTACAACTTCATTTTTGAAACTTTGTCCATGTTTACCATGGGAATCCAACTCTTTAACAGTGTAAAAAAACTCACTATGCATGAAACAGCATTTCACCCCCCCTTTAAAGTAAATGGAGGCCTATTTAAAGCATTTGAATTTTCGAATGCATGAAAGTTCTTATATCACATATTGGCGTGTAAATAGTTAAATTTACTATGCTCTAAACAAATTATTAAAAAGAGAAAAATAAAACTCACTAATATCAGTGTCCCTTAGACCTATGTCAAGAAAAAACTCACCATAAACCAGAAATTTCATGAAAAGGTTCAATGCCTCAGATAACAATGTGGATCAATTGCAATTTTCCTGGTCTATAGGCCTAGCAATTGCCATTGTCTGGGTAAATTCAATGATTCATTTTAAATGTCAACATTGTGTGTGCTTGCATCTGCTCTCTCATGAAATGTGCTAGAAAACCACCACTGAGTGATTGATAAGCAATAGACTATGTCGCTTCACATTAGATTTGAGTTAATAGGAATTAATTTCCATAAATGCAGAGCAGTGCAGTGCCTTCAAGAATTAAAAAATCCCTTAGAATTGTGTACTTAAAGATGAAGCGTCATTTATTTATTTTTCTTTTATCTTCCCAGCCAAATATATAACAAGACACTTTGACACCATTCATAGGTTGATTTCCCCTAAAAAAAAGGGTTTCCATCCCTTCGCCAAAGAAATTACACGCTGCCCCCTTTTTTTTAGGGTTTAAATGTTGAAAGTGTTCCTCACTGAAACAGTTTAAAACAAATAGGTGAACCGTGCTGAAAGTCCTAATTGCTTTTCTCACTTTCTCTTTGAAAACTGCTCTTTTTGCTTTCTCTTCCAACATCACTTCAAATATAGCCATCAGCAGTGATTTTTGAAGTTATTTGGTGAGAGCAGTCAGGTCAGAATCCTGGGTATTAAGACATAAGAGGACAAAGAAACGATAATATGAGGAAAAGAGAGCAATATGTCATGACATTTGAGTGAAAACAGACAGTGAGACAACAGCGTAAACAGGCCAGTTGAAGAGTGAGTGTTAACAATTGTTATAGCGACCCTTACCCGACTCTCTGAAACTCTTTATTGCTCACTGCAGCTAAAACAATCAAACATCCAGACAGACAAAACAACCATTGAGAGAGTTTATATCATGAATCGACTGTCCTCCTCTAAGTGTCTGGTCAGGGATTGGGGTTTAAAATGGAGGTGTAAAAACTCTCCAGACAATTACATCGCTCTCCAATTTAATAGCTAAATTGCAGGCGTAGCTACAAACCATGTGGCATACACATTCACAGCCTGCATTCAAAGCACAACAACATTGATCGGTGATGTACGTGAATACAAAACTCAATGCAAGCAGGCAGTGATTATTGTAATTAATTGAGGCTAATTAGCACCCTGAAAATGCTTTGAAACCATTGACCTTTTTTGGATTGAAAGTATCTTCTGTTAATGTCAACATGAAACACCATTTGCAACCCATTTTGACGCATTTATGAGTTAAAGGGGATATTCAACAAGAAAAAAAAAATGTTGGGTGGTACATGATTTTATCTGTTGAGCATTTATTGGATCAATAAAATTGTTTTTTGGCATCATTGTAGGGGAGGGACTAAAAAATATGACAGCAAAAGCCATTATACATTTTGAGATTTTTTCTTTGGAAAAACGGGCTCCTAGCCTGACTTCGTCATATTCATATTCTAGTCAGAATGTGAGTCTGATACCGCTCCATAGGGCTTTGATTATGAAGCGTGTCTTAACCGAACCAGGAAAAAAAAAAAACTCTGCACTCAATTGGATAGACCTACAACCAATCAGAGCAACGCAGTAAGTGACGTATGTTGAGCGACGCATAGTTGTCAACAGAACTCAACTGCACGCACTCTGGAAAAAGTATAAAAAAAACAATGAGTGTTAATGATCTTTGCCGGTATTGCAAAAATAATTTAAGGATTCGCGGAGTACTTGCAAACACGAAAAGCATTTTTGAAAGAAATAAGTTTGATGATGTGATGATTACGTAACTGCATATCATCTGTCCATCATCATATAAAGCCCGCCCTGGCAATTTGATTGGCCCGACGATTTCGGAACCGATCATAATTACTCCTCAATGGATCGAGTCCAGACCGAACTTCCCGACCAAAAAAATGTTGTGGGCGGGGTTCGGGCTGGCATCCAGGCTAATGTGCTCCCACAAATCATGCAAGAATAGTAATGTGTATTTTGAATGTACATAGGGTCAGTTTTGCTTTCATCTTGACTTTAACACTAAAAAACAGTAGGTATAAATGACAATGCAATGTAAAAAATGCATTGTGTTGAGTAAATGATGTACATAAATTTGGACCAAACATATTAACAGTTTTTTTAGACAACAATATTGCTCAAATAAAATAGACTGATGATGTTTATTAGCATAGCTGTGAACCCAGGGCAGTTCTATGACCCATAATAGAAATTCTGATGGTCTGCCACAACATACATTTTTAACAGAGTGTTTGCATTATACCAAGATAGTGGGGTAGTTTTGCTTTATAGCCATGAAAGTAAGAGACTCTGTAATAGCTAGTATATTATCAGTGGTGGTAAACATCTAAAATGCTTCAGATAGTTTCATTTTAAGAGTTTTGGGACTGAAAATTCAGTGATTAATCCAAAACAGGCTTCCATTTTACTTCAACAATAAGAGATAACAAGAGGATGTGGCTGTAGAGTTTATGACAGCTGTGAGTTTGACTGAGCAACTCTCTTGTTAGATAAATAATACTGGCAAATTTCACAAAAACTCCAAACAACAGTTAGTGCTTTTTCTTTAGCCTCTAATCTGAATGTGCTGTCGGATTTTTCAATACATAGATGTTGGGGAAGGGTAATTTGCTGCTTCATAGCCATGAAAGTAAGAGACTCTGTAATAGCTAGTATATTATCAGTGGTGGTAAACATCTAAAATGCTTCAGATAGTTTCATTTTAAGAGTTTTGGGACTGAAAATTCAGTGATTAATCCAAAACAGGCTTCCATTTTACTTCAACAATAAGAGATAACAAGAGGATGTGGCTGTAGAGTTTATGACAGCTGTGAGTTTGACTGAGCAACTCTCTTGTTAGATAAATAATACTGGCAAATTTCACAAAAACTCCAAACAACAGTTAGTGCTTTTTCTTTCAGCCTCTAATCTGAATGTGCTGTCGGATTTTTCAATACATAGATGTTGGGGAAGGGTAATTTGCTGCTTCTAGCTGCTGTTATGTAATGCTGATGTGAAATATTAATCATGAAAAGCTCAGAACTGCCAAATCTATGCTAGGGAAAGTGCTTTTTGTTAACCCCCTAAACTGCATGCAGGTGGCAGACCTTCCATCTTGAGCAGGGTGTTCTTGCAAGAGTATGCAGTTTTCTTTCTCCCCGGTGTTTGCGTGTGTGCATGTTTGAGGCACTGGGCGATGGTTGTGTATGTGTGTGCATTTGCGTATGCAAGTATGCATTTTTCCTGTTCCTCAGTGCTTCGGATTCTATAATTGAAAACTAGCGAAATGCAAGCAAAAGGCCAATAGCTGCATCTGGTCTGAGACATGTTTAAATTCAGGGAGACTGTCTGGAGCAAAAAAAGCTTTTTGCTGATGCACAATTTTTAGTACTGCCTCTGGTAAGCGTACAGATGTGGCAGATATTTACAGGGTTTTTTTTTTACTCTGTAATGCGTACAGACTCTTATTGCACTTAAATAAAAAGGCACTGAGGCAGTACCTGTTTCATGATGCTTTGATATGTATACAGAGACTGTATAAGGACATTGTTGTGCAAGAATGATCTATTCCTTTGCTATTAGCTGAGACAACATTTTTATGGGTACTACAGTATATTCAATGTCTGGTTGAAAAAGTATAGCTGAACATTTATTTACTGCGTATTTAGTAAGAATCATGAAAATTAAGTTACATCTTTTCAATTACTTATCACATTTTTTTTTTATACAACTGGTCCTCAATTAGATTGGTCAAGCAGCACTCCAAGGGTGTGCATTGTGCAACATTGTGCATTTTCACTGTTTGATTTTATTCACTGACTTTCACGTCATCTTTCTGTATATTTTTATATATTTGTATATTTTTAACGCTGCTAAATTCACATCGCAAAGTTTCTGGATTGACAACCGTATTTAAATGCATGATTGAATCCGATTGACAGTTATGACCACAGCAATGGACAGAACAAAAACAAATTATTTAATGAATAAATAGGATAAGTTAATATTCTTTTTATTTCTTAGCCTAACTGTTTCTTTGCATTTAATTTGGATTTATTGTTTGTACTTTCACAGATCACATGGATATGGTGAGGGTATTTTTGTACTGTGTGTGAATGATCATGTTCATCTGCCATCAACAAAGACCATTTTTGAACCAAGAAAACCCCCGGATTGTTATTCATCATGAGACGTTATTACTGTCATTGCTTTATTACTTAAGAATTTAATGGTTACTTTTCTGAAATAAGCTAGCTTTGATGCGTAACCCCTCCAGTCCTACTCACCCGAGCGTGACTAGAACTGGCGTGGGAGGCGGGCATGCTAACAAGCAACACAGGCTCATTGGAAAAACGTACCTGTGGCAACATTTTTGCAAAACGCAAAATACGCACCAATATACGTACATATCACTGCAGTTTCCAACAGAAATTAACACTAGAGTCACTAAAACACAGCAAGTATATTTAATCATTTTTTTACATACACTTATGATTACAGTGGCAGATTATGGATTAATAAAGACTTGTTTTCACACTGCACAATTATGTTATGACCTCAAAACACTTTTTACCATAGTGCATTTTTTTAACTAATATATTTTGGAGTTTGCATCATTATCCAGCTCCATATGTTTTACTGACATACTATGCTTGCTCAGTAGCTCAGATGCTACAGAATTGTACTTGTGATGCGGTGAGTTCGGGTACGAATCCCATGAAAGAGGAGTCACGATAAAAGAGCTTGAAGACAAGAGTTTAAAAACAAGCTAAAACACTGTCGTTACGATTATGTCACATTTGCTTTTGTTAACACTATCGGGTAGGTTTAGGCTTTAGTGTACTGTAGGTGTGCCTTATTTTAAAAAGGAGCATTAAGGTTTTGGCGCCACTCATTGGACATTTCAATTCAGAGCTGCGGTGAAACATGCAAACTCCAACCTAATAAAACGTTGCCATATTCATGTTCATCTGTTTCGGAAAAAACGAAACACGTTTTTAGCACCACTCACTGGGAATTTGACTTTGAAACTGTCGCGAAACGTGTATGACGCAATATATTTTGCATTTAGCAAAAATTATGCCACAGGTACGTTTTAATAAACAAGGATGCTAAAGACCAAAGCCACTAGCGTCAGTCGCTAGTGCGCCTCTGGAGATCAGGGGAGTGAGGTTTACCTGCACAGTTCTCACTACTGGCCTCCGTTACATATAGTCAGTTGTGACAAAATGTGACCTTCGCAGAGCACATCCTTCAAAATTACAGTAACATTTATTTACTGAGCGAGTGATTGAATCAAAAATAGTCAAGTTTAGTGTAGTTAAGTTGTTTTTTGAACTGTTGTATAAAAGCAATATAACATTTAAAATATCTACATACTTTATACAAAAATTATGCCACAGGTACGTTTTAATAAACAAGGATGCTAAAGACCACAGCCACTAGCGTCAGTCGCTAGTGCGCCTCTGGAGATCAGGGGAGTGAGGTTTACCTGCACAGTTCTCACTACTGGCCTCCGTTACATATATAGCTGACAAATGTGACCTTCGCAGAGCACATCCTTCAAAATTACAGTAACATTTATTTACTGAGTGAGTGATTGAATCAAAAATAGTCAAGTTTAGTGTAGTTAATTTGTTTTTTGAACTGTTGTATAAAAGCAATATAACATTTAAAATATCTACATACTTTATACAATCACAATCTCACTTGTCAAAGTGTATATTTATGTAAATTTATGTAAAAATACAGTTTTTAGTGCAAGCTTAGCTAAAGAAAACAATTATATGAATTCATATTTTTATGGCTGATTTATAAATGTAATTTGATAGGCAGCTTTTACCATTCAAGTATATAGTAGCATTACCTAACATGCCTGCCGAGAGAACTGACTTGCCTCAAAGGGATTTTGTATGTACCACAGTCCTGAATGATTACACACTTTGGTACTTCAAAGAAGACCATGATATTACTACAGTACATGATCAAAATACCATGGTAATACTGCCATGATACTTTTTTTTTTGTCAGTGAGGACTCTCAGACTAATCCAACATTTTTCAGTCAAATGAAAACATTCCTCTTACCATTTCTTTTTTTTTTACACATTGTACTTTGATGGTCAGCATGAAAAAGCTGAAGCCATTATCTAAGTGGATTATGAAAAGATTCCATCATCTCAGACTGAAACCTTTTTCAGGCTTTCCGGTAAAATAGCTCTGAAGATTCTGTAAGGAACGGGCACATGTTGTAGATGAGTAAAGGAAATTGCGAATGACTGGGAGAAACCAAGGCATTTATGCATAGAGTGCAGGACCGTGTGGTTTATGAGTGAGGTGCATCTTCATTAACAGCAACTGAGGTGGGCAAGGCTATACTTTTGAAAGAGAAGCTCTTGTAAAACAGTTGATCTTAAGATCCTAATAAGAGGGTTTGCACAAAAGCACTCAGTGAATTTATGAAAGTACGAGCTCAACCCTCAGAGAGAACTCCCCAGTTGCCCTGTCGCTGCACCTGCTGCCTCCTTTTCTCAATAACACCAGTGTTTTAGCTGTGAGCTTTAAATGCGCTTATATCAGCACTCGTGCTCGAGGCCTGTCATCTCCACGCGCTGCTGCTTATAGTTTCCTCCGCCTGCGATCTGTCTTTGATCACAACTCTCTGGCTGATGAATGGCACCGTGTAGTCGGCTTTTCAGAGGGTAAATATCCATTAAACGTTGGGCATCTGTCTCTGGGCGGCCTGGCTGAGGAATGAATGAGAATCGGCCTCGCTGATGCCAGGTCAGTGCTATTCTGAGCTAAACATGGAGTCCTGCATTATTCATATTCCACCGCTGTGAACAGATGCAAATCTGATCTCCAAATTCAAACAAATTTTTTCTAACATAACCACAGTCCCCTGCAAAAGGAAGAGGTATTTGATCTCTTAAGTTGAAGAGTACATTAACGTATGCACGCAGAGGGTCCTAAAGAGCTTCTTCAATGGTTAACCTTGAGCATAATAACAAACTCTTATTGTCAGGTTGATGTTCACAATTCACAAATTCAATTAACAATTCATGCATTACATATACAAGGCACAATACATCATGTTAAACCCATAATCCACATTATCCATATCCCATATTGTATGTTAACTGCATGTCCGTGGGTGCAAAACTATTTTAATTTGCATATTCAGATTATCCCCCCAAGGTGATCATAAAAGTGTGAAAGTGTGCAGTTAAATTTCATCACAATGAAGAATTACCCACCTCCAAAATAATGTGAAAAGAATCAAATCTTGAAGACTGGAAGTGCAGTATCCTAATTCGGAAATCTCTCTCAACTGTTTATCATCAGCTTATTGTAGTAAATATTAAGTTAATATTTGTTTGGAAATGAGCCATGTGTACATTATCACACAGGAGCCTTCAGAGTGAGTTTAGGAATGCTACTGACTTTGTTTGGTCATGGCTAAGTGAATGTAATAACCCTCAGATTCTTTCTTATCAATTATACATTCACTGGGATAATGCCACTCTGCTTACCAAAGGAGAATGCCAAACAGCAGGAAAGGAAATATACAGACACAACAGCGACAAAATTCAATCTCACACATCAATGTATTCATTTCAAACCTGTGAAAAGACCAGTCTCCAGCATGTTTTATTTTTCAAAGCTGGTCCAGTTGTGTCCAAACCAGGCTTCTTCACTTCCAGCAAGACCTCCAAAATACCAATTAAATTTAGTCAATGGGCCTTTTTCATCATGTCATTAACTTTAGCCCATTATATTCTGACTGAAATGGCTACTGCAACAGATCAAACTTTAACCAATAATTATAACAACCTAAATAAATCATAATTTATTATTTTCTATTTCTAATTTAATTTATCAAATAATTTGTCTTAATTTAATTCACTTTATATCTATAATACAATAGCAAAAAAGGATACTAAAGTGTTTGAAACTATTAGTCCTTTCATCAGCGCAAAACCATCCTGAACCAGCATGGAAATTGAGTTCCACCATGATCAAGTTCAATCCAAATCCACAGCAAAAATAAACCCCAAACATTGCTGTATGATAATGCATTTACCTTAAACAGTCGGAGGATATTAGCCACCATTATAGACACGGAACTGGACGACGCTCCAATGACACCCACCACCCTTTCTGGCTTGGTAATGATGGGCGATCCACCACCTTGGCACTTCACATCCGTGCCGTCCTTTTCGATGAGCGCCTGGACAAAAGTAAGCGACTGCTCCAGAGCGTGAGTGTCCCGTGAGCATGTGTCCAGAATGCGGGCCCCCAGCGTGATGTTTGGGAGCAGTTCGTGGTCATTGTTGATGCGGTCCAAAGCAAAGAGCATAGCTTCCAGACGATGGATCCCCTTTTCCTTTTTTAGCTCGCCGCAGGGTTTCCCCTCATGACCCCGAGCATGAACTGGAAACAGACCACCCAATGCAATGTCCCCATCAATCCGGATAGAGTTTAGATGCGTGTGGCCTGGACCTTTGGGCTTGGCAGCCAAAACAGTCAGGAAGAGGTAGAGAAGAACCAATGTTGAGGCCTGACATTGACGGTTGGTCCATCCAATCATTTTGCCCATGGCTGAAGACATTGCGCCAAGCCTGTTTCAACCCAAGCGTGTCTATTTTTGGATCTGAGATGTGTCACAACTGAATTAATGGGTCAATGGAGGCACCCTTTCACAGGGCACAATCTTTTAAAGTTCATAGTTCTATCACGTTGCGATGCATTTGTAATTGAATGGAATGCTCATCAGGTTCTTTAGGCAGCAGTTCTGAGTCAATCCGGTGTCAAAGAACTTCCTCTAGGTTCCTTTGATGAGATTAAAGGTTCACCGTACGTCTTTGGTCCCTTGCTCCCTCTAGGTTTCCAATTGCCTTGTCTCCTGGTGGAGGAGGTTGGGGGTCTTGTGCTGCCAACACAAATCTTCACCCACCTGTGAGCGCCTTTCTGGAAAAAAAGATAGGAAGAAAGGAATGAGTTAGCACCAGAGTTAGCACAATCTGTGTCCGTATGGGCATTGCAGGACTTGTGTTCTTTTGCTTAAAATTTCCTTTGCAGCATCTAATTGAAAACAGCTTTCTTACTGAAAACTCACTTGCTTTTTCTCACATGCACCCCCTCTCTCTCTATAGTTTGAATTTAAAATGTTGCTATGGGCTCCCAAGGTCGAGAGAAATATGCTTTGGCTCCCACATGTCTCTTTTCAACATTCTGAATGAAGGAGCTGCATTCCAATGAAGAGCTCCTATCCAAAGAGAGGGAGAATTATCTATGTAATGTGATGTTTTCCGGGTTTTTTTCGTCCCATCTGAAATGACAAACTCTGATAAAGGAAATGAGTTTGGTTTGATGAAAATTGTTCTGCACACACCGCATACTGACATAAAGCAAACCCTTTAATCTTTTCCCCAACCGTCACCGCAGGATATTCAAAGTTCTCGGAATGGATTGTTACTTCGGCAACCTCGAGGTCATGATTTAATTTAAGAAATGAGGTTTAATTTGTATGACACTGATCTCGATGTGGGGACGAGTTATCTCACACAACTTTGACAGACACTGTTATCATTACTCCCTTAATCGTTGCCTAATTGGGTTAAAATTTGCATACTGGAATATTACAACAGGCTTTTTTTTCAGTATGCATGTGCGTACATTCCAGTTGCTGAGTCTTTTAAACTTTTTGTTTTAATCATGAGTGCCAAATATGGCAAATTGATCTAGCAATATTTTGAATGCCTACACAGCATCATTATCATGCACCATCGTGATTCACTGCTTGACTTGTTTTCACCTCCTCCAGCACACTCTTACTCTTCATGTGTATCTTTCTATTTTTTTTTTTTTTGTCAGTGTCAAGCATAGCATTAAAAACTTCCTTTATATTGCTCTTTATGTACAGTACTTCATCATCAATGTAACATTGATGCAGTATAAACAATTTTCAAGCCTTGATCGCTGCAAAAACATTTTGCACCGTTTCGTTCACGTCACTTATTTACAAGGTGACAGAAAATGCTCGGAAATTCTCTTTTATGCCTTTGTAAGTTCTAACTGACCTGCTCTCATTCTATCTATTTTTTTTAATCTCTTTCACTCTTTCCACCTCCTCCCCTATTAGTACACTATACACTGGCTCCACACTTCTCCTCCAGTGCACAGGCACATCAAAGAATTACAACAGGGCTTCTGAAGTGACTATGAAATGCTTTTTCAATGTTGGCAAATGTGCTTTGATATTAAAGAGTGAACTGGGGAATCCTTCCTTTGGGAAAAGAAGTTCGTGAGAGAGACCACGGTGAGGCTTGAAGCACATGTTCCACTCTCCCACGCTCACAGCTAAGGGAAACATTGCCAAACACGTGAGAGATGGAACGCAGCCTAGATTCAAAGGTGTTTGTCTTGAATGGTGTTGTTAACAGTGTTGGGGAGTAACTAACTAAAAGTAGCAATTCTACTATCTCAACTACATTTCTCAGTATTGTGCCAATAGCTCGGTTATTGTATTGTTTATAGTCTAGTGTCATGGCTTTTTAAAAAATACATCACTTTTTCAAAAGAAAATACGGTACCTAGTAAAATGCTATCTTTTGTTCCACGTGCATCCACAAAAACTTTTCTCAGGGTTTAGCTTGACTGTAGCTTAAGTAAATTCTGAGTAGTTATAGCTTAGGAAGCTACACTGTAAAAAAAGTTAACTCATTATTTTGAGTTATCTTTTTGCATGGGTTTTTTTTAGTTTAACTAACTTATTTCGATAAGTTGAGGACAAGAAAACTTAAAATTTCTTGTTGTCTGGACAATCTAGTTAAAAAAATAAGTTGAAATAACTAAATTGCTAAAATATTTTTTACAGTGTACCGCACCAAGTAACTTCCCCAAGACTGGTTGATAATAACTCCCTGTGTTTTTTTAAGGAGAAGCCAAACTTGTTAGGTGACTGTTGACCCATATGAGGCTGTCAGCATGATCTGCGATCATTGCTGTGATTTGCGGGGAGTGTCAGCCCTACCACAGAAGTTAATTTAATTCATTAGTTAAAGTTAATTGACACTGCATGGCTGTCTGAGGATGTAATGGAGATATAATAAGCACTGAGAGTTTCTATCAGCAATAGGCTTGGAACCGATAGTGGATAACAGCAATTATAGATTTTTTGCCCTTTTTGGGGTAATTTTTTCAATTATATCAGATCTGGAGTGCTTGAAACTGTTTGGTCTATTTAATTAGAACATTCAGAATCATTGAAATGTTAAAACTTGATTGAAGTTCACATCTAGCATTAAAGAGGTCGAATTTGCACCACCTTTAACGCTTGTGTTTTTAAACAAAGAAAAATTGATTTGAGCACATAAGTGCTATTTGACTACTACTTAAGAAACGCAGCATGTTAATATAACACGAGTTGAGCAGTGAAAAGTGTGTGTGTGTGTGTGTGTGTTTGACTTGTTTTCCAGTTAATAAAGTATCTACAATTTCTTAAAACAAGTGTATTAAGTGTAGTGTATTTATTTTTTTAAATACACTTGTGTTAAAGACACATTCTTTGAAAACTATTACTATTATCTTATTCAATGTTGATTTTCGAGTAAACTGCTATGACGATTTGTGTGATATTTTAACTCGAAAAAAAAAAACTTTTCTAGTCTCACACCATAACCGGCCCCTTCTGATCTAACACAATCTGTGAATAATATTATAGACAACGTTTTCAAAATACTATTGAGGTTTTGAAATTGCAATTGAAATTATCCTAAAGAATATGTTTATGGCATTCTGAAATATCTGCATGTGTCTACGGCTTCCCAAAATGCCTCTAGCAATTGGCCGTACCACGTAACTCGATTGCTAACCAAAACCACATTAGAGCCAGTGAGTTGGCAATCCTTCAATTCTTTTAGGAAAGGGGGAAATGGTTGGAGCGGACTTTTGTACGCCTATAATGCAAAAATACCTTCAATGTAAACACTTTCGCTTTATTTGACGTTTATAGGATGGGAACACTGTCAAAACAACATCCACATACTGGCAAGTAAGTACTCAAGACATTGCAAAATCTCACAAATGGGCCCACAACCAGGTGCATACTTTGTGTTTCACACTAGATTATGTTGTCGTCTGTTCCTTTTTTCAAAACACAAAGCAGCCACAATTTTAATGTGGTCAATAAACAAAAGAATCACAAAAACAACACAGCACTGTAGCGCTCCTTGCTATCTCTAGATAGCAGTTTAAAGAGTTGTTAAGTTGTTTCTACAGGAAATTCGGTAACTGCCAATAATGTTTTGCCTTTTAAGGGCACTTATTAAAAGTTATTTCCATTTTCAGTAACCCGAGAGCACTGTACTTCCTAATAATCCATGTGTGTCCAAGATCTAGCATGCATACTGTAGAATACCAACCTTTAGTCTGCAGGCTGCCCAAGGGAACCTCCACTTAGCAACAGGTTAATAAATCTTCGCTGGTGCAGCGTGCCGCAGAGAAATTGCATTGTTCCTCAAATCCTATCTGATATCATACTCAAGTGTGTGCTCAAGGCAATATTAGTTATGGCAATTATAAATAGCGCTAATGAGATCATTATCTGTTTCTCATAACACAGTACATATTGGATGCTTGTTTTAGGCTCCACCTCCAAGACTCTTAATGTTAAGCCATTGCTGTTGTAAAAGGACAATTACTTATCGTGCACTGCAAAATTAGAAGCACAAATTTCCGTCTCTCTGGGAGTGTTTTTACAGTGTAGGCTACACATTCTTGACAAAATTAACCCACCTGCACAGTCTTGGGGAAAGTCACGTGCAAAAAAAGCTGCGCCCCACACCCACTCATGCCATTCATGGGTTTCTTTTTAAAGCACCTCCTTGTCTTGGTTTCTTTAAGCGTGTTGGGCTGACACCATTCAGTCAGTTAGAGCAGTAATTGATCTTAAAGGAATAATCTGTTTCCCATCTCTTCGAGAAGAGATGTGGGCCACAATGGGAGGAGGTGCCATGGAAGACCTCTTATTCTGGGAGCGGATCCTTTGTAAGAAGACTGAAGGTGACATGGTGGATTTAATGCACACCCTTTCGAGCGGAGAAGTAATTTAGGCCTGATCATTCACAGCAAATTCAGTTTAATCAATGTAGAGTGAATCAAGCAGGCTAAGGTCAGACCTATTTTCCAATTCACAGCTCAACTATGGCTTCAGTTTGAGTCTCGGAGAAGATAAGGGGCTTACACAAATAAAGTGACTGTGATTAGTAGAGAGGGGAGATGGAGATGTTGAAACAGTGAAGAGACGAATTCATTTTTATTTTGAGTTGTACACACCGACTTAGTAGTTCCCATCAGTACTAACAAAAGTCAGTCATTAAATAAGTTTGATATCTCAGAAAAATTGGCAAGGTTACTCTGGCAAGATTTCCAAAATAAGATGTTTATGTCACAATCTTTCTTAGTTTAGTTTGTGACAGTTTATTTATGGGTTCACACTATTTTATTGTTAGCAGGATCGAGATCACATTTAATTTTAAAGCCAAAAGAATATCTATAGGAAATATTTTACAAAAAGAGAAAATAAAGTCTATTTTTGGGAACATTAAAAATGTTTGAATTAATTGAATTATTTTTGAAAGCAATTACTTGAAATGGTAATCTTGTGTAACATTATAAATGTATTTATTGTCAGTTTTGACAAATGTAATGCATCCTTGCTAAATAAAATTATTAATTTCTTTAAAAAGAGAGAGAGAGACAAATTATGTGGTGCTCAAAAGAGGCTTTGTTTTCTTTAAGTTAAATATTATTTCTAATTTCCTCCTTGGGGTGAAAAATGACTGGGAAATGCCTGTTGGAATTTTGTTGGATCTGTGTTTTAAAATAACACCACAGGTTGAAATGACTTTCAAACATTATCATATACTGTATGTGCAGGATTAGTTAATATTAGTTGAGCTGTTGTTTACTCATTGTTTCTGAGAACTAAATAATTCAATCTGGGAATTTGGAGCCACATAATCCAATGTATTTTAAACATCAGTTCCCTGTATCTTACAATCACCTGGTTGACTCAAGGCCTAACGAGACTCCACTAAATTGAAACACCAATGAGATAAACACAACATGACAATTCACAAAGCTTTGTCAACGTTTCCATCACATTAGTGATATAACAGCATATTATCACATCCAGATAACTGTACAGCCTACAACTGAAATTAGCTTTGGGATCAAGAGAGCACGTCAGGAAATATTGTTCGTTTGAGAGTTCCCTCGGGCTCCCTTGCTGATTTAGGCAAATACCACAAAGTTTTTAGCCAAGGCATTAAAATGTTGCCATGATAAGCATTTAGTTGACTCGCTGACCTTAAAGGCCATTATTGTTGTCTTGTGATTGGCTGACAAGTCTTTCAGCCGTTCACATCTCTTTCTACAATACAGTGAACTCACAAGCACACACTGTATGAAGATAAGAAGCTGAGGCACTTAATATTTTACTAGCTGCCTGCTAGTGAGTACCATGGGGCTTTCACCCCGCCAAAAGACAAAGATAGAACTTGAATGTGGGATGTCACAGTCTCCAAAAAGCTTCGAGACTGCACGGCAAGCAATAAATCAGAACACACACATTAGCTTAAGGTCAGGAACGTACTCCACATATGCTACCACAGAACTTGGCAAACACATTGCAAGTTTGCAACCCTAGTGTACATGATTTACATGCATACTTGTGTTCATTTGGCATTAACAAAGTAGGTATTGAATGAGTTAGTATTCAGGTAGCTAGCTATAAGAATGTTAATAGTTTATCCTTAAAGGCACACTATGTAATATTAGCCACTAGAGGTCACTTATTCAAAACAAAGGTGTAGCTTGATGACACCGTGATTTCGGCTCGAAAGAAGTGGAGCTTTTATTATGTGCTGTAACAGTTTAGATACATTTGAGTGTGTTGAAAGTTATGTTATAATGCTAGTCTGTGCATTCGCTACTATGCGGCTACAATGAGACACGATCATGTCGTGGTTAAAACTGCTTATTTCTCTGGATTTAAACATTTTTGGAAACATTCGGGATAATGTAAGTACACAAGTCAACAAAATATATAACATTGTTCTAGTGGTTTTTTGGATATTTTAATAAAAAAATACTACATATTGTGCATTTAATTAAATTGCTGTGCAAGATAACCCAATTCTTAAAAAAAAAAGATAGACCAAATTTGATGAAATATTAAATATCAAATTTATTGTTGCATTTAAGCTTGATCTATAATGTGGTATTATATTTATGATTCTGTGGAAATGCATGACTAGAAAAATTAAAATATGTAAAAATTATAGATCATGCTTAAAGTGCAACAATACATTTGATAATATTTTTTATTCAAATAATGAACCTTTGAGCAATTGAGTTAAACCAACCTTGTTCAGACAGATGGACCATATTTGATTAAATATATCAGGCTTAAAGCAGGGGTTTACAGCAGAAGTGTCACTGGTGGTTATAGAGAAGTATGGCGCACAAGGAAAATAAAAAACAATAATATTTTAATAATAGTTAAAACAGCAACACGTTAAGGAGACAGGACAAGAAACAGAGGAAAACTCAGGTCCTTAATACAAAGGGACTAACTAGTTAATTAATAGAACAACAGGTGAACGGAGTACATAATCAGACACACTGGGAAACTGGGTCAAATGATATGCACAGGGAAAAGAGAACTCAAACACATAAAAAAGTCAGAGAAACCTGACTGTAGACAGTGCGTACCAATGCCTGCCATTGCACCCCTTGAGGCAACAGCGAGAATGCAATTTGAAGACCTGTACACTACAGAGTGTTTAAAGCCATGTAAGGGCCATTAGATTCATTGAAAGCTTGAACTGTGATGCCAAAAACAGGATAATAGTATGCCATTTAAATAGATAGGAGCCCTACCATGCTCTAATTGAATATTCTGATCTTTTTCCTCCAGAAAGATGGGAAACGGTCAACCCACAAAATTAAAGCTGTAAATATCTTCCATTTGGACTGGAGCGAATAACCAGATATCTTACAGCGGCAAAATGTCACAGACAGCTGTGGGACTTCCACACGGCACAAACACACACAGCAATATCGCCACGTGTTTGCTGAGGCCAGTCATGGGCGAGAACAAACAGATAACTAAAGGTTGGGTGTAAGATCCTATAGGGAATGAGATAAATGTCATTTCACATTTCCTTAACCTTTGCACTGATAATAACACCTGCCTGGGTTGGAATCATCATGTAAACGCTGACTTTTTAATTTTTTTTTTACTTTATTGACTAATAGCAATTTGACAGCACATCCTAGCTAAGAAATTGCTTTTGCCTAACAAATAATATTGCTGACAACGGACAGAAAAAGAGAACATACAGTACATCTTCAAGTTTTTCTTGTGCCCGTTGTTAATCATTCATAAATGTAACTTTTTCTTATTCTATACTCAGCCTTTTCTAGCCATATAGCCTTCACTGCAAAAAAAATAATCTTGTTTTGCAAGACAAATTTAAAGATAGTATTTCTAATGTAGCACAAGTAATTTGTCACGTCTTATTGACAAAAACTCAGATTTCCATTAAAAGAGTTTATCATTATCATGTCAATCTGGTTTAAAATATGGTGTTGCTGTGCAAATTGTTTTGAGCTTTAATTATTTGCAAATTAATTCCAGTTGGTCCTCTTTCTTATTTGCACACTAAATCATTATTGGTATTCCTTTTTCAGCATTATATAAGACACCAATGTAACAGAAAACAAATCTGGTGCTTTTACAAAAAAAAATCAAAGCTTAAAACCTAAACTTACTTTAAATCGTAACGCTTTTCTTTTGCGGCCTTGAGAGCCCTGGCTTTTCCTTTAGAAGTGCAATGCTTTGCTTAATACAGCAAATGCTCGTTTACATCTTTAAATGTATCATTAAAACGAACTAAAAAATGCTTTCAAAGCTGAATTTCAAATGAGTACAATTTTGTCGTGACGGAGGCGAGGAATTACATTCAAAGCGCATTTAGCTCAGGCGGTATAGAGAAACCCCCACATTAATATTTTCGATCAGCCATGCAGCACATTTCTTTCCTGATGTTTTCAGATGGAAGCGGTACATGCACACTGAAGCGCACTTTGGCGGCACTAAAAGAGGGAAACCACCAACCGTCTATTTAAACTTCAAAGGGAAGCTGTGTCGGCTCTCTGATCCCAACACATTGGCACAACATTTGGAAAAAACTAGCAAATGAGGACAAGAAACAACATCAAGCAGATGTGTTTTTCTGACATGCTCATATCTCTCTTTCTCTCTTCCACCCTCTCTCTCCAACTGTTCTGCAGGGGGAAGGAGGAGGAGCTCTGTAATTCTCATTGCAGAGGAGCCATGCACAGCAGGAAAGTAGTGGCGGGAGGGAGAGAGGAAGAGACCTCCAGACACACAAACTCATTTACTCCACAGCTGCCTCTTCCACCGCAGGTATGCGGCAGTGAGATCACCACAGAGGTCCTCAACTCCAGGACAAAGTACCAAACACTTGACTATATCTAAAGATATCAATCATATATAAAGTGTGTGTGTGTGTGTGTGTGTGTGTGTGTGTGTGTGTGTGTGTGTGTGTGTGTGTGTGTGTGTGTGTGTGTGTGTGTGTGTGTGTGGTGTTGTGTGTGTGTGTGTGTGTGTGTGTGTGTGTGTGTGTGTGTGTTGTGTCTACAGATTTGGCTATACTTGTGAGAGCCAAATGTACTCACTTATATAGTGAAATATTATGACAGCCGACTAGTGAGGATATTTTACTAGTCCTCATTAATTAAAAAGGCTAATAAATCAGCAAAGACATGTTTTTTGCACATATTTGTGTGATGGGTAGGTTTATGGGTTGGGTTAGGCCAAAGAAAATTTCATTAACCCAATATAAAATCCGTGGAAGTCTGTGTTTAGATAGAGATGGATGGATGGACATTTCACTAAAAATCACTATAAAAGTATCATAAAAGTAATCTTATGTGAAGAGCATCTGTGACCATCTAACTTCACAAAACCATTATCTGTTCAGAAATTGATGCACCAATAAACTTTTATAGATGAGAAAATTAGCAGAAAATAACAAATGCATTTGTTTGTTTCTCAAACAAAGCTATTGAATGACTTGAGAAGACTTGGAATATAGTGCATTAGTTTTATGCATCACTTTAGCATGTTTTTTTCCCCCAGAACAGTTTTGCAACTCAATTTTGGGCCACAACCCACCAGTTAAGATCTACAGTAGTATAAGCAGTGTTGGGGAAAGTTACTTTGAAAAGTAATGCATTACATTATTGCGTTACTCCATTAAAAAGTAACTAATTGTGTAACTTTGTGTAATCACTTTTTCTCAACTCAGCTGGGCTTGTTTTTTTTTTTTAACAATAAAGTTCTATTTTTGGGTCGTTTCAGACAAAAATTTAAGTAATAAGGCTGAAGAAAATGCATGTTTTTTTTATATATTTAAAATGCAAAAAAAGTTTGACACTTATTTCATCAATAAAACAAGTCATATTTGCTTATGGTTTAACTGAATCATCGAAGATCAACAGCAAGTACATTGGTCAATAAAGTGAGATTAAATCCATAATAGTTTTGCTTTATTAGGGCCCGAGCACCGATGGTGTGAGGACCCTCTTGGAATTGCTCTGTTTATTATTTAACATATTTAATTATTGGAGGTTTGCATATTATTCTGATTTTGCATTTCACTGATTTTATTCATGTTGAGGAATACTGAATCTCTTTGTGTGCAAGTGAGATTAGTAAATGCATGCTCACATTTAGTCTATAACTACAATAACCATCATGTTTACACACAATGCCTCTGCACTTTCTCACTATTTGTCTCAACATGGGGACAAGAGAGTAGCCTGGTCCCACCAGACTGTCGTACATTTAATTTCATTTGTACATAGAGTCTGGCACCGCTCCATTGACAAGCGTTAACTAGGTGGGTACTCTATTGAAGTCTAAAACTATTGGATCTGCCCACAGTCCCTCTATCTGCCATAACCAATCACTAACGTTTGGTTGTGACATATTTTCCCAAACCCCGTGGGGAGGAGGGCCACCAACAAAACTAAGCAAAGATTGTTCTTGCTCCGGCTTTAACTTCTTGATATTCGTTGCGTTGCCACAACGGGCAGAATGGATTCGTTCTACAACTCAAAATAACGCACAAGTCGACATCAACGTCATTGTTCTCAGCCACTCCCTCTGTTCGCTGATTGGCCCGGTAAAAAATTGATCAGAGAAAACCAAAGTCTACAGCAGGATCCCAGACGTAGTACTGAAGGAAAATGAAAATTGAGCGGAAGTACGTAGGAGGGCGGAGTCAGGCTAACAAGAGAGCTGTCAGTCAATAAATGTGAAAAAGTAACTTGCGTTACTTATTTGAAAAAGTAACTCAAATATTTTGCTGTAAATTTGAAGGGCACCTATTATGGCATTTAAAATGTTCCTAATATTGTTCTGTGAGTCCCCAACAACAGTTTTACATGCATGCAATGACAAAAAACACTTTTGTTGTCTTATAATATGCATTTATTTTTACCTGATTTTCTCACCGATTCCTTAATGATTCGTTCGATGACTCATTTTTCAAACCCCGCCTTTACGTGACGCTAATCTGCGGTGATTAGTCAGACGACCCAGTCAGTTATTTTTCGCGTTAACCCAAAGCTTAAACATATTGATAAAGCACTGCAGTACTACAATACGCTTCTTTACTATTATACTATAATAGTATTCTTTATGACAACTCCAATAACAACGACAAACATTTTACATATTTAAAAAAAAAACAAAAAACATTGGAGACCTAAGCTGCGCTGAGCGTAACTGACACACACACACACACACACACACACACACACACACACACACACACAACACACTAGCCACTGATTCTTCACATGCTCGTCCCTGGGCAGTGAAAAAAAAGTTCGCTTTTGATTCACACTTCAGAACACAGAGTCTCGTCGACATGTTGTCAAGTTTTACTGGAGTCTACGGCGCGCGCAATGAGTGGGCGTATCTTATTCAAATAACTTGTCAAGTTGACGTCATCTAGACAGAGAAAAAGCATCGTTCGCTATCGATTCATATCAGCGACTCAGAGTCGACTCTTACTTTTGAGAGACAATAATTTTGTATACGGTGAACTTTCATATTTAAAACTTTGCAGGATGTTTTCGTTCACTTAGATCTATGTTACACACTACATGAAAGGTAATTGTCAAAATTCCATAATAGGTACCCTTTAAAAGTAATGCTTTACTAGTTACTTGAAAAAAGTAATCTGATTACGTAACTTAAGTTACTTGTAATGAGTTACCCCCAACACTGAGTAGAAGTACTGTACACTTACACATTCAATTGTACTGTGGCTTTGAATTCATTTTGGGTTTGACATTTTTCTCAGTATTTACACTGAAGTGCTCCAATGTATATGAGAGCCTCTTGACAAGCCACATGCTCGTTACATAATCCAATCTCCAGTTCAGTTTAGTTAAGGATCATTTTTATTTTGATGACACAATTATACGATTACCATTATCATCTCCAAAAAGCAATGAATTGTGAAAATTGTCAGAATAATTTTATTTAAATGAGACTGATTAAATAAATAGACAATAAGTAGACTCATTATGAATTGCAAACTAATATCGTCAGCTAACAAAATAGTCATTTAACAGATGATCTAGGAACTAATCATATTTGTTTAATTGTATTTGGTATTTTGTTGTATTCCAGCAGACTGTTGCTTAAACAAAGCTGCAATGTTTTCTCCACGGTAATCAAAGTGCACTACTGCGGCGTTCAGAGCTTATTGACTCAGCTGTCAAAAGTCTCGGAGGTCTGCCATGCAGAACAATGCCCTCGCATCAATAATGCAGAATGCAAGCTGCAGAATGTATGTTGATGAACGTGATAAGACTCATCAATTATGCATTGGTTCTGACCGTTGCATTTTTCCACCTGCTGTTTTTGTAAGTGATGGAATCCAATTGGTGTGCTGGATGCAATGTGTTTTGATTCAATTGACAGTTTTATGTCACACTGCAAGATGAAAATACAGTTTCCAATGCTCACACGTGCAGCAGCAGCAGCAGCATTCAAGGCAGGAGAGACGCGAATGCTTGAAAGCATATTTCCGATAATCACGCCTTTAAGCACCTGATAAAACAGCCCGACTTTTTCCCTCAAGAATTCGCTGAGAGCCCACAGGAAAGTTTTGTGCCTTTGAACGTTCGTACGGATCCAATGCAGAAGGATAAGGAGGGCGTTGTTGTTTTTTGAAGCCATTTGTTGTTGCACTTCCAACAGTAAGAATTGTGCCTTTAAGATGTGCAAATTACTGTGAGTCTCTGCATCAGAATAAAGAGAGAAATGCTCTCATTAAAGCAAAAGGCAACTAATGAAGGAATGATGCAAAGAGGGGATCATCAAAGGTAATAGGATGGGTCTAATGAGAGCAAAAGAGCAAAGCAAGGTGAATATTTTACCATAACAGTGTAATTAAATGCCCAAGCCATCATCCTCTAATTAATTAACCTTATTATGTAACAACTAGTGGAGACTTGTTTTGTTTGGGTGTCTGTCTTTTTTTTTTTTTTTTTCCAATGGAAGAAAAAACCCTTAAAGCCATTCATGAACAATGTCCAGCCATTCAGTGACACTCCAATCAATGTTACTGACAAAGATTACAAAGTCTTTCAAAAGAGGCCGTATATAAAAGGTCATTTAATAAAAATAAAAAAAATCACATATTTCTTTATCTTTTGAAATAATAGTTACATTAACGTATGACCGCCCTGGGGTGTGTTTCCCAAAAGCATTGTTTGCAACTATAGTCACAAGTTCTGTTGAATTGTGTTGGCAGCGACGGAACTTGCAACAGTTGGCTTCAGGAATGCACCCCAGATTGGCACATATTAGCAACCCCTAGATGACTTTAACAGTTTGTGCAACAGATTTTTTTTTTTTTAATATAAATAGGCATAGTTAAAGTACAGGGCGGCATATACACCCATAGGCCAGCACTGTTATTTACTTCACATGCAAAGAGTTTAATACAAGTCTTAAAATATATAGTGACAAAATGCCAGATTAACACTAAAATTCAGAGATGATCAAGTAAAAGTAAAATGATAACTTAAAATAATGAAATTTGTCATAATTTAGACAAATGTTGTTCTTAAATCTCATTCAGACAAAAATGCATGTATTAAAATGTTGTGCATTGTTATTGCCTATAGACATGCAAGAATCAATGGTGTCCAATGTGTGAAAATTTAAAATGTGATTAGCATGCGTTTGAAGATTATTACTGAATAATGACTTTCCGCCTTTTCCTTAAACAAACGTTATGACTGACTTCACAAGACTTTGCACTACTACTTTCAATGGATTTTGCCATTGCTAATTTGGTTTTCAGCAGGGGAAAAAAACAATGTATGACTTCAAGGTAAATAAACAATGACATCATTTTTATTGAATTTTTGTTATCATTTTTGGTAACACTTTATTTTGATGGTCCCTTTTGAATATTCTGTTGACTATAAGTATAACTTTGCAAATACATGTCAACTCTCATTAGAGTATTAGTAGACTGTCTGCTAAACTCTTTATTGTGATGATTCTCCAACAGACATTATACTAACTATAAGTAACTTTGCAACTACTGTACATGTCAACTTATTGTACCTTATCGAACCCTACCAGTCTACCAATACTCTACTAACACTCTAATAAAAGCTAGTAGACATGTAGGTGCAACGTTACTTATAGTCAACAGAATGTGTTAAAAGGGACCGTAAAAATAAAGTAAAACCATTTTTTTGTTGCAAAACACCATTATAAATGAAAAAAAAAGAAGCTAAAATTAATGTAGCATATCGCCCCTTAAAACGGATGAGTAATTGATGATAATAAAAGAGAAGTGTACTAAAACAAAGCTGGCCAACTCTCTTGTCAGGGAGAATGTTTTTTGTGAATAAAGGGGACATGATATTATGCATGATCTGTCGCTCTGCAGCTGTTTGATTTCCCCTGGCTCTGAACTCAGTGAAACACTGGTGCAATTTGTCAACTGAAAATACAGCCTGAAAGACATCTACACTAGTGAGAGACTCTAAGTCACTCCACCGCCTTGCTGAGATGCCGTTCTCCCGAGGTGCTCGGCGAAATGAATGCAACACTTATGAAAATAGAACTCTCAACTGGGCTACATGTCAGACAGTGAGCCGGTTTATTTTGGGGGAGATGGAGCCATTCAGTTCATCCTAGAAAGCTCCCAAGACATACCGACGAGGCCAGCGACAAACTACCTCAGGCCCTGTATGCTAATTAGACCCTCTTGTGAAAAAGAATTAGCTCTCTTCGCGCGGCTAACTTTTATTTTAGTGGCGCACTTCAAAACCCCAGATACTGAGAGAATCAATTAAGACAGTGTGCAGTACAGAGGACATGAGATGAAACGGGAGGAGAGCTCTGACCCAGTTTCAGGTACTCTGGTGCAGAGATGAGCATCTTTACTGGCCTGAGGGAAAATAAAAGGGTGCAAATGTGAGAGGAGTTAGAAGCCAGCAGGTCCAGGAGAGACTGCTTTTCTCGGTTGGCGCTTTTCATTATTTTTTACCAGTCTCCCAACCTTCCTGACTTCTCGACCTGTCTATGGAGTGCCAATTTAGTCACCTCAGAAAAGGAAGTCACCTGGGTGTCCAGCTATGTTATAACCGAAAGACTTGATCTGCTTGCATAAGTCATGCAGGGTCTTTAAGTGCTGTGAGAGACCGGCTCTCTGTGAAAACGGCGACTCTCAACCTGTTATTAGGAATAAACTCTACTGAATGTTTATTCAAAGAGGTTGGGGAAGCTATACTTGGCTTGCCGAGCCACTATTATGCTATTTTAAAGGTTCATCATTTATATTTGGAGGTCTCCTACAATAGGTTTTACTGTTTAAATTTTCTAATAATATACATTTTTCATTGATTCTCAAACGACTCGTCGGATGAATCAGTCTCTCTAAATCCCTCCCTTCTGTGAGCCTATTCGGATACCTCCCAGAGGACTACTAAGAACTACTATATACAGGTTTATAATTAATGTTAATAATGCATACTGTATAATTAATTCTATAAAGTGAAATTCGTGGTAACCCACTAATGACGGAATAGTATTCTAAAGTGTTACCCAAAGTATTTCTACTTCGTTACTGTATTTAAGTATATTTTACTAATGAAGTTTGGTATTGATTATTGTAACATAAATAATATTTAGTTCATGGCTGTCAGTTATTTGAAATAAATATCCTGCAAATGGTCAAGTTGTTTAAGCCCATTGAAATGCTTAACTGAGCAGGTTCCAGTTGTGTCAACGTATGTATGGGGTATGCGATTTTAGCTTAAATAACACAAATTAATTAATTAATCTTCCCGATTATGTAGCAAACGTGTATGTTGGACATTGTATTTCTATAGTATTTGTTATTTGCACAAAATTTGTTTTCCCCCATTTTTAAAATACTATATGGTGTATTATTTCACTCGTTTGCATACTTGAATTATAAGTAAAATTGATTTAGCACATTCAAGTTTTGATAGTGTATAATTATGAAACAAAAAAGTTTGCTTATTTACAATACCTATTAAATGTATGCACTAATCGTTCTTATTTGTGCTGACTACTGACCAGTCTGACTAGTGCTGGCTATGAATATACTGTAAAAAAAATTATCGTAATTTGAACGGTAAAAAAAATTCTACAGTGAAAAACTGTTATTTGGTTAACAGTAAGTTTCTTTCCAATATATACGGTAAATAATAAAGTAACAAAAAACGAAAAAACAAGTACTTATAGTTTTACTAGAGTAATATATGTTATTTTACTGAAGTACTAGATTTGTGTACCTTGTCCACGTTTGCTATTTTGGACTGGTGTCACAATACTGAAAAGCTAATAGTCTTACCTTTAGCTTACTTACTGCAAAGAATGGCCTTACTAAAGCATACAGAATCCCAGAGCTGAATTGTCTAAAGTAGATGGGTCACGAACCATTCTAGCCGATTAGACTACTGTAAGTGGCTTAGCATGAAACGCATCTCCTAAATGGCAAGTGAATGATTTGCATGACAATATCTTCATTCTGAGTAATAGAGCTCAGCTAAAGGACGTAATGACAACAGATTCAATAATGATGCTTCTTACAAACACAATCTCAATTTGTTAGTTCCGTCCAAATGAAGGGTATCCATGGTCATCCATTTTCAGAAAATACGGATACAGATGACATTCAGACAGGCCGTTCAGACTCAGAGCATATGATTCAAAACATTAATCCCTGGTATTCACTGGAATACCAAGTAACAATATTTTACGGCTGTCAAACTCCCTGGATATTGCTCAAAAGTCCTCGCAGTGTCTTACCATATTAAGATGAAGTGGCTTTATGTGATTGAAAGCTGTTGGTTAATGAGCCTGTGAGAGGATGGAGCGATCACAGCAGTGCATCTATGCTGCTGGTTTCTCGATAATGGCATCGACACCAGCCGCTCTGGTAATGATCCAGGACAAGGTGAATGAAAGAGAGTCTCGCTTAGCCACTCAAAGTCCAGCTGAATCAGAATGACTCAGATGTTTGTCTTGAAATATATATAGATTTATTTCATTTTCCTCATTTGATTCAATATGCAACCTAGACACAATCATTGTGAAGGGAAAAAGTAAACAACAATGTGGTAAGGAGGCTAAAACAAGCGTTGGGAGTTATTGGAAGTGGTGGGTTATAAAAGTGCACTATTCAGAACTGACGGTCTCGTTATTATGGTTTCCCACAACAATATCAAGCAGCGCGACTGTTATCAATATCAATGATAATAAAAAATGTTTCTTGAGCAACAAATCAGCATATTAGAACGGTTTCTTAAGTATCATGTGACTCTGAAGACCGGAGTAGTGATAATGAAAATTCAGCTTTGCATCACATGAATAAATAGCATTTTAAAGTATATATTAAAATAGAAAATTGTTATTTTAAATTGTAATGATATTTCACAATATGACTGTTTTACTATATTTTTGATCAAATAAAAGCAGCCTTGGTTAGAATAATACAAACATTAAAAAATCTTAGAGATCCCAATATTTTGATTTGGCTAAATTAATTCAAGTCTTAGAATGTGAGTTAGACTCATTCATTCAGTTCGTTCACAAACAAGATTTAGGGTCCCACTTTATATTAGGTGTCTTTAACTACTATGTACCAACATTTAAAGTAATCATTTCATACAATGCACTTATTGTGTACATACATACATGTTTTTACACAGAACTTAATACCTGCATGTAATCACATCTGTAATTACTTTGTTATTACATCTATAATTACTGTACACTGTTGTGTTGGCCCTTCTCTTACACCTTTACCCACCCTTAAACCTACCCATACCACCAAACCTGTCCCTAACCATACCCGTATTGCACCTCAATAGCAGCAAATGTGTTTTGCAATACAACATGAACACAATAAGTACTTTTTTTTATGTATGTACAAAATAGTTTAAGAAACCTAATATAAAGTGTGACCAGATTAAGTGCCAAAACATTGACTCGTTCAATGAAGAACAACATTTGTTCAGTATCAATGATATTATGCGTTACAACCCATCATATAGGGCTATCATGCTGGCAAAGCAGTGACACGCTTTACATACGAGGGACTTAAAGGGATAGTTCACCCAAAAATTATTATCATTAATCACTGGTTATTTACACACATAAAATCATTATGTCGTTCCAAACCCACAAGACCTTTGTTCGTCTTCAGAAAAACATATTTAAGATATTTAAGACTTTCAAGGCCCAGAAAGGTAGTAAAGACAGCATCAGAGACTGACAAGAGACTCACTGAAGAGAAGAAATAGTTAAATAAAATAGTTTTTTTCTTCATAACATTAAGGTTTAACCAGTAGTCACATAGAGTATTTTAACAATGTCTTTACTACCTTTCTGGGCCTTGAAAGTGGTTATGATGTTGCTGTCAAAAGGAGGGTCAGAAAGATCTCAGATTTCATCAAAACTATCTTAATTTGTTTTTCTGAAGATGCATGAAGGTCTTACGGCTTTGTAACGACATGAGGGTGAGTAATTAATAACAGAAATTTCATTTTTGGCTGAACTAACCCTTTAAGGATTAGCACTAAAAGGGCCAAAACAACACTACTATACATTATTCAATTATTAATTAAAAGAGTTTATTTATAATTATTAGCTGTTAGTCACTGTTTTGGGACCTTTCATCTGCATCCTGGCTGATGCTTCTGATTATAAAAGCAGCTGTCATCTGTCATTTGCACTATCACAGCTGTGGAGACTATATATAGATGAGATTACATTGCTTGTCAGGTTTACAGATCTTATCACACTCGAAGCGTCTACAGACTTTGTGTCTTTATTGCAAACAGTGAAAGCAAAGTGGCATGTCAAAGAGGAGGAGAAATCTGGCTTTGTCAGCACGCTAATCTTAACAGTTGAAATAAAACGGCTTGATCGCTACAGAACTTCAGAGCGAGTCGACGCAAATCTAAAAGGGATCGTCTAGAGGTCAGCCACGTTTCAGACAATCTTTCATCCGAGGTTGCTAAAAAAATACGGCCTACAAAAGAAAGGGACAAGAAGGCTTTCAGTGTTGTAGCAGGTCTGATTGCCTCAATCAATGTGCTTCCACAACCCAATCAGCGTCCCACTCGAGTCCCCCTTCCAAATTCTTTGTTCTTATCCTCTTAACAGACCATTCCATTTGCTATAGGTCGGACCTTGATTTCGTCCCTTCTCTCACATTAAACAACTCATCGTGGTCGTGTAATCTTGATTTCAAAAGCTTTGATGCGGAACCATTTTAATATGTGGATCTCGCTCCCCATCCGTAACCTGCCCTACGCCAGAAACCTTTACCTCGCATGTCTTTCATTATTTCCCTCTCTGATGCCACAATTTTCTACTTAATCAGCTGCTAATTAAAATATGACTCCAGAACCCCTTATGGGGATTGTTACTCTGGAAAAAAAAACCTCAAGGAACTGTATAACACGTCTAATGAATGGCTAATCAAGGGACTAAATTGTCAGATAAACCCGTTTGGTCTAGTTTAATGTCTGGAGTGTCGCCTCTGTGGAAATGGCCTCATGTGATGAAGAATTGACAGTGCTCTCATTTTTATCAGCAGCTAAACCCCCTTACAAGCCCTGAATATTAAGTCTGTCGACGCGAAATGTACTAATTCAGAGGGATTCCTCTGCAAACGATCTTTGTTTTCTTCACGAAGCGCTTTGTTTTCCTTGTGTTTTTTTGAAGTGCCTTCAAACCTGGCTGCCTAGTTCATTTCTCTGCTCATTTTTCTTCCATTGCTTATGGGTGTTTATGCTGAAAGATACTGTATTCAGGTACGGCATTCGACTTCCTGTTCATTGTATACGTTTGGTCCACGGTCTATTGGATGCATAATTCATTTTATGTGAGTTGCTCCATTATATGGGTCTTATATTTCAGTGAAATGAGGGGATATATCAGGTTGATGGATCACAATGCTAGGCTCAGGTCTCTGGTTGTCATGGAGATGGGTATGAATGGTAGATATGTCAGCGTTTCATGGCGGCTTGTCAGAAATGGTGCACAAACCAGGATTATGCTCTCTCATCCACAAACATTTACAATGAAAATGATGTATGTGCTTGTGTACTTTCTTTCGGATGTCATTTGAATCTCAATGGTTGCACTGCAGAAAAAAAGGCCAATGCGCTTTGTACTTTTTTAGAAAGCAAACTTCTCGACAAACGTATGCAATATTCATTTTCTTTTATCTTATTCCACAGTTCCCAACATGTGAACTTAAAGTGTGAGATGAAAAAAAGGGCATGCTGCCTTGTTTTAGAGGTATGTCAGGGATTTATCAACATTTAAAGTGCCAACTGTCCACGGGAATACATCGATTTTTCTATCTGATATGATAGATACCCAGAGATCTTCATATCATATCAATCTATTGCATTAGAGAATGGTGGAAGAGAGGAAAAATGAGTGTCTTATAAGAGCAAGATTCTCAGAAATTTTATTTACACAAAGCCCTTGAAGATATATATGTATATCTTCAGGGAGGCGTGCACACTAACAGCCTACGTCCGTTACACTGGGATAAATAATTTGCATTCATTTTATAAAGTATAGGCCTACCTGTCAAACTAAGTGGTAATGGCATCTATTTGTTTTAGTTTTTTGTTTCTCCTGTGAATCCATATGTGTTAAAGGGCTAAAATTGCTCATAGAAATACCTGTATGTGTTAGAATGTGCACGGTTGTAATGGAGTTGTATGTGGAGTCATGCATGTTATGTGAACTGACAGTGCAAATCTTCCCTTGAACACTGTGCGAAAAACATACTGATGCTGTCAAAAAATTGTTTCAAATTTTCATATGATTCTGACTGTAGCCTAAAACTGATAATCCGGACAATACTAATAAAATTTCAATGGGAAAAAAAAAAAGAAGCAAATTGGTTTGAGGATTTTAAACGTATCATAAAAAATGTATTCCATTTATTATGTAGGACCATGAAGAGATGTGCTGTATAGGGAAGGGGAAAGGGTATTTAAAGGGGAACAAAAGAAGTTTGAAGTACATACATTATATAACAATACGTGAAGAAAGTTTTCACTTGTGTATTGAGAACAATGAGAACAAAATCTTTAAAGAACAAAGCGAATGAAAAGCAAAATAACAATTTAGAAAGAAAGAGTAGAACAAGAAAATAATTTATAAAAGGAAAAGTTTTGAGTTGTTTCCTAAACTGTGCACAGACATGACTTTTTGCATTGTCAGTGGTGGTCCATATATGCCAGTGTGAAGCAAAACAAATATTCAATATGTCTTTTATGGAATTGATGTATTGCTTTGTACAAGTTCAAACTGATTTGAGTAAAACTGTGAAGTGAAAATGCTATTTTCTTAATTATCTTGATTTTACATCATAATTCCATTCTCAGATTTTTTTTTTTTCCCCCACATTGTTTTAAACCAGATTTACACTATATTCAAAAGTTTGTGGTTTGAAAAAAAAAAAAAAAAAATTATTCAGCACGGATGCATTCAGTTTATTTTTTAAATTTGAGACTTTGTATTGTTACATTAAGAAAAAATCTATATAAAATAAAAGCTGTTCTTTTGAACTTTATATTCATCAAAGAGAGATCTCACACACAAAGAGAGATTTTTCTCATCAAAATAATCATTTTGGCAACGGTGTAACCAGTCAACAGTTTCTCCAGCTAAGCCTTTGGCAGCTCGACACAGCCATGGGTTTATTCCATACAAATTCACACCTCAGGCCTTTCCAAACATGTTCCAGGAATTGAACAGGGCTTGCTTACACAATATAAATAAGGGAATAGGACAAAGGAAAAGTCTCCCCAGCAAGAGCCTGTGTGTCAAAGCCTCGGAGCCTCGCTGCCCAATCCTGCCAGGCTTTTCAGTTGCTGTTTTTAATCTTCCAGACTCCCCAGCGCTTCATTCAGAGAACCACCCCTGAGGAAGCTGTGAGTCCAGATGAACAGTGAGAGGTGTAACTCGGAACATCATCACCTTGTCAGGGGAAATGTGACGGAGATGAGAAAGGCTTATTTGGGGGGTGGGTGGGGAGTAAGGACATATTGGAGTTGACCGATTGTCCCCTGACTAAGATGGTCAAATTAAAGGGATAGTTTATAATTTACTCACCCTCACATGGAAAAAGGACATGATGATGGGGGAAAATTTTAGATTAGGGAGGAAAAATCATATTTCAATGATTCCCTAACCTCTCCTGAGAAACTTTGCATTTGTTTGCAAAACTTTTGTGATGTAAATAATATAAGATTGGAGGAACTCCCATTATACAGTAGCACGACTGACTGAGCTCACTCACACGAAAGCTCTATTATAATTAATGAATCTCTAATAAGGGCCTATGTTTTGTTTGTTAAACAAGAGGATTTGCAAGCATGTAGAACTCAACTTGAAACGTAACGAAAACGTGTTGGCCTCTGATTGGCTATTGCTTTCAAGAGACATGCCTGTCATTGGCTACAGTACTGAACGCTGCAAAAACATGTTGTAAATAGAAATCTTTGCCTTTTTTAATTAGAAACCAGAACGCACACGCAAATGCGTTTGAAAGCAGTTGCCTTTCAGCCGGTAAAGAACTGAGTTGGTACTACAACTGGCACTGTAAAGCTCCCTCATGACAGTGAAAGTTAAGTAAGAACGCAATACTTTTGCAAGAGAACTCAAAAGCATTTAATTTTTCCTCTTTTACATCAGCATGTCCTCTTAGGGGTTCCGTACCCTCATCTCAATATAAACATGTATGACTTTCTTCTGTTAAACAATGCAGAAGTATGGACAAACAGCTCTTCAAAATATCTTTGAATACAAAAATATTTAGTGTTCCACAGAATAAATAAATAAATAAAATACAGGTTTGGAACGATATGAGGGAGAGTAAATTATTCATTGTAATTCAGGATCCCTTTGCGTCACTATTTCGTTACATTTAAAGGGTCATAGCTGATCGCCACACATTAAAAGTCACAAGAATTTCAGGTAGCACTTTTTTAATGGTCCCTTTTGAACATTCTTTTGACTATAAGTAACTTTGGAACTACATGTCAACTCCCAGCCATTAACAATATTAGTAGACTGTCTGCTTAATAACTGCGAACTCTTTATAGTGATGATCCTCCAACATAGCCTATATTCTACTGACTATAAGTATCTTTGCAAGTACTTGTCAACTTATTCTACCAGTCTACTAGTAAACCAACTCTCTAATGTACGAAGAAGTGCACAACACAACGAAATTTAAAAAGCAAACATAAGTTCACAACACAACAGATTAAGCCCCAACACAACGAAATGAATGGGCTCTATGCACGGCGGTATTTCCGGTGAAGGGTTAAGGATGCTCGATAACTTCCGCCGATCGTAGAGTCCAATGCAATACCAAGAATTTATATTGAATTTTATACTCCATGGTTATTACTAAAAAACGTTAGTCACAAAAACCGACAAAACAGACACCCCTCGTTGTGTTTATGCTTCTCTTTAAAATTATATTAAATAAACATAACTATATATAAAATTACATCTAAACATATGAAAGTTTCGTTTCAAAGACGGGAGGACAGTACATTTTGAAGACTCTGCCATAATCCCGTTTTCCTCGGTTTTCCTCCGCTTTAATCTCCCCAACCGGAAACGGAAGAGCATCCTTGCGTCAAATGCGGAACTTATGCGTGCATATAGCCTATTCAAAACACAAGGAAATAGCCACAACACAACGGAAAATGTACAACCACGAATACCACAACACAACGGAAAATGCCATCCGAAACTTTTGATGACGAGCATAAAGTCTCGCTCTGTTTCTAGTCAAAGGGACTTAGAATCTGCACCTCGCGCAGTCCAAACCTTCAACTCCCATCAGGCTTTGTGGCGCACATCATTAGTGACAGAGATTTTCCTGTACTACGGTGTAGCCGCCCACGCAGGGCCTGTTCCTCAAGCCCTCTGAGGCCATCACAGGTCGGGGCTCTGGAGACGACTGCTCCCACTCTAGCTGTGCCAGTCACTGCCTCCGTTTCGCTCCAGTTCCTCGGCTGTCTTGCTCCTACAGGCCCGTATGAGGGGGTTACTATAATGCCAGCTGACATTCTGACAAGCATGTGATTGTTAGGAGTATACGGGGAAGGGGGAGGATAGCTCGCTCTCTCTCTCTCTCCTCTCCTCTCTCTCTCTCTCTCTCTCTCTCTCTCTCCTCTCTCTCTCTCTCTCTCTCTCTCTCTCTCTCTCTCTCTCTCTCTCTCTCTCTCTCTCTCTCTCTCTCTCTCTCTCTCTCTCTCTCTCTCTCTCTCTCTCTCTCTCTCTCTCTCTCTCTCTCTCTCTCTCTCTCTCTCGTCGGGACCTTTACAAGTCTTTTAAAAGCCTGGAGAAATGTTTGGTGATGAATGCAAGCCTCAGAAATGGCTAAAAGTGCTGACATGGCAGGGCTGGGACAATGGGAGCATGGCTGGATTCCTGGAATGCGACGGCTTCTGCAGTTACACCTGGGGATTCTTGCTTTAAGCTGTCATTTTCGTTAAATACAGCAGTAATCGATAGATATTCAATCATTTTTTAATGATCATTTCGCTTAGTATTCTGTGCAGCATAAACAATCAAAGTTTTTTTTAAGCTTAGTGGATTCATCTTGCAGTGTGTCACAGATTACAGATGTGTAAATACTATCTCTGTGGTTGAAAACATTGGGTTATTTATTTGAACACGCTGCATGATTCACTGCGTTGCAAGGTCCCAAGTAATTTTGCATTCTCAAATGATTTAATTGTTTAAAAGTAGAAGAAAATCAATAAAAAATTTAGAAAAATACAGTGGCCTCAAAAGATATTTGGACCTTAAGCTACACAAAATGTATGAATATCAACCCAAGTGTAATTTTTTTAGAAAAATTAATCAATAAAATAAAAATGATACATGCATTTCTAAGGACTAAATTATCAACATCATCCAAACATAAATATAATATTAGATTATATTGTTAGTGATATTTCAAGATGAACATTTGCTGGACTGAAGCATATGCACTGGCTTACTTGATTATCCATACATTTTTTTTTTACATAAAATCATGTTAAATATAAGTATCAAATTTGATCTATTAAGCTTTTGAGAATGTTTATTTGTATATCTGTCAATCATCATTAGATGTTCCCCCCCCCCACAATTAAATCTACAGTGCTTTATATCATAAACTAAGCATTTAAATATCTTCTTCCAAGGACATATTGGGAGATATAGAGTGACGGCTGATATTTATACATTTTTGTAAGTATAATCTCATTGACTATCAGAATTTCACTCTACTTTTTGAACAAATAAAAATATCATCTGCACCAAATTGTATATTTTTGCTCAGTTTGGGCCTCTGGATAAAATGTGAAAAAAATGTAATGTATGAATTAAATGTACGAGTCAAAAAAGCAGAAACATGGCTGATATGCAAACTTATCTTTTATGTTATTTTTATATCAAAAATAAAATATGTGGGTGCATTCTTATTGTCAAACGTGAATCACCTTCACAGTTAGGGTGCTTTCACAAGCTAGCACTTTTGTTGTGCACGATTGATGTTTGGTTCATTTGGATGATGTAAACACTGTTTTCTGAACTTGGATGTGCATCCGTGTCCGCCAAAAAAAAAAAAAAAGGTCTGGGTATGAATCATGTGAACTCCAGTTCGCTGCTGATATGAATGTAATCATACTTAATCACAGAAGTAAACTGCTATTGACAATGGATGATTTATTAAACAGTGCATTTCCTCACGAGCGTGACTGACACACTGCAAGAAGAACGAATGTTCAGTATATCTAAATTCTGCTCACCTTCAGCAGAAATGGACTTCTGTGCTCTTTAGTACATTACTTGCAGTACATTCACAAAAAATTAAGAGTAATTCTTAACATGATTCTTTTTCAAGGGAAAAGTAATTTGATTACATTAATTGAATTACTTAGTAATGCATTGCACAATGCTTTGAAAACAAAATCTAAAAGTGAGGTTAGACACACTGTGTTGTTATTACCAAGCAACAGGTGTAAGCTACTGCTTTTCAGACCCAAATAATATAATGTGAGCGGGGTCAATCTAACTCTGGTTCAGACCTGGTACTCTGACATGTCATGAACTACACTTACTTGGCTAAGTGTGAACCTGTGGGGAACTGATACATACAAAAAATAACCTTGAGACCAGCTGGTTAAAAATAATTGAAAACATTTCTCAGAAAAGTAAAGCAAGTTCTGAGAAAAACTCTAGCTGCGTGTGCTTGTAAATGCTGCTTGGTTTGATATTGTGTTGTCATTTTTAAGCAAAGCTTATAGGTGTCGAAGAAAAAGTTTACATTTGGAGGTAGGTTTAAATGGTTAGTTTAATACCGAAATATCTGCAAATAACTAACTTTTACTGTCAGTGGACCTTGATACTGTGTATGAACACTGCTGATAAGTTGACATCTCCTGACCTTGTGCTACTGTAGTTTCTCGCATCCTCTCCTGCCCGCAGGCTCTCTACTGCTCACAGTTGCTCTTCTGCTATCGTATTGTATTGTGGCTCAGATCCTAAAAAAAGAAGAGTATGAGCAGTTTAAAATAATGCTGCCGAGTTCAGGACGGGTCTATGTACTGAGCATGCCAACACCAGCCTGAGTTATTATATTCAAATACACCGTCAAAAGCAACTGGACAGAATCACAAAATTTTACTAATATTTCAGGAATCATCCAAGCGGCTTGTTTAGTTTATTTTAGATATGAATTTGAATAGAAGTGTCATCCTCATTAAGATTTGAGCCTCATGAGCCAAGAGGATTTTAAATACAGCTTCCAAAAGAAATGTATTAGCATATTTACAATTAGGCTGAATGATTAGTCTAGATAAGATGTGTTTGTTTAAAATGCATAGGCAGAAATCACACATTTTCTAAATGTGATGTAATTGAGTATCTTCCACAGCATTCCGGGTGTAAAGGGTCCTTTGCAAGGTAACACAAATATACTCTATCAAGACTAACACATCTTAATCTAAAAAAAAACTCTAGTACAGTGTTTAAAAGGTGTTGTTATAAGGTGTTGCCATAGGGCAAAAAAAAAAAAATTGGGTGCATGACATCCCTGCATTTGAGGATATTAAGAAGCTCTTAAAAAGTGCTTTAAAAAAATAAATTCAAAATGTGACTAGATTCATTCAGCATGAATGTTGTCGCTCTGCTCACAACCTAAAAAAAATGAAACTGTATTCTATAGCTTCTATTCTCTGGGAAAGTGAGATAAAGAAAATGCCACCCACAGCAACTTCTGGGTGTCCACTTTATTTCAGTTGTTGCCAGAGCCAAAAATACCCAAACAGACTAAAGTACATGGTTAAAAAAAGAAAAAGAAAAACAGAAAAATCCAAAACCAAACGTAGGCAAATATGGCTCTTTTATTTTTTAAATCAAATGACATCCATGACACATTTCTCACTGACCTGAATAGAAAGAAGATTTTTATTTCCATGTTTTATTTTTTCCGGGTTTCATTGTACTCTCAGAAAGCTGATGCAGAACTTCCCCTGACAGCCTCTTTGTATTTGTGCAGTATATGCACAATGTAATCCACAAGCGTGATGCAACTTGGTTAAAGCAGAATTTCTATCTTGTTTCTGCCAGGCACAAGATAATCAGCTACAAGATGCAAACAAACCCAAACAGAGAAATATTGTTTGACTGAATCAATTCTCCGATAACAAACATATGATCGAGTAGGTGTTCCTAAGCCTTAGAAAAGAACTTGAACCCTCGATAAACTGTACTCTCATTTAGTACTATAGCAACATTTATAATACCTGGGGAAAGTTATCCACTAGCATTTCCTTGTATTTCTACAGCAGATATGAAACCTGATATGAAGCTGCATCATGATTGCATGATTGCCTGATGGCACCAAAAAGCACATGCAGTTCCAAGCCCTTCACTATTGACCATCCTGAGCTGTGACAGCAAATATCTAACTTGATTTCATGCTTTTAAGAGCCCTAAAAACACATATTACAATGAAATAATAGCTATATAGAGGAGACTAGGGCTAGTTGCCATTGCTATATCTGAGTTTTTTTAATCAAAAGTCTAATTACACAAATGTTTTTCTCTAGCTGTGATTTTGCATGTTTTGCTAAATCTTTTTCAAGTACCACCATTTAAACAATTTAACACATTAAAGCCACACTGACTTTATACTGTTGTTATTGCTAAAACTACAACTATTAAGCAAAATAAAATAAATATTACATGAAAAACAAGCTTAAAAACCTAAAGATTAGAAATCTTGCCTTTGAATAATTAAAATAAAAATTACAAAAACTAAAATTAAAGGAAAACAGAAGATCTAAAAAATAAAGCTAATTCAAAATACTACTAGAAATAATACTGAAATGGCACTGATTCATACAAGATCAGTGGTGCGTTTCCCGAAAGCATCGTTAGCCAACTATGGTTTCGGGATGCTTTCGGGAAACGCACCCCTGGTCAGGCAAGTTGTCATGTTATTTCATTATTTTATTTCCTTTCTTTTTTTAATTAATGTTTTTTTACAGAAATTACATCATTTACTATTTTGACTGCGATTCATAAACACAATGCATTATATCACTTCAAACATATAAATAAATGTACGTTCAAGGTCTAACTTTGCACTGGAGCCATGGCACAATGATTCCATTCACATGGTTATCTAACACAATGAGCTAGAGCGTTTCCCTGACATTTGCCCAAGTAATAGTTATAAATTGCATATGCGAGAGGCGTCAGACTGCCGCCTTACCGATGTTTCACAGTACATAGTTAACACAGTCAGTGGTCAACCTTGTTTGGAATCCCGCTGCGTGTTTATGCCTGGATATCTCTGGCATGCTATCCATTATATTGTCCCTTTTCTTTTCCATAGCGCAACAAGTGCTGCCGAATCCGTTTGTCAGTGACGAATGTGAAAGCCTTCCTCAGAGCAGGGGGAAGCAAAGTGCCTGCAGCCATTTTAAGCTCTTCCAAAAGGGAATCAAGACAGTGACTCTGTACACACGATGGCTCAGAAGCCAAAGACACTGGCAAGCCACTGGTATGCATATCCTGACGGGAGGGAAAGTGAAAGAGCTTGTTTTTTATGGACTAAGATGGTGCTTTTCAATCATCTAAGAGCCGAAGCTACCCCCGCAACACAACAAGAGCATCCCCCGTGGGAAAGACAAAGAGAAAACACCCACGTTGTGCAGCCATAAGCTTTCAAACATCACTCATTTTGCTGTCTCTACCCTAGTGTGTGTGTGAGAGTGTATGCATGTCTATCTAATATCCTTGGGGAGTTTGCCATTTTACCATTATCACTGTCAGATAGCATGCAGCTGGAGGAGCTGAATACCAAATGAGTGAGCCATGTTCTGAAATATGACAGAAATGCATCAACATGTTAAATTACTTAAGGATTTTGCTATTTGTCAGCTCTGATTTACATTTTATCAAATGTGTATCTTTATTTCAGAGGGCATTGTTTTCACCGGAAATGCACTTAAACCTCACTTGCTTTGGGAAGTAAAGCACTTGTTGAGTTGTAATACAAGGGTTACGACCCTGGTTGTATATACAGATAGATGAGGATAAGCGAATGACTAGCAGGATCTATTGGATAGCAGTAAACAAGTGCTTTCCTAGCAGGTCACATTAAAGATCTGCATAGTTGTCATCTATATATACAAGCATATGTGCAATAGAGTATTTATCGGGCACAAAAACAACACAGATCTCAATTAGGGTGACAGCTTTAAATAATATTAGATTGATCAGTATTCAAAATGCCACCAATATAAAATAAAATGTTGATAATAAATACATTAATTTAAAAATAAAATGCTGTTGTTTTGTTTTGTATACATATATATTTCAACCATGACAACTTTCTAAATAGTTTTAGCATATTATTGAATATGGCATTATTGTTCATTTTGTCTCTGTGGACTCACTAGCGTAGCCAGAAAAGAGTCTCTGGGTGTGCATAAGAAAAACTGGGTGTACCACATTTATTGTCAGATTAATGTGCAATAAACCCTGAACACTAACTTTACAGAATAGATTGGGCTGATGTGTAAAACTATACTCAGGCTGGCCACATAACCATAATACTATACAAATATATAACTCAGGGCTCGACATTAAAGTAACACTAAGTAGTTTTTTCAACCTTCATAATATATTTCCAAGACCCTTGTTGTTACAGGTGTGGTGCAGGCAGATGAAGAGGCAGCAGTCAACAGATCCAACTTCAATAATCTTTACTTAATAACTTCAAACTCAGTAACATTAACAAGACGTAGGAACCACCAACACACGTTACACATCAACAATAACCGACAAGGAGTGAGGGAGAACACAGGGTTTAAATACACATAGAACAGAATGGGGAAACAAGGCACAGCTGGGGCAAATGAACTGATAATGACAGGTAAACAGGTGAAGGAACTGAATACAAACGAGGAGCGGGAAAACTGGAACACAGGACTAAAACAAATACACAATGACAGGGGAAAAACTCAGGAATACAGACACAAGACAGACATAACTGTAACATTACGACCCCTTCCAAAAAGGCGTGTCCCCACGCCGTATAAACATCAAATAGGGGCGGGAGGGTGGGCGCCCTGGAGGCTGACGAGGGCGTGGCTTTCCCGGAACAGGAAGCCTCCAGGGCGGAGCAGGTTGTGCGGGTGGCCAGGGTGGAGACGCCCCTTCCGGTGGCCAGGGTGGAGATGCCCCTTCCGGTGGCCAGGGTGGAGAAGCCCCTTCCGGTGGCCAGGGTGGAGACGCACCTTCAGGTGGCCAGGGTGGAGATGCCCCTTCCGGTGGCCAGGGTGGAGAAGCCCCTTCCGGTGGCCAGGGTGGAGACGCACCTTCAGGTGGCCAGGGTGGAGAAGCCCCTTCGGGTGGCCATGGTGGAGCAAGCTGGTCAGGGGCCATGGCGGAGACGCACCTTCAGGTGGCCATGGCGGAGCAAGCTGGTCAGGGGGCCATGGCGGAAACGCACCTTCAGGTGGCCTATATCCCCCCCCCCAAAATTTTCTTGGGGAGAGTGCCAGGCTCAGGGAAGTGCATATGGACAGGCTTGGGAGGGCTGGACGGGACCAGCGGAGAAGGCTTGGGAGGGCTGGACGGGACCAGCGGAGAAGGCTTGGGAGGGCTGGATGGGACCAGCGGAGAAGGCTCTGCAGGGCTGGACGGGACCAGCGGAGAAGGCGGCTCTGGCGGGCAGGCGATGGGCTCAGGCTCTGGCGGGCAGGCGACGGGCTCAGGCTCTGGCGGGCAGGCGACGGGCTCAGGCTCTGGCGGGCAGGCGACGGGCTCAGGCTCTGGCGGGCAGGCGACGGGCTCAGGCTCTGGCGGGCAGGCGACGGGCTCAGGCTCGGCAGGGCTGCAGGGGAGCTCAGGCTCGGCAGGGCTGCAGGGGAGCTCAGGCTCGGCAGGGCTGCTGGGAAAGGCCAGAACTGATGTGTGTGTAGCCCACACACACAGAATCGCCACAGACGTCACCATCAATGCAGTGTCCTCCGTCTCTGGCTGGACGGTCTCTGGCTGGACGTGGCTGCATGGAACCAGTGGTGAAGGTACTGGAAGGGCGCTGGCGAGATCCTCATCTCCTGGGCCGACGGTGAAGGGTGAGTTGCAGCTTGCTAATACCCACTCGACAAAGGCAGCGAAGTTCCCCCGAGGCCCATCTCCGGGCAGGCGTGCTTTGGTCTCATCGTTGAGGCCTGCCCGGAAGAACACACAGAGGCTGGTGTCATCATAATGAACTAGAGGTACCAAGTCCAAATACCTCTGTGTGTGGGCCTCGAGGGACTGGTCCTCCTGGGAAAGGAGAAGAATCTGGACTGCTGCAAAATCCATTCCTTAGGTCGGTTATTCTGTTACGGGTGTGGTGCAGGCAGATGAAGAGGCAGCAGTCAACAGATCCAACTTCAATAATCTTTACTTAATAACTTCAAACTCAGTAACATTAACAAGACGTAGGAACCACCAACACACGTTACACATCAACAATAACCGACAAGGAGTGAGGGAGAACACAGGGTTTAAATACACATAGAACAGAATGGGGAAACAAGGCACAGCTGGGGCAAATGAACTGATAATGACAGGTAAACAGGTGAAGGAACTGAATACAAACGAGGAGCGGGAAAACTGGAACACAGGACTAAACCAAATACACAATGACAGGGGAAAAACTCAGGAATACAGACACAAGACAGACATAACTGTAACACTTGTGATGGTACATTGACTTAAAATAAGTTAAATGACACGTCTGCCATAGCCTGACGGGGTCTGTATCGCTTTTACTGGCACTATGTAACTTCGGGTTTCGGGTAGGAACCCGTGCACAAAAAAGAACTACAAAACTCGACTGCTTTACGTCAAGCGCTACAATAGTTATTATTTCGTTTTTCTTCGTTTCTGATGTCGCAATGCATCATCCTTTCATGAAATCATGTATCATACTCTACCTTGTCTGTGGACATCGTTCATTCTAAAGCCGGTGCTGGGTAAACAGCGAGCGTGCGTGCGACGGTAGGCTAAATTATTTACGACAGCGGCAATGGACAATTTCGTTTCCAACCAGTAGGGCGACCGAAGAGGAAAAGTTACTTGGTGTTACTTTAAGCCTTTTCATGTGATTGTCCTTCGAACAAGTAAATCGGTCAATACACTTGTCCAAGTAAAAAAATTGCTTGTCCAGAAAAAAATACAATAATAAAGCAATATTCTCATCAGTGTTCAGTCAACTTCGACATATTTAAATCTGCAAATATATATTTTAACCTTTATAGAGCCTTTTTCCTTAATTATTTTAAAATATGTGCTTCATCTTTCATTTTAAATTCTTAAATTTGATCTAGAATAATAAGACACTATATGGCTGCTTACAATCAAATTACATAATTGACAGTGAAAAATTACAACGGCATTAAATAATGTTATGAGATTCTTTTAAATATTTTTTGAATATACAAATATGAAATGTTGGAAAGATTGATACTTTTAAACACGAAACTAAACCAACAATAGCTGGCGGCATATCACCATCTTAATGAGTGAGTCATTGAGCCATTAATTCAAACGATTCGTTCAAACGGCTGAATATTTCAAGAATGATGCAGTTGTTTAAATAGGTCATTGAATCTTTGACTCAACCGATTCGTTCAAAGCGCTGAATCATTCAGTAATGCGGTTATGTGTTCCGATGAGATGCGCTGTGGTTCTGTGATCTTTGTTTGGAACTATTTTCGCTGCTCAAATACATCAAAAACTTCAATATTGTGTCTAAAATGTAAGTGACTTAATATTTACTTGTTTATTAAACTTTCATATGAAATCAGTGACACATTTTCTATCGTGGTATTCAGCACTTGTGGTCATGTGATGTTGCTTAACTGTATCACATTGTCATGTTATAAATATATAAGAACTCCACATAATTTTGTACACAACATTGTTACCGTCAGACAGTCAGCGGCTGTTTGTGGATTGGTTGGCAGTCCGAATGTCGGCAGATATATTTTTTACGATAATAATTAATAATGAATTAATTACGTTTAGAAAAGCATTTTTTATCAAGATTTAAAATAATTCTGCATCTATTTTTAGATGGCTACGCCTATGGGTGGACTTGTTCTGCTATGCTTCTGCTGTTGATCAATGCTGCTGTTGCTACTGCTAATATTCACAGAAATGCTGCTGTAAGACATGCTGCTGCTGCATAAATAGACACACAAAAATCTTGTAGCCAATCTGTGCAGGTGGAGCTGGGGGAGGTGGAGGGTTTCAGAGGAACTCTGATAGCGTGCTGCCAACCGCTACAGCAAACACTGACCAACTGTTTAAATGTTGAGCAGAAAGCTCATTGGCTGCAGGATGATTGCTTGCAGTTTGCATGTAAATGATCAGCTTGCGCCCTCTAGAGTTTCATGACTGAACTAGGTACAACAGCATTCAATAATTATATCACATTTTGTTAAACACACACACACACACACACACACACATACACACACACACACACACACACACACACACACACACACACACACACACACACACACACACACACACACACACACACACACACACACACACACACACACACACACACACACACACACACATACTGTCTATTTCCAAGTGTCTCATTCGTTTAAAGTATGAATTGTTTTAGTTCAAAAGTGAGGCGTTTTGATAATGCCCATTTTAATAATAATACAATGCTAAATGTTATCCAGTATATAATATTCAAAACAAAATCACTTCGATAAAGAAGGAGCCTGATAGCACTTCTTTTCCTTTTATTTTAGGTTTTTCTTTTTCTCCTGGGTTTAGTTAGATAGGTAGTGAGGGAACAGTGTGTGTATTTTTTATTTATAGGGATTTCTAAATTCTCTCTCTAAATTCTTAAAAAGATAGATATTTTTGTTTTATTGCTTTTGGTTGTGCGGCTCCTCAGGTAATTTGTATTCTTGTGGTTCTTTCTATTTGTGAACAGAGTGAAAGGGTGTAAATATATTGTAAATAACTAAAAGAGTTTTGACATCTCCCCTTGAGTTTTTCCTTTCCTTATGTTTCATACATTCTTCCATTGTGTGGATCTAGAATTGGCCGCATAAGTGGAATAGTCAGATGCCGTGTGCTTTTGTGAGGAAGGTGTGAGGACACATTGTGTAAATGCAACAGAAACACTATAACAAGCACTTGCTGGACGCCTGCAGAATGTATTCGAGGTAAGAGCATTATGCTCGTCCTGGTCTCACCTACAGCGCCATGAATCCCTCAACAAAGGTCTCACGTACTTCTCTAGGCCAGGAAAAGATCAGAGAACAACCCCTGAAGCTGTGCTTCTGCAGAAACACTGATAAACAAAGGAAGAACTGAGTAATATATGCAGTGATGGGATGACGCCCCATGGATGCAGCAACCATCTTCATGTACTGCAGCGCCAGAGAGTGAGAGTATGCAAATCATTAACAACACACTGTTGCTGAGACATGTACGGACTCCAGCAGGCTAGCCAATCCAGAGATGTCTTCAGACACATCGGAATCTGTAACATATCTTCATATTCATCCGCAGGAGGATGATCTCAATAGATCTTAGTTAGGGAAGACATAATATTTCATTTGACGAGGCTGTGGTGTACTGTGCAGCAATGTTTTGTCTAATTTCTATTCTTGCTTAGCAACACCACTTAAAAAGTAATATAAAAATATAAATCAGTCAGATGTCCCACTCCATGTCAACAGCGCTGTATTCAGGTGAAATTATACAGCAAAACCATCACTGTCAATAAAGAAACACGCTCTTTTAATTTATAAAAATTATGTCTACATTAATGTATTATGCATTACAAGAAATCAACTACTAATATGTTAACGTATGCGAAACAGGACTATAAAATAAAGTGATACTGATATAACATTAAAGTCGGCATGAAACGGAAGTTTCGATTGTCTTTTTTTTCCCTATTCTAACGTATATATTTGAGTGAAATGGCTTCTCGTACAAGAAAAAATGTAGGGCGGGACTTGATTTTGTCCATGGGGAATTGATTGGATGGTTGTGGTTTGCTACTGCTGTGATGTCATGTGAGTGACAGGTTTCCCCGCCCTCACACCAGTAAACACATTATCAATGAAGAGAAGAGGCGTTGCTGCAAAAGGAAGGGGAGGTTATTTTTATTAAAAGATTATGAGGGCACAATAATAAAAAAATAACAATGTGCATGGATAAATCATTTATAATAAATACTGCAATGTCCATTTTGATTTCATGGTGACTTTAAAACACAACTTCCCTTACTAAGACACACTAGCTCATAGTTACATTTGTGAGTGTGCATCTTAGTGTGTGAGACACGACACACACACACACACACACACACACACACACACACACACACACACACACACACACACACAAACACACACACACACAGTGTGTATATTAATGTAACATTCCTCATAACCAGTCTTTATCATTTCTTTTATGTATAATTGTAATTTTTAACTAATAACTGCAGTAATAAAAATGCTGATTTATGTATATGAGTATGTGTGTGCTGGTTGTGTGGGTATGTGCTCATCTATGGATACTGCATTCATAAAATATAAATATGAGATACTGAATTCAATGCCGGGGGTAGATAAAATGGGCCAGCAACTAAACAGCCTTTTTTCATAGAATAATTAGGTTATTTTCCAAATCTCATCACTGTTTCTCGTAGAAACAATCACATCATCATTCATAGTTTCTTCTAAATATATAAAGCTTATATAATAAATAAACCTTAAAAGAAAAGCTACAATTAGAATGTTGGTGCACTCATCTTAGGTTTTCCAGCCTCTGTAAAATTATTTGCCCTTCCGAAATTCAATCAATTTAGTTAAGGCATGTCTATTACTATTGTGGCATCTGTTTAAAATAGTATAGATATTGAATCCTATAAAATAACTATGAAGACATCAAGATATTAAAATAAATAATAATATATACATGCCTTAGATTACTGTTGTTTTGAGAGAGAGAAAAAAAAGAATTTTAAAATAACTTATTATAGTAACTAATATTATTTCATGGCAATAATGCATGACCTCTTTGGGCTTCCTATGTGTCACTATGAATTGCTCTAACTGTTTGTGGATACAGAAATTCTCACAGCTCCGGTTTCAGTGAGAAAAAAAGAAAGGAAAATCAATGGACATTCGGATGTGCTCCAATTGAAATGCTGCCCGTTCATTTAGGTCTGATTCAAGAAATCTCTTGCTTTTTCCCACATATTTTTTGACCCTGCCTTCTGTGGATTTGCGCGGGAGCAACATGCATGCAGTTTAGAGGGAATATTGATGTGCAGTGTGTTCAACGGGTTGTACTCTTGTAGTGCAGAATGAACCGACGCTACATGGAAAATAAATCTTTCCAAAAAATGTACCTTAGAATCTACCCCTCACAGCATTGATTTTTATTGTGTGAAATTAAAAGTGGCGTCTACCTGACTAAGTTCTACATAAATGCGTGCACATGCAAAGAGGGAGGCTTGGGAAGAAAACGAAGGGATTCATTAACATCGGAGAAGCCTTTTTCCTCTAGTACACTCATGACAATTACCAGGCTTCATAGTGCAGCTCTGGCGAAGAATTATAGCGCAACCCTTCTCTCTAGGTTGCATACCATGCATTATTAATTGGGGCAGCTCAAAGTAAATAATTACATCTCATTATCAAAGCTTGGGTTTAGAGTATGGAGGCATGTCCTCTCTATTTCCTTAATGAGCATTGTTAGAGTTGTTAGGTTTGAAAGAGGCAACTCCTCCCCAACTGCGGGTTTGTATTGCAAAATCAGAAGGCGAAAGAGAACAAACTGCCGCTATCAGTTCAACGGCTCCAGTTCGCCATCAGGGCTGGGCTCACATTCAAGGGCTGCTTTCATTATTTTTGCCCTAACTTCTGCCATTCTGTTACATCTAGTGAATTTGAGAGATTGACTCTGGCTTTTTTGCTCACTTCAAGAAGATAGAGGAAACGCAAAGAAAATTTGATGTAGGTCAGGAGCATGACTAGACTCAACATGAGGAGCTGAGCCAATTTTAGACATCAGAGATATAGCATGACTCAACTTTACTGAAAATGTTCTTAGTATAAAACATTCATTTAGCCCTTGTAAAAACAAAAACAAGTAATTCTAAAATTGAAATCATGTGGCATTAACAACGCTAACTAATGACCAATTCGTACGAATTTGTAAGAGTGATTAAAAGGTGGCTAATTTGTAAGAATTCGTATGACCTCACTCGTACGAATTTGAACGATTTGTCCAAACCCACGTGATGGGTAGGTTTAGGGACGGGGTCAGGGGTAGGTAATTGTACAAATTAATACGAATTGGGCAACTCGTAAAATATGTACGATTTAGCAAAAATCTTACTAATTCGTACGAGTGAGGTCAAATGAATTCGTCCGAATTAGCCACCTCGTAAAATTAATACAAATTGCTGTGAGATCGGGTTGGGTATTAACCAATACTGATATAACAAAAGGGATTTCCTTATTACATTCAGCAGTTTCTGTTACATACACATACCAGGATTATGTGCCATTCAGAATTGAGTCGAGAATGAGAAAAGAAAAAAAAACTCACTGAGCTCATCCAAACATTAAAATGTTGTCATCATTCAGTTCCTCAAGTTGTTCCAAACCTGCATGACTTTCTTTATTTTGCTGAACACAAAAGAAGATATTTTAAAGAATGTTGTTAATCAAACAGTTGATGGTAGCCATTGACTTCAATAGTATGGAAAAAAAAAATGAAGTCAATGGCTACTGTCAGCTGTTTGATTACCAACATTCTTCAAAATATCTTTTGTGTTCAACAGAAGAAAAACTCATACAGGTTTGGATCAACTTGAGCGTAAGTAAATGATAACACTTTAATTTTGGGTGAACTATTTCTTTAATTGTCACATCACACTCGCACATTAGAAAGGGTATAAAACACAGCCAATGGATATTAAATTAATTGCAAATAAATTTGCTGCAGTATATGTACAAACAAAAAAAGAAAATATGATTCAGAGCTATAGTACAAAAGCCAGGGACTAGTCATGTTACTACTGTAGGTAGGTCAGTGATTTCATAACAGTCACACTTTGTGGCGAAAGACCTTTTTTTCCATTTAGGGAAGACACATCAAGTGAGTTGTGTGAAAAAGACAAAGAAAAGGGGGGGGGTCACTTATCGCAACAGTTCCGTTGACGCACTGAAAGCGCAAGTGTGAATGACGCTCGCTTGCTCTATAAAGCATATAGTGTTGTCCGTGTTCCCAGTCACCGTTGATTCGCTTCAGACGGTGGGCGAGGAGCTGATCGTTTTCATTTAACCTCTACATGAGGCCCCTCACCCCTGGAGTCAGAGACAAAAAGGAAATACATAATCTGGCGGCGTGAGATAGGAGGGAGAATATGATCCAATTGGCAGTGTCAGGACAGCGAGTCTTTGGCTGTGTGTCTTCCCCAGCCCAGGAATGAGCATGATGCTGGTGGGCTAGTTAAATGTGCTCATTTCACACACCATTTCACATGAGGCGCTCATACGGGGGTCCGCCGCTCAACCTGACATAAGGGACCGTTCGGCAGACACAAAGTCTCCGCAGGACGCAGGCACTGTTGCATTGCTTTCTTGAATATCTGGGAATATGTAGAATATAGTTGAAATCACACTGCAGGATTCGTGTGGGCTGGGCTAATAAAGATCTTTGCTCAGGGTAATTCATGCTATGTGGGTAGCAAGGGCAAAGATCAATACAACAGCACAGAATCTCCTCAGGTGGGTTAATGGTGAGTTTTACTCCAGAGGCAAAATTACAGCATACAGTCAATCAGATGATGATAAACTGTTGTATAAAACTGATATTTTGATGGAGTGAATATTATATTTTGCATTCTTTTCTGATGAAAATCCAATTTTGTATTTGTAACCGGTCCTTTCGAGCGGGATTCGAACTGGCGTCTTCCGGCATTTAACCATAGACTCTAGCGTCAGTCGCTAAGCTAGTGCGTCCTTAAAGTCGGGGAGTGAGGTTTACACGCACAGCTCTTACTAGCTTCCCTCTATTACACATTACAAATTATATGATGATAAAAATGAAAACTTTACATGAATTTCATAATCAGCGTATTTAGGTTTACTAGGTTTTCATGTTAATAAAAAACATTATGTTTCACATATTTTGCATTGCTGCAGCACCTCTCTTCTTAGGATTTCAGTAACGCTCTGTTTAGTTTCGGTCTCTATGAAACCCCTTTTTCCGAAAAGTGCAATGTGGTCTGATTGGTCGGCTGGACTAGTGTGTTGTGATTGGTCAAATTCTTTGAGTGTGTGATTAGGGTTGGGCATTGAGAACCGGTTCCAACTTGGAACCGTTTAAAAAAATAACAATGCCATTGGAATCTTTTAGAAAATTTGTTTTCGATTCCGATCATCGGTTCCAAACGCGCAAGTTTTGGTCCATAGTGGCCACCGGATTTCCGGAATTGCTTGCCGCACCCGCATGTTCTGTTGCAGCCATAGAGCACGGTAGGGATGTGATGGTCAGGATATTTTCCCACCGGTTAATCGACGTGTGACAACACCGGTATCACCGGTGGAGGCATTTAAATCGCTCGTGTGTGTGTGTAATAGGCAGGACTTAATTGCGTTAAATATTTTTAACGCTTTAAACTTTTTTTTTTTTTTGCAACCCTGCGCTAACCAACGTTAGTAATGTTACCTCGTGATAATAAGGTAAGTGATTGTAGTGCTTGACCAAATTGCTAATTGTGGTGATCAACAACATTGTTGAACAACAACGACTGCAGCTCCCAAAACTAAAATAAAAATAAAATTTTCTTCTGTGAAATGAGCCTGTTACATTTTTCACTCCACCCATCAAAGAATCGGAATCGAGAACCGAAAATAACCAAAATCGAAAGGAAGAATCGGAATCGGAATTAGAATCGTTCAAATCAAAACGATGCCCAACCCTATCCATGAGTTTCAACACACTACTAAATAACTCTTCTTTTTTTTTCTTGTATGCCTTGGGCGGGAATTATTTAAATGAGGAATATTGTGATGTACATTGAAGAAAACTGAAGACTACAATCGATGTGTTTCAGGGAGTTCAGAAACAGTGCTTACTGATATATAGTCAAGTCACCTTTATTTATATAGTGGTTTTTACAATACAGATTTTGCCGTTACAGCAGCTCTAGAAGAAAGTCCCAGTGTGGTTTAAGTAAGTTCATAATTGATTAATTTTCGTTGTAAAAAACATTAGTTATTAATTTAGTTTAGGGGCTGTTTACATGAATAACTAGAATAACTCCCTTTTGGAGTGACTTTGTGCTCTGTAACTTTGCATATCTTTTTTATGCTCAAACATCAACATTACACACTAAAGAAAGTTGTAAAGAAATGTAAAATAAAAAACATAATAGGTCCTCTTTAACAACAGCAGAACTCAAGCTGGCATGAAACCAACATTTGTGCAAAACATAATGATCCATACATTTTATCATGATTTGAGAATGTTCTGGAAGCAATATAGAGAATTGAATATTTTATATACAAAAGACCACATGATCAATTTGTTTGTTTGATTAGAGATCAAGAAAACACAGAATATTCAATATTGTGTCCTCATTTTACTTGTTAAAAAAAACTTTTTGTGCCCACTGTATTCCTGTTCATTCGTTCGATTTGACATTTATAAAATATGGTAAATGGTAAATGGACTGCATTTATATAGCGTTTTCATAGACCCAATGGCCACCAAAGCGCTTTACAATTTTGCCTCTCATTCACCCATTGACTCACACATTCATACACCGACGGCGGTGTCAGCCGTACAAGGCGCCAGCCAGCTCGTCGGGAGGAGCCGGGGTTAGGTGTCTTGCTCATGGACACCTCGACACTTGGTCAAGTGGATCCGGGGATTGAACCACCAACCTTCCGGTTTGTAGACAATCTACATGAACCACTTAGCCACTGCCGCCCACAAATATTAAAATATTAATATTTTACGCTTAAATGAATTAAAAATAAAACATTTTCGTAGCTTATGCAGAAATACAATGAAGCAGTCACTAGCTCTTATTCCAGCTCTCATTCCAGTTTTTATTTGTAGATTTTAAGATTTTAATTTAAAAGCAGAAACACTAAGTTTAAAACTGTAGTGGGAGATTGTTGTTTTATGGTTTTGTTTTATCGTCTGTTGTTTCATAACGCTTTCTGAACGTTAATGTGGCACTTGCCTTTCAGTCGGCTGTAGGTTCATATGTTACACCCAGTAAATGCTGATTATTACAAACACCTGCATCATGTTTCAGAATATATAAAGAGGTAGCAAAACAGCAATGAATGCATAAATGAATGTTAAAGAATGTCAACCCTATTCACCATGGAGGTCTAAATGAAGCTCAAGTGAAATTGATTCAATTAATTGGTGCTTTTTTTTCACGCTTAAAATATTTTGATTATACCGATACCATTTATGCAGACGATCTCAAATATTTAAAGTGTAACATGATTTATTACCTTCTCTTAATTTGCCTGTCATTGTTTTTTTTGTCACTGTTCTTCCATAAGACTAATGACCATTTACACACCATTTATCACTGTGGGTACCAAAAATATCTTTTTTTGCTTTTCAAGCAAGTCCTAAATCAAGCTCTGAGTGCAGTCGAGCAAACAAAGATGATTTAACAGAAAATTTGGAGAAAGAGGAGCACTTCTGAAGAGACGCACGTGCCTTGCATCCCGACGGCCATGCAGAAACGGGCCTAATGACTTGGCTCTCACCAGAGAGGTGGACAATACCCTGCAACCATCGCTCTGAAATGAACCGATGCAGAGCGCAAGCCAGACTACTGAGTTCTCTGTTTTATACAGTCCATTGAGTTCTTCTGGGGGGGTACGATCTTGTGCTACAGATCCTCTTACCCAAAACACTACACGGCCCATTTGCAGTAATAGAGCACATAGGAACATTTTTGCTGTGGATTGAGAAACACTGTCGGGGACGGCGACGACACTAGTGCTGCGCTCCCCCTAGTCTTCGAGCAGTTGGCCAGGGTCGCCTAAAGCAGATGGTCTGGAATGAAGACACTCAATATGACCCAATATGTCTCATTCCACGCTTACGCAATCATATGCCGAAGCACTGAACTATTTTCTGTTCTAACCCATCTCTCTTTTAATGAATATCTAGGTCTTGTTGTTGAGTAAAAGTACCTAAATATCATTACACCAAGATGAATCTAACTGGGAAGAAAATTGCTTGTTTTAAACTCAATATGAAAAGGCATTCATTCGCAAACCCATTTTGCGTCCATAATGTCACATATTTACGATGAAACAGGATATTCAAAACATATTAAATGTAAGAGGGGGCATGATTTTATCCATCGGGAAATGATTACATTGTGAAAAGTGAGCATTTCAAACCACGATGGTGCAAAAACAATGCCTTAATAGCTATTTGGCTATCAGTTAATATTAAGCAATAGCCAGGACAGCAGATGTGAGCGGTTCAGAAGCTGAAAACGTTTAAATATTATTTTAATTATAGATTACAAAAGACACTAATTTCTATGGAAATCTGCCCAATAAGAACAGAAACAAGGTAAAGTGTTAGTTCACCCAAAAATGAAAAGACAATGAGGTTCATTCTCGTGTCACTTTAGCCATTGAGGAACAATTGAGGCTTCTGTTTATGATCAATGTTTCTATGTCAATGAAATTTTATGATCTTTTTATAAACATTTTGAAGTGCCAATGTTTGGGCTGAATAGACTTTTAATGAATGGACAGAAATCTCTCTGTGTTCCCAAGATGAACGAAAGTCTTATCCGTTGGGACAACAAAATGACATAAATTGACAACAGAATTAAAAATGTCAGTGAACTAGCGCTTTAAGAGGGCAAATTTTAATTTTCCCACCATTGACAGAATTTTCCATCATCCATGGAAGGGGACGCTATTACACATCTTACAGAATATCAGATCAAACAGCAGAAAAAAGAGATAGCAGTAAAATAACTCGATAATTAAACAGCATATAAATCAAAACTGCCCAACGTTACTGAATGAAATGTTGACCCAGGTACAGGACTGCAGAGCTTGGGGGGTGTTGACAGAAGCGATCTACTCCATGGCTGCGTTTAAATAAAAGATTTTGTACCCCTCTCTCGCTAACGTCTCAATCACTCGGATGTACGTCATTGCCTACATTACACAAGTGCTCACTACTGGTGGAACCCTTGCAATGTGTTTAAATGGAACACCCTAAGCCCTTGATCACTTGGAATCCACAATGGAGCTGATTTATTATTTACAGTTTTACAGAATTTCATGTTGGATTGTGGTCTATGCATCTGCCTGAAGTGTACATATTGAGTAGACTCGTTCCCTCAGTCTGTCCTGATAAACTTCCCTTGTGCACTTGACGAAGTTAAAAGCACTTCAAAATGGCGGCGGGTATTAGTGCTTAGGGAAGTTTACGAGTGTTTGTCTAAAATGAGTTAAACGCAGCCCGTATATGCTGTGATCATCGTTCTGAATCCTATTTGGACGTAGTCTTTGACAAAAACACGATTTTCTCAGCTTTTTTAATTAAACTTTCTCACATTCAAGTGTTGACTGAAAAAAAACACTGCATGAAGCTAGAATATACTTTTTGTTTGTTTTGTTTTGTTTTTTAACAAGAGTCTCTGTTTTCAGAGTCTCATGTTCAGATATTCATACAACAAAATATTCTGGGGTCCATGAAAGTTTTGTGAAAATAATCACAAATACTGACGGTGGCTAGCAATTTATTTTAAAACGCTGACGGGGAAAGAGTTTTTAAAAAAAGCATAAATCTGACTAATTTTATTATTAAATTTCCCTGACAGCAACTTTTGCTGTGAATCTTCACGGCTAACACACTTCTGACTTAAGCTGTCATGTTGCAGCTTGCATCGCTTTACATATGCAAGACCTGTTAATATTTGGGGCAATGATCTTAATTTAAATTATCTCAAGTCACAAGTCTAGAGCAGACGCTGAATTTACCCAGCCTGTGAAGGCGAGGGCAAGAAATAGAAGCGAGAGATAACGCAAGAAAAGGAGAGGGGTAGTCTGCATCTGATAAAGTCATGCCACTCTGAACTGTGCTGATGTGAAAAACAGATGTAGGCGATGACCTGCTAAAGGCTATCACACTACACTCAATACACTGTCTCCTCTTCTAGCCCTCTGTGCCAGAGGGTGTCATCAGATAATGCGGGCAGAAAATCCATAAGCAGGAGCCTCTGACACAGGACTAAATTGAGTCAGATTGTGTTTTTATGCTTAGTCAGTTGGTTTAAGTAATTAAGCTGCGATATCAGTCGAACTTCCTCAAGCAAAGGTTTTTGATCTTAAAGAAGGCCGTTCATTCTCTGGCCAACGATAGCGACTTTAACACATGCACAGAATCTGAAAAAGACACATTACAATAGTCTTATCCACGTGCATGACAAATTTTTCCACATTCAAACTGTGATATTCAATCTAGGGCTGAGCTCTGGCCCTGAACAGCAGGCAACAGATTTAAAAATACAACATTCATAGCAACAGTGAAAACACAAAGACTGAATTCCCACATCATATCATATCACAGTGTGATCCCCTGACTGGTGCATTGGAATAAAGTAGGCCTGCCATTAACCACCCTCAGCAATGTTAAAAATATACTCATTATCATTTCAAATAAAATGTAAAATCCTCTATTTCTTTATCAAGCAAGAGTTCCGATCCAAAAAGAAGCATCATTATAGTCCTTTCTGGTAGCGTTATGCCAACCCATCAGTAGTCAATCTGAATTACATTTAATCTGAATCTAATTGCAGCGTCATTATCGGTTGTAGCTCATGACCATTACTCATAAGTAAACTCAAATAAGAGCAAATCTTTATGGATCTCTGCCAATCTATTTCACACCACACAAATATCATGAGTTGTTCCTAATACAAAGACTTGAAAATGGAAGCTGTTCATAGAGTTATTTAGGTGCTAACAAACAAAGTTTTTGGCCATCTGTCAGCAGTTGGTACTATATTCATAGCAAATAATGACAAACATTGACATACTGCCATGGATGATCATTCAAAACATATTTGGCATATTTGCTGCATATAGAACAGAATGGTGACAGTAGGTGAAGAAAGAGCATTATGACTTATTTAGTTTATTCAGTCCGCCTGTGTTGTCTGCCGCTCTCGATGGAGATAAACAACGTTAACCGATACAGACTCTCAACCCAGAGGAAGCTCAGGGTCAAATGGCATTTACAGAGCAAGAGTCCTAAGAAAACTAATGAATAATGTATAAAACCTAGTGTTGTTTCTCTTTTTTTATACCTTGCAGAACTTACATTGCGGTGCGTGATCAGACTCATAAGGAGTGCAAACGCACACTTCAGCAATTGAAGTCATCCAGCGCTAGAGAAAAGTACAAAATTTGTCACAGGACAGAACTTTACAAGTTGGCACCGCACCAGTTTTCCTGACTTCCCTATCGCCGTGATGGAAAAGTTCATTAGCTCATTCAATTATGTAATAGAGCCATCTTGGCGGAGTCTGAAATCGCCAGACCTTAGCGTTCCAAGCTAAAGCTCTTTCCATTGCTTTAAAAGCTTCTCTGGACTAATGAAGTCTAAAGAAGTGACTTCATACATACAGAGAGACATGCTTCTCTGTTATACACCCTTTTTCTACAGCAGGTCCTGATGTTGATGCTCAACCAGAGGCCCTAGAAAACTCTTTTTGCTGTGGCAAAACAGGGAAATGCAGTACTCTGTGCTGCTTTATGATCAATGGGATTGTAGCGCTCTCACAAAGACCGAGGGAGTGAGTCATTGCTGCGACAGCCTCTCCATACTACAAAAGTCAGTGCACTCCATCACACATTGTTGAAGCACATCATGTAGGTGTATGCTTTTACATAGCTGACTCATTAGGTCTGACAATGCCATGCCATACCGTATTGTGGAACAAAGTTACAAGTCAAGGCTCGCGACTTCCATGCAGCCCTCTCTCTCTCTCTTTCTGACTGACACCTTCCAACTCCTTTCTTTTGTAGGTGTTTCATTTAACTTGTCTCTGGTAATTTCCAGTGGCAATTATAGACACATTTAGATAGCAAGAGCTTTTGTTAATGCCAAAACATCCATTAATGGTATTAAGGCATTTGGAAATGTTTATCCAAACCCATCTAACATGCTGTCTAAACTAGCCCATCTGGTCCAGATGGCCTCAAGGTTTGACATCTGCAAGGCTGATAAAAATCTTCGCTTCCTCTAGATCTCCAAAGGCTATATCTGGGTCAATGACATGATCTCGGCATCTATTCAATTATAAAATGATACGTTAAAATGCAACCTATCCAAAAATCATTTTGATGATTAAACATGGCTTAAATTTCTGAATTCAAGTTATTTTGATAATCGTCGTCAGTGCTTACACTAAAAAATGTCTAGTTGTACAGAGATTGTATGAAATGTGAAAAATATGAAAATTAAAAATTATAATTAGAAAGCTGAAGTTCTTTGGATGAAAGTGATGAAAGCCATTAATATATATACACATACACACACACGTCACACATGTTTTTGTCCTCAAATTGAAGTCAGCGTGGCATTACCATACAACATTGTTGTCATAACAAGAAAACCATACAATAAGTTGTCAAATAATTTAAATACACACACACACACACACACACACACACACACACACATATATATATATATATATATATATATATATATATATATATATATATATATATATATATATATATATATATATATATAGCATTTAAATGCATACATATAGCAAGCATTTTTATGCATACATTTTTTATGCATTATTTTGGTACAAAGATCATATGAGATATACTTGTCACGTGCGCCTTAAATTGCATTTTCAAAAGATCTCCTCCTTATCTTGTACAACCTATCACTGACTGACCCATCTTCTTCTATCTAATTTCTGTAGCTGCAAGTGATCAAGAGATTTAATATGTCAGACAGAATTAAGTATTATTCTCCATTAAAATATTCTCATTGCAATGAAGCCCGCCTATCCAGTAAACCTTAATAAAAACATTCAATCCTCACAGGTGATTAGCATTTGAATCAGTGATATCCATTCAATCTCAGAGGCGTTGATGCACAAAAGAAAAACCTGTTGTTTAGAACAAAGTGATGGGCAGAACTTCACACTGCTATTTTCACAGAGCAACGCAGGAATAAATCATATGATCACAGGAAAGTCAGATTTGCCAAAGTACCGCACTACTGGTCAATAGGTTTAAGCCAAATGACTCACAAACATCGTGCCTGCGCTGTTATAATGTGTAAACCAGCAAATGTCGCTATTGATACCAACAAATCAACATCGACGAAACGAATCGAGCGATGCTTTTCCTGCAAGGAATCCGTGAAAGTTGACCCATTTCCATGCACTCACCTTCTTCTATCTGCTGCCGCTGTTCCCAAACACCTCCAGTGTGATCACCTAAACACAGTCGACTGCAGATTTTTGGGTATCTCGTTAATCGTTTGCTGTACGATGGCCCCCAATTCGACAAACTCCATTCCCCACGTATGGATATCACACGCAAATCTCCCAAAGCACGATACCAAGTGGGAAAAGCTGTTGCGCTGTCCAGTGAAAGTGGTGCTGAAACGCTCTCGGAGCCGAAGTACTTTCCATTTCTCCAAGTCTCCGTGTTCATTCATTCAATAGAGGCAAATATTGTGCGTCTTGTGTTAGAAGCTCATACCTGAAGAGATAGTATACTGCACTGAGCATAACTAGAGAGCAGAGCCGTGCTGAGATGTAGGCAGTGCTCTTCAGTCGAAGCAGTGTGTTCAACGCCCACACAGCCCACTCCATTTGATCACACACACCCCACACACACACACACACACACACACACACACACACACACACACACACACACACACACACACACACACACACACACACACACACACACACACACAACAAATTGATGAAAAAGCTTTCGTGCAGCTCACTAAGGAAGCCTTAAAAAATAATTGATTTCTTTAATGAATATATGTCAAAAATCCTAAAGGAATTCTAATTTATCATTTTATTCATAATTCTTAAGGAACTTTAATGAGCTCATACAGTGTAAACAATGTAATTAAAAATGCTACAGCATAAACTTTGACTAGTTAACTGTACAATGCAAGATTTATATTCAGAAAACAAGTCGGAAAATGTAATTTTACTGCAAAGATGTTATGGTAACAAGTAGTAAAAATGCTTTTTTGGAGTAGAAAAGACAATACAAATATCTTTTTTTGTTTGTTTTAAAAAAAGGAGTAAAGAGTAATTAAAATGTTTGAACCTATATTTTGTGGATAAATGAATTCCCTGAAGGACAACAAATGGATTTTAATAACTAAAATATAGGTTGGTTTATTAAAATTGTATAATTTAACTACTGTATTCTTCACTCTGGAAAGGAAATTCGTTGAATACGCTTTTAAACCCCAGTGTAAATGTCCTAGAGACAATTGTACATCTTCTTGTACATGCAAGATGTAAAATATAAAGCATAAAGATTCAGGGCATTGATAACCACAGTGCAGTGAGCAAAAGAGGAACTAAAAATTCAGATTGTCCCGAAGGAGACTTTTTTGGAATGCTAAATATGCCCATTTATGTGTTGCTATTTTTTTAAGGACACATTTAGTCTCAAAGCACGTCAGTACAAATCTGGGCTTGAATAAAAGGCAGGCAACGTCTACATTTGGATGGTGGTGTAGTGTTGCATTTGAGCATTCTCCCAGGACATTTCATTGTGAATTCTTAATTCTAATTTATTCACATACATGCCTTCAATGTCAACATCTTCCAAACCATTTCCCCAGGGGCTTACGATTATAAAATCATTAATGTAGAGTGCATAATATACTGATATCTTTCTATAACTTGCTGCTCATGTTGTTTATAAAGGCAGACTGACATTTTAGGTTTAACCCGCTTCACAGTACAATGTATCAGTTGTTCGCAGATAATTTTTTATTTAAATTTATTCATTGAAACTCATGCAAAGTAATTTATAAAAGTCAAACTTACATCAGTGGACATAAAGAATGAGTTTCAGACCCTTCTTTTAGAAATGAGCTTGATATGGACTATTGTTTTCTGGTGTGTCAAAAAAAAATGTATATTCATATTTTCAGACCTAATTGCTTTTTAAATATTTTTCTTATTCATTCTAGTCCCTTTATTGCTCCTTGCATCTGCCTTTAATTCTGTGGATTTGTATAAATGTTTTACTGGGGACCTTTGGCATTACCTCTTGTCCCATTCAGCTATAATTGAATGTTCTATGAGTAAAGCTAAGACACAGTAAATGGTAATTGTCCAATTAGGTTTTAAACTGTCCAAAATTCTGAGCTTATTGGCGTTTTGGGAAATCTCTGAGAAAAGTGTAATTTTTTAAATGGTACACTAGCACTCCCTAGTGGAGAGAAATGCTCACTTATGGTCAACATTAATTTTTTACTGCCATTTCCACATACCAAAAACAGACAATATTGTTTGTCATTTTATCACCTGATGAAAACCCCTAATGTATATGTCATTTGCAAATACAATATAAACATTATATTTTATATAAACATGTATTGTTTTGTATATATAAAATATCCAACCTTGTCACCAACAAGCTTCTATTATTCCCTCCTAAGTATGCTAGAAACCCATCAGTACTAAAGTATCACAAACAGAGATATATTTAGTAGAGTCCTGCAGTGTTTTGTCCCTGTCGGACAGAGCCCATGTCTCTTTGGTGTCTAGCCAAGAAGCTTTACTACTCAGAAGCCAAGCTGCCAAGCCACTGTAGGAACATTGGCCAGCGTGTTACAGATAAACTCCTCAAGGTGGCAAATTGCAGTGCTGCCAGACTCTCTGGCACTACATCCAGTTTTAGTCCATATCTAGTGCTTTTGGATCATTGCATTACTTGTAAGAAAATGTGCTGTTGTTCCTCCACGTGCAGCACTGACCTGCCGAGACATGGACTCTTAAAGACCCCTGAAGGTGTCCTGTGGTATCTGGCACAGACGTTAGCAGCGGATCCTTCAGGTCATGTAGGTTGCGAGGTGAGCCGGCATGCACCTTCTGTTTGCTCTGACCTGGCATAGCCTTCATTGCCCTTGAGCATCGATGCCCAACACCCTGTCGCCGGTTAGGTTTGTCCCTCCTCGGACTGCTGTTGTTAAATCCTCACCCCTGCTGACCGGGAGTAACACACAAGCCTTGCCGTTTCAGAGATACTCTGACCCAGTCGCCTTGCCATAACAATCTGGCCCTTGTCAAAGTCGCACAGATCTTTATTGCTGAACCTTTTATACTGAAACCAACACGTTGATTACGAGAACTGATTGTTTGCTTGCCATCTAATCTACCAGACCTTAATATGTGGCCTTGATAGGAGATGATCAACAATATTCACTTCACCTATCACAGCTCATAATGTTTCGGTCATCAGTAGGCCTAGCTATATTTCCATCCACATGTTTTTATCCGCATTAAAGGTACAATATGTAGGAATTTTGCAGTAAAATATCCGCAAACCACTAGGCAAATGTTATATATTTTGTTTAGTTGATGACTTAGAATAGACCAACATCTTTCGAGATGCCGAGAGCTCCAAGTCCGCGACTAACTTCGACTCGACAAAGACGCGAGTGTTGCGTGTACTTTATTAGACAGGTGAGCAAATGTACATAAAACTAATCAATGTTATTTAGGTTAGTTCAACCTGATGAAATGTTAGAATATGATCTGTATGTAATTCTAATGTTGATCTAGCATTCTCGGTCTCATACAGCGAACAAACAACCTAACTAACAACATTTAACACACTCAAATGCCGTTTAGTGTGATAGTGTAACTGTTAGAGCGAGTGAAACAGCGCTGCGTTACCTCAAGTTTCATTCATCTAATAAACTAACCTGTGAGTATTAATTCAGCACTTGTGTGTAGTTCGGTAGAATGAAATGTCCTTATTCCTTTATATCCGCGGGACTCACGTTGCGTGTGGCGCTGGTATACGTCTAGCAATCGCGCCGTGCTTCACACCACAGTCATGTTAAAAACATCAATCACTCATCCATAAAAGATCCATCAGCTTGACGACAAGATCCATACTTACGCTGAAAGCGGAATATGCGTCATAAATATACGCCGTTGTTATTGTAAGAGGTTAGCGACCCCTGGTGGCGAATTTTTTTTTACATATTGTACTTTTAAGTGATATCGAATGAAAAATGCCTTATGGAAACAGTAAAATTCGATTGAATTTCATGAAATACGCACGGTCTCATCGGATTTTATCTTGATCGATATACGGCTTATGCGATATTATGGCGTTATTATGGCGCGATCCATTTTGCCTAGCAAAAATTTGTTCGCAAATGTTTGCTTGAATGTTGTGCAATTCAGTGCGAAAATGAATGGAAACACCTTAAAATGTCTCAAATCAATTCGATATACCAATTTCATCGCAGCATGTGATGTCATTACGCACAGGTTTTTGATGGAAACACACTTTCACCAGCTTTAATCGCATGAGTTTTTTTACCGAACTTCAGATAATTCGATTGACAAGTGGATGGAAACATGGCTAGTGTGTATATGAGTAATAAGGCCTCTTCATATTCAGACTTTGCATTTTACAAGTTCCTTCCTTAAAACTTTCCATTAAAAAGATATTCTTTCCATTTCTATAGCATCTATTTTAAACTGTACTCTATGCACCAACTGCAAAACAAAAAACAAAGCCCTGAAGATAAAGCAGCACAAGGATGGAATGAAGAAAAACAAAATAGGAAAGATTAAAAACAGTCATATTTTGTTTTTCAACATGCTGCAAGTAAAAATAAAAGACGTGACATTGTTCAGAGGTCTTACATTTTTTGTGACATTTAAATAAGCCTTGGATTTAGGGGCATATTTGACAGGCAGCACAGAAAGATATATACAGCTATAAGATGGATCATAGTGAGGACCCTTCAGAGGGAATAATTCACACTTAGCAGAGCTCATTGTGGACTACAATTATTAACTGACATTTAAATGTCCCTTGCTAATATTATGTTAGCCTATACATCACCAGGTCCACTAGGAGAGGATAAATAAAACAAATGGTGCCCACAGAGAAAGAAAGGATGAGGCTAGGCCAGATTGGTTCATGTAAATCAGTTCCAGCTATTTCTTCCAACACACACATACTATATGTATATCTAAATCTTTTATATTATTGGTGCACAAATTACTTTCTAGCACTATAATCATCATGCAATTTAGGGACATCAGTCAAATGCAAAAAACTAATGCAAGCCTAACATTGCTAATAATATCAAACTAATTGATCACTAAGTAAAATCCAAACTCCTTGAGCAAACTGGTATAGCATCAAGTACATTTTCTCTATACACTGTCTATTGCAAAAGTGTAAACTTTAATTAACTACTTCTGCACCATTAAATGGACAAAAAAAAGAACAAAGTGCAGGATGGTGGCTGTAGGAAATGACTCCATTAAATAACTTAAAGTGAGCTGGCAGGCTGATAATGTGAGCAGCTTCAAAGTAAATTGGTTTTCTACTGTTATTTGTTATACGCATAACCCTTGAAAAGGGTGCGTCTGTTAGATAACAGCTAAGTGTGTAGCCTTAGCCATACAGCAGATCATCATTAATAATCATTTCAAAACTTTTAGATTGTTGGCAGATCAGTAATGAAATAAATTCAGTCTCACATTCATTGGGTACTGTGACATTAAAAACAATGGCATCATAAATCATAAATCATAACATACTGATTTTTAGCTACTTTCCCATCATCCTGTGCAGCAAACATTGCTGGGAGTAAGACAACTTTCTCTTTCCCTAATCAATGAAAACATTTCACAATGAGTATTTAAATCTGATTTCTTGAAGAACAGGCAATAGCTGCATAGCTTCTAACCTGTGAGTTTAATCTTAAAATTCCTCTATGACTGCCCAAGCTTCTCGTAATAACATAGCGCTCAATGATAAACAGTCTTCAATAATTGTATTTTTATGCCCCACAGAACACCCATTTGAAAACAGCACAGAAACATGAGGTTTAGATACTTTCTCCAACACGTATACTATGTGTTTGTCGTAATGCCTCTAGTCATGATGTCCAACAGATGGTGTGGAGCACATCTAAAAATAAATAAATAAAAATGCACAAATAGTACCTCCCAGGCCATAGAGAAACAAACTAAATGAGTTACCATACAACATTGCTGAGATTATACAGTATCATAATCATAATATATGCTATGAATCGTAATATATGTAATTATCACTTAATTATTCTTTCCTGAGATCCACTTATAATGTTAATAATCATTTCTGCATGAAAAATGGTCCATTAATTTGCTAATGTGCCTTCTATGTAAACACCCTTTATATACGTGTGTGTGTGCGTGCGTGCGTGCGTGCGTGCGTGCGTGCGTGCGTGTGTGTGTGTGTGTGTGGTGTGTGTGTCACACACACACACACACACACACACACACACACACACACACCACACACACACACACACACACACACACACACACACACACACATTCTGACAACATTGGGGATCACCTTACTGTAGTTAATGCAATGTGTCACAGGAGAGTCTAGATCTGACTATATTCTGTGAAGGAGAACATCTGTCTTTCACAGTGTTTCAGTGGAATGACAGACCAGGCGTGTCGACCCGTCCCTGCCTGATCATTACAGCTTCACCAATTAGTTTCTTAGAACATTCAATATTGATGAATTCATTCTTCAGTTTTTTCACATTTCACCACAGAGGAGTTATATCATTCTCACAGTATGATACAAGTAGCCTTGCAGATCTGTTCTGCTCAAGTTCAGCAAAGTCATATTCACAAGAATCTAAAGCATGAGTACATAAGACACTTTTGCTTACACCACACTAGCACTATAATTGCTGCAGTGTCCCTGAGTTATAACTGCAACGGTGCAGATAAGCAACTGAATCGAGCTGCCGGTCCTATAACAATCACTCTCAAAGCAAGCAATATGTTCCTCTGACATTTTCTCCATTTGGGCTAATACAAGACTCTTAGACAACTCTTAACAGCAATTTCCTTGTAGTTACGTTTCCTATGGAAGTGCCATTAAGGCAGTCGAAGTTGATAAAATCTACATCGAGCCTTGGATGTGAACTAGAGAGTACTGAATTGCTACAGAATGTTCATGAATATCCAAAGAATTCCTCTCATTCACAAGGACTTATTGATGCAAGGGAAAGCTGATATGCATCTTCAATTTTGTATTAACAAATGATTTCCATCAGCCCTTGTTGAAGATACAAGCAAGTAATCAGCTAGCATAATTAGTAATTGCTCAGCCCATTCTCACCCCAAGGCGTCATCTAACTGACGCCTTGGGAATCAGTTTGACCATGCTTCAATATTCGACGCTAAAGGTACCCTTTAGCGTCAGTTAGTTGACGCGATCCCAGGGCGTCATCTAACTGACGCGTTACCCTTAGCGTCAGTTAGATGACGCCCCTTCTACCCAGACCTAAACCTACCCGCGTCATCTAACTGACGCGTTACCCTTAGCGTCAGTTAGATGACGCCCTGGGATCGCGTCAACTAACTGACGCTAAAGGGTACCTTTAGCGTCGAATATTGAAGTATGGTCAAAATTGTCAGTTAGATGACGCCTTGGGGTGAGAATGCGTTGAATTGCTATACAACTTTTTAAAAAAAAAATAATAATTCACATTCTGCTCAATGTTGTCCTACAAACAATGTTCATATTGAAGGCTACGAAAACAAATATCGTGATTGTAACCATCAAGGCTATGCTATATGTGCAAAAATGGGTTAAAATCACATTAAATTCTATTGTAATAACATTACAATCTAAAAAGAAATGAGTTTTAAAGCAGAAGTTAGAATCATTAAAGGAACACTCCACCGTTTTTTCAAACTATGTTATTCCCTTAACTAAGACGAGCTAATACATACCTCTCTCGTCTCAGTGCGTGCGATCAATCGCTCTGGCGCGCGGCGACACTTTGATAGTCCAGTTCATTCATTAGGGGCCAAACAGAGATGAAGTTAGAAGCGTCAAAACACCTCCACGTTTTCCCTATTTAAATACAGTTACACGAGTAGTTACACGACCAAGTATGGTGACACAAAATAAAACGTGGCGCTTTTCTAAGCGGGTAAAATGAATAACTATAATGTATGGCGGAAAAGCACTTAGGAGCACTCCGACTCGGCGCAGTAATATCATCACTCCTGAATGATCCTGGAGTGAGGATATTACTTCGAAGTGCTCTCAAGTGCTATTCCGCCATACATTATAGTTCATAGTGTCGCCGCGTGCCAGAGCGATTGAGTGCACGCACTGAGACGAGAGAGGTATCAACTCGTCTTAAGGGAATAACGTTTAATATTAAAAAAACGGTGGAGTGTTCCTTTAAGTTAAAAATCAAACTAAATTAAAAAAAAGCTCACAACATGTTATCCGGCAACAAAGGATTCCATTCATTATGCTAAGCTAAGCTAGCGGCGGCGCTGCCAGACTAAGACAATGCATGCACTGAGATGCATTTGCATTTGCCCACCTATCTAAATGTAGGGGAGAATAACCCCAATTTCAAAAAACGGTGGAGTGTTCCTTTAAATAGGCCCTGTAACCTCGAATCACACAGACTGAGAGTGTTTCTCTGGGGTACTGGCCTCCACATTGCACTGTAACTGTAAATATTTTGGTAACAGTGTTTACAGACTCACGATCTGTGCTTCACATCACACATTTTGCTATGCCTCGGGGTAAGACTAATCGTGGCTAACCTCACTCTCTTCAGAAGTTCCCATGGTGAATGAATGCCTATGGGCTGTAATGCATGAAATCCATTATAGTCTCTTTATTTTCATAAGCAGAAATGCAGAAGGCTCTCATGTATGCGCTCACATCCCCTGCTGTATTTCCTGTAATAATGGTACGCCACATACTGAGGTAACATTCAAAGATATACAAAATAAAAAAAACATTTAGCATCACTCTGTTCTTCATATAAAGTGATTGAGACTCTTCAGAAAATTTTAACTAAACCGCTCAATTCATATGGATTAGTTTTATGATGAACTTTTGAAGCTCAAAGCGGTAGTTGCGTAGCAGTCAATGGAGGGACAGAAAACTCTCCGATTTCATCAAAAAGATCTTCTCAGATTAAGCAATAACAATCATCATAGAATAGGGTACGTTCTCTAAAATAAATCACTTCAAGCACTTTCAAATTCCATCCAATCTAAGCAGATTCCTGAATGACATACTTCGTCCTCATGCCGATTTGGTTTTGAACTAGCAAGAGTATTTCATAACAAGCTCACAAGAAAACAGGCACAATAATTTCACACCATCCCTTCGAGATATGACTCCCTGAACACAGGATTCCAGAATCACACTGTCATTCATCTCTTCCGATTAAACCCGGCAAACATTAAATCCAGCCTCAATAGTCACAGATAGAAACTACAATTCTATGAATTATATCCAAAAGGAAGAATCATGATAGCATGATGACTATGCAGTATGGGACTTTTCAATCAGTAGGTCTACACACTTTGATGAGTTTCTTTTGTGAGCAGTGTTAGATATGATGTGTCCCACATTTCATGCACAGCTCAGTGACTGCATGACGTTCCACCTGCTAGAATATAGCAAATATCTCACATTTCAGCATTTTAAAATTAATCCATAAAACATAATATAAAAGTTGGTTTGACCTCGGGTTGATGGTAAACAATTTCTTGAAAAATAACAACTTCTTTTTTTACATTTTTAAGATTCCAGGGCTTGTTTTGTTCCTTCGTGCCATATACAATAAGTTGTTCCATGTTAAATAAATATATTTCTAGGTGATCATGTTTCTATTTGTGCAAATTTAGGTTGTTTTCAATGCTGCAGTGCAGTCTGATACAAAAAGTATAGGCTACCTAAAATGCATAAAGGTCTTTTAAAAACAAAATGTAAACACCAGGGGGCAGCACTGTGTCCTAGTTTTATTGTAGCCAATGAAAACAGCCCATGAAACAATGAAAACAAATGCTTGCTTAAAATGTAGCTATATACTTGCATAGACAATAAAATACTAAAATCCAGATATGAACATCCTAAGATTGCTAATTGTTAGCTAATCTAAGTCCCTTTAGTCTTTGCTATTACTTGAGTCACTTTGTTGAGTCTGGAAAGTATGCATTAACATAAAAATAGAAATAGCAAAACACATTTGAAGCTGGAATGCTGCCTAAAAACACCATTATTATTGAAATAATGCATTTCTCATCCACTTTCAGATTTAGGTTTAAGAATTATAAAAGAACAAATGTTTACTTTCTGTGCTTTACAGATTTACGTACATGTAAATGCTCAAACACAAAAATATCCACACAAAACTATTGAAAACAATGTTTTTCCAGTGTTTTTTTTCCTAACTAAAGAGATAATATATGCTTTTTACAATGCGAGTTCTCAGAATGCATCTTTACAGCAAGCTGATGTATAAATGTGCATTGATGTGGTCTATGTCTCAATCTACATTTCAAAAGACTTAGAAACATACAATTTGGTCTACTCTGAATAAAGACACTATACTCAATAATTACAACACAGCTCAGGGGAATGAAGAAAAGAACAGAATAGAGTGAAAGAGAGAGGGGGAAGGGCCACACTTGAATCTATAAGAGCACAGGCATTGGCTTTATCCCTCGTGTGACACTCTCAGTGAAACAAACCTAAACCTCACACACACACACACACACACACCACATGCTGCAGGACCGCTCGCTCAGGATGGTGACACAGAGAAAATGCCATAAATCCTCAGAAGTTGCTTTCTTAATCTGTATTTTTGCTGTATTTTTTCAAGGTGAGTACTATTTACTTTACTTTTGTTCTACTGCAGATGTTTGGATCTAACTTTGCATCACTCAAGATCTTGTGCAGCTTTAAGGGAGGAGTGCGCGGTATATTATCGTTTTGCTATTAAAAAGATTTGATCTACTCCAAACTTTTAGTAACTATTAGAAAGTAACAAAGTGTTAAAGTTTCAGTGTGTGCTATCACGCATGTATTTCTTTTTTCTTCCTGCGCATCTACCACACCCCTTTGCATCACAGCAATACGCTTTAAATAAAGTTGTTGAGTTTCCTCTCAAGTTAATGGCTTGAGATCAATTGAAGCGCTCTCTTCCACTCACTGTATCTGCATATATTATATCACCAGGTGGCCGTGTGTGCGGGAAATAAAAAGTCCATCTGTTGTTATTCCATTAGGCATAAAGAGGATTTTGTTCATTTGGCGGACTATGAAGCATCCAGGTGTTTCGGAGACCCTGGGCAGCAAAAGTTGTGGGACGTATGATGTAATACACATTTCATACTCACTCAAGAGACAGAAATAAACATTGATGTTTACATGACCAAAACTGCAAATAGCAGATGCAGTGGTGCAAAGTTATTTTCTGAATCTATATTTATTCATTATTAATACATCTTGTTTTCTAATAAAATATCTAAACTTTTTTGAAAAGCAAATTTGCTATCAGAGAATTAATTTTTTTTGTTTAATTCACTTTAAATTCATTGTATTTCTTGTTTTAAGCCAATATCTAACAAAAATGTACTTGATTTATATCTTACAATATATTTTTTAAAAAGTATATAGCTAAGTACAAGACATTATCACTGTACTTCTCAATTTAATGTTTTAGGAATATAGTTTTTATTACTGGAAAACACTACAAAATACCAATAAAGAAAATGTAAATGTTGCAATAATATGTTGGCAATAAATCATGCTAAATTGCAGATATGACCCAATAGTTGTTGATGAAAGAATCAATGAATATTGAGAATTACAAATATAAATATATTCAAGTAAACAATTTTAGGTAAAGAGTAAAATAAGTATGAAGAAAAATGCATTTTGTTTTATTTCACATCAATTAAACATCAAAATAATACAATGAGCAAGTTTCTGTTTGTTTCAGTCCTCGTGTCATGCTAATAATTCAGTATCGTGTTTATTTTCCATTTGCATTTCTCACAACAACCGAGAACAGATTTTGTTCTTATTGGCATAGGTCCCATAACTCAGTTATTGTAGCTTAAAGGGGGTTTGAGCTCTGCTGATAATGATGCTTTGGCAGCGAGTAAAGGGGTTGGGCTGCTCAAGAAGTGTCTGATTAGAAACATAAGAGTGTCTTTCCTCCATATGTTTGCTGCCCTCCCTGTTTGGGTGGAGACATGGGCGCCACACTCCTTTACTGACACAGGAAGAGAGAGACTGGGGGGTCAGAGGTCAGGGGGGCATGCTGTGAGAGAGAGAGAGAGGGGGGGGGGGGATCCAAAGTTACACTGCTCCTTCCCTTTAAATGGATTGTTTGAGTCTCAAATTCCAGCATTCCTAAGGGAACGCTCAGTGTTTGCAGCAGACGACCAGGCATCTATTATTCGAGCAGTGCAGAACAAAATGTCCTATATTGTTATAATTGCATCAGAGAGAGAGAGAGAGATTATGAATTACAGTGTGAATTACAATAAGGTTCCATTTTTTAAAATAAAAACATTAGTAAAGCCATTAGCTATGATGAATTAACAATGAACAATAATTTTACTGAATTTATGGTTACACTTTACAATAGGGTTAATTTGTTAACATTATTCATGTATGTTAACATGAACTAACCATTAATCCATTTCTTACCGTATTTGTTAATCTTTGTTAACATTAGTTAATAACAATACTGTTCATTGTTAGTTCATGTTAGTTCACTGTGCATTAATGTCAACAAGATTTTACTAAAGTATTAGTAAATGTTGAAATTATCATTAACAAAGATGAATAAATGCTGTAAATGTGCAGTTCATTATTACTTCATGTTAACTAACGAACCTTATTGTAAAGTGTTACCGAATTTATTTTACATGCACGTTCAAAAGTTGGTCTGTAAGATTATTATAATTTTTTTTTTAACTTTAAAAAATGAATAAAACTTTTGTCTATTTAAAAAGTGACATTTAGGGGCCATTTACATTACACTGTTTTCAACTAAAAACCTTTGAAAACGGTTTCAAAGTGCAAGTTTTTGGAAACGATACCGTTATTGTCTCAACAAAACTACTAAAACTTGAATTTGTGAAAACGGTGACGTCATGCGCGCACATATTACATGTTCAGTTTAAAAGTGGGCACTGTTCTTTACAAAGTGACATCGCCAACTACTGGCCTGGCAGCGTTTTTAGTCGTTTTCGCAGATCCGTGTGAACGGGGATCATTTTGACAATGTTGCCATCAGTTCGTAAAAAACGGGAATTTAGTACATCTTTGTCAGTAAAACAGTAAGTGAAAAACAAGCTTTTAATGTTGTTTAAATGTCTATGTGTTTTTTTTAATATTCAGACAAATAATGTGAAAATTCATCAGTCAGAATATTTTCTCCTTAAAACTGCAGTGTACCAAAAGACAGTCACAAAATTACAGTTTTTACTGTATTTTTAATATATTAAAATATTACCAACTGCAAATGTTTAAACGGTGTATACATGTTTAACATTTCATGTTGTCTAATAGATCATATATTATACTTCTTTTTTTCTTCTTTTTTTACAATTTATAAATGAACATTAGTCTAGATTAATAAATAATGTTAGTTCATGATACCTAATATATTTTTAAACTAGATTCAAACATTTACTATGATATGTGCCTGTGTACACTTGGCTAGTGCTAGATGTTGTTGATTGTAGGGTGTTCTGGACAGTTGCTAGGGTGTTCTAAGTGGTTGCTGGGCGTTCTGGATGATTGTTTATTCTTCCATTTCGAAAGAGCCAATCTACTAGCCTCTAACATTCTGGTCCTCCTTCAATGCAAGTCAATGGAATTGTTGTTTTTCCACCAGGTTTTTCCAATTTTCCAAATTGTTAGTCACTAAAAAATTTAATTTATGAATGATATTTGAGGGCAAATTCTTTGCCTTCGATAGGCACAAGTGACAGATGTACTTGAGATGGGGATTGGAGGCATATGCTCATACATCTGCTGTAGTAAAGCTGATCTCTCATAGCAGCTGACAAACTGTCAGTGTTATCAAGTGTGAAGCAGGGCATGATGTATCGAGCGTGCTGTCGACTCACAGAGAAGCTGCGACATGGGACATCACCAATAGCGTGAGCAGCCTTGAGGATCACAGTCCAGATGTAGAACAAATAGCACTTTATTGACACCCCCACACCTTCTGCCTTTCTTTCCTCGCATGATAGCTTCCTTTATCACTCCTCCTTGCCTACGGCTTTAAAGGAATCCATCCGATCCTGTTATTCAAGTATTCCTGGGGTTGGAATGTCGAAACATTCCTTGACTGGGAATTCCCAGAGGCTTTGAGGGAATGGAAGAGACAGTAAATGAATGAGGGATGTAACTTCCTGTTATGTGATGGGAAAAGTGGAGGGAATGGGGTGAAGATGAGTTAGGAATAAGGGGGATGGGGGTGAATAGATATAACATCTGTGTGGAAGGGGGTTGTAGGAATGTTCCCTGGTTGTAAGGGGTTCGCTTGTGACGCTGAAGGGACTAGTGCATGTGTGAATTGGTCTACATTCATATTTGATGGAAACATAGAGGCTGTCACTAAGTAACCATCACATTCCAAAGTCATAAGGAAATTACAACATTTCGGTCCACACCCCTTAAACAGTCCATTTTATAATTGTTACTTTTCTGAAATAAAACATCCTTTTCTTTGACGTGTGTATGGGGCCGACAAATGCGACCTCCGGAGGACACAGCCTTCGAAATGAGACACAGCTAACGTGTTAAAAGAACAGTCCTTTCTGTCCAAGAACAGTTGTGCAGAAAGAAAACGGAAAATGCAATTAGTATCATGCAAAATGTCACTGAAATTTGAAACAACAAAAAAATACAAAATCGTTAAATAACTAAAATACATACATACATTTTTCTTAAAGGGACAGTTTATACAAAAATAACATTTTTGTCATCTCTTTCATTCTTTTATGGAAGCTTGTTTCCATATATATTTTTATATTTATATACAGTATATTTTGAGGTCCAAACAAACTGACTAGGACCCCACACTTTCAATGTATGGCCAAAATTTCTTCTTTGAGTTGCATTTGTTTAACTTTTTTAAATGCATTTCCCATCCATACTTCTCTCTATTTTTGGGAGATATTAAATCCCTGCTGAATGAATTGCAGGGACCCTGCTGTTAATTCTCTCTCACTCACTATGGTGCGTTTTGAGATGTGTTAGATTTATACCACCAATTCACCATAACAAAAACTTGTAAAACCGAGTAAAAACTGGCTCACTAATGTACCTTCTGCCAAACTGAAGCCATGCTTTCATATGATTGTTTAAGTAATGCGTTTATTGTGCCTCAAGCCACTGCTATTCAGAGCTCTTGATATGCTTTAATTTACTGTCAGCTACTAAACTAGAGCTTTCAGAGCAAAGTTTCAATGTGTATTCGCTGAAACTTTTAATGCTTTCAAAGTAGTTTCTACATGATTCAATCATTCAAGATATTCTCTAAACAACCATTACCAGACAAACGTCATTTGGCAGATAGACAGTAGTGTTGAAAACAAGACCAAAGAGTGACAATATAGATCTCTTAGGAGTGTACATGAGAAAACACTGTCTTGCATTTAAGTCCAAAAGTCACTGGTGTAGCCTACTACATATCAAGTTACTGTCACCTTCACATATGCTTTCTATAGCACAAGACAACAGCTGTGACGGGCAAGTGTGTCGCAAGTCACGGAGAAAACCAGTGTTGGCATGCAAATCTTAATTTTATCCTCTAGGTTGTCCAATGGTTCAAGAACCCTCTTTTATTAAGAAAATGTCACTGTATGCTTGGGTAGTGTTGGCTATAGAGACAAACGTTATTGATGTTACATTATAAGTTTTTTAAATCAACAATTTTGGTTTCTGGTCTCCAGTAAATAGATGGTTTAGAAGGTTCTCTAAAATGATCTTATAAATGGTGTCCATTGACACAAGACAGTAAAACCCTGTTTTGCATTAAAATGTTTGGGGTCAGTGCGATTTTTTTAAAAGAAATTAATACTTTTATTTAGCAAGGATGCATTAAACCGATCAAAAGTGACAGTAAATTCTATTTCAAATAAATACTGTTCTTTTGAACTTTCTATCTAGTATTGAATGTTAAGCATTATTAGCTACTAATGTGGCCAATTCACTAAACAGTTTAAGCTAAAAATAAAAAATAAATAAAAAATCCTTTCATGAACAAAAACAGATTGTACTTTATCAGACCTGCTGAAAGTTAAGCTTCATTAAAACCAATCTGTCATATTGCAGGAAGGGAGGAAGGAAGTGAAGCAGAGTAAGTGATTCCAGTCAAGGGTCAATAAAGGTTACCTCTATGTTTTCTTTGCATACCTAATATAATATTTTAGTTCAGCAAACCTACTACTGTGCAAAGCAAATCTTCAAGAAAAAAAGAAAACAAACAAGAACATAAGCATCATTAATTTAATATGTGTTTACACAGTTGCTCTTTTTGCAAGTGCCTCTAAATTAAATTAAATGATTAAAACAATACGCCTCTGAATGCCAGACACACAGAAACACACATGCCTGATACCACACACACATTCATGTCCGTTTAACCTATTAATGAGCAGGGAAATAAATAAAGTCATATCAGGCTAGGAGCCCAGGGGGAGCGAGTGAATGAGTGAATACCGCTGGTGTGAGGTCATAGTAGGAACAAAGGATCAGAGAAGCAGGAGGAGGAGAAAACAAGATATCAATTTGCCCATCGGATGATTCAGCTCATGTGATGAAAATAAACCCCTTGGTGGAACTGAATCTGTAATGCTGAAAATGTATGTCAGAAGAACCCACAGGAACATTTACACCTCAGATTGTCCTTTCATAGCTGAAAGTTGTGGTTGGTTGTCAGTTTGTGTAAATGTATGTTTTTGACCAACGTTCTCTTCTGATGTCATTTCTAGCTAGAAATTACTATTGTAGTAATTCAATATTTGTTTAGTTCTCACCAAAGCTCGCTCTATTTTGCTGTAGATCATTTCACTGCCTCAGTTTTGTGAGGTACCTTCACGCGCAAACGTGCTGACTAAGTTTTCGGACACAGCCATAGAAACTTCCAGGCAGGGGTTTTGGAGCTGGTTGGAGCAACACTCTGCAGGACAGTGGCCAAGTCTCCACTGATCTCTGTTTAATCTCATTGTTGGGAAGGAGACACATTTGAGAAATTAAAGATATCACAAATTGTGTGTTTTTTTGTCTTTTGGGAATATGCAAAAAGCTATGGAAGCTTGTTTGGAATAAAACCATTTAAAAGATAAATGCACATTTTTATCTCACAATTCTTTCTTTTTTTTTCTCGTAATTGCGAGTTTATGTCTCGCAATTCTGACTTCAGAATTGTAAGATATACTGTAAACTCGCAATTGTATAAAAAGATATAAACTCGCAATTTTAAGTAAAGTGCAATTCTGAGGGGAATATTTTTCTCAGAATTGCAAGTTCACAAAAGTCGCAATTACCTTTTTTATTTTTTATTCAGTGGCGGAAAGGAGATTCCATAAAAAGAAAACGGCACAATAAAAAAATGATTGCTATATATGTAGCCCAGGGGTGTCCAAACTCGGTTCTGGAGGGCCACTGTCCCGCAGGGTGTAGCTCCAACACTCCTGCCTGGAAGTTTGTAGTATGCCTAAGACCTTTATTAGCTGGTCTAGGTGTGTTAGATTGGTGTTGGAGCTGAACTGCAGGACAGTGGCCCTCCGGTAGCAGGATTAGACAACCCTGCTGTAGCCTACATCTAAAGCAAACCCTAGTTAGTTTAAAGTCCAGTTTTACACTGTACCATTCCTGGTTAAAAAAAAACTTTTCACTAAATCAGCCAGTAACAAAATTGGAAAGTGTATTACAAAGAAGTGGAATGTATTATTCTCGAGGAGCTACTTAATCCTGCTTATAAATCAAATTTACAAAACACAGAGGGACAAATTCACTAAACAGTGCCTCCACAAACTAACACTCAAAACCATTTTAAAAGATGGGGAATTGCACTGCGCAAAATGCATTCAGTGATAATGTTTGGCCGCGCCTTCGCCATTACCTGAATTACATAACTCTTTTAGTCAAAACAAACCAGACAGAAGGCAAATATACCCAAATTATTCTTGGTGAATTTCCCCTTGAAACATTAGCATGGAAAAATCTAGAGGCTAGGATTAGGAGACATTTTAAATAGACTTTTATAAAGACATACAATATAATACAAGCCAAAGAGATTCATCAAATAGAGAAAACAATAGTCAAGTGGTGCTATGTAACGGAGGCCAGTTCTTTAAACCGCCACATCATATTTCACTTACTATTATTATTTAAAGGCAAACGTGGGAAATCTTGTTTATTGACTAGAAAAAAACTTTGAAAAAGGCCAATATTTAGTGGGCAACCAATCAAAAGATTGATTCGAAATAATTCACCAATTTTGAACTTGCTCCAAAGAATTATGTAAATAATGCGAATCATTCAGTTTCATTATAATGGATGGAACGGATGTCTTTAAGCGCACTAAATCATCCTGACACCGACCTGAATGTCTCACTTTAGGTTTCATGAGTATCTTGCTGAGCATTGAGCACATGACCAAAGACCAAAAAAAGATCTCTCTTTTAAAATAGAATCACTCTTTTATTCAAAACATCTCTAGCAGAAAATGTGTGCAAATGAGAAATGGCTCCAGAAGGATCTCTGAGACATAAGAGTCTCTTTTATACATCTTTTCTTTCACTATTCTTTTCTTTTTAACCTCTGACTGGCACTCTCTGCAGAGAGCAGAGGGGAGTGTGTTGAGTCAGGGTCGGGTCAGAGGTCGGGACCTCTTGTTGCACGGGGAGGGGAAAGGTTAAGGTTTTATTAGCTCAGTCTGTGCCGATGTATTCACGCTCATAATTACATACAGCACGTTCAGCTCAGAAATTCATACCAGCGCAGCCCTAGAGTCAGAAATTAGAAGAAATTAGGTCAGTATTCATTCCTCTAAAAAAACATTATGCATAATTGACTTGAAACCAGAGTTAAGCATGTTAAGAAAATGCCAAGCATACCGTAGTTCTTCAAAGATTCACTTTTGTAAAGTGCCACTCAATTAAATTAGTTTGGATGTGACCAACTGAACACAGTCAATTATGTTTTCATTCAGCTCTCTAGTCAACCACGACCATCATAACCAACTTCAGCGCTAGCAACAGTTTAAGAGGACAGAATAAGTGTCAAACAAGCCTGATTCAAACTCACATCACCCACATGAGCACCATGGCTCAATGTGTCGGCTCTAACACAAGGGAGTTCCCTTTATCGAAAAAGGGAACTTCGAGATGCGTCGAACGACACGGTGGGAACGCCTCTTGCGTGATTGCGTCTGAAGCATCTATGCCAACTAGTCCAATGGAATGAGAGAATGAGCGTCACGGGCGGGTGACGTCATGAACCAGGAAAGGATAAGAGCACTTCCGCTGCTCGCCGGCATTTAGCTTCTGTTGCCTCAGCAAGCGATCTGTGTCAAACTGTCTCTGTCTATTTATTGTTGTCTGTTACAATATTGTCGGAAAACGTTATGGCGAAACAAATGTACAAACAGTGTGTTCCTCCCTGCCCGCGTTTATTTAAACGGGTGGGGACACACACAGCTTTGTGGCATTTTGTTTGAGAGTAAGAGCATGCTGAGTGCTAACATTGTGAAAGTGAAACTACCAGATTAGCATGCTCTGCTCTCGCCTGTCACTCTGTATGATAGTGGCAGGCTCGCGATTCTCACGGGATGACAGGACCCGCGTTTGCCGAGGCGGCGCGGAGAATGCATTCCTGGGGATCGCAAAAGGATCTTTTGGAGGGGTGGGAGAACGGTCCGAGGGCTTTTCTTCTTCCTTGCCCGGAAGATCCAGCTCTATCTCCCCGGTGTTGGAAGCACGCTCTGCGGTTTCTTCCGCTCGGGGAGAGAGAGCCCTTTTTTCCTTCATTTCTTCCTCCGAGGAGGTTTGTGTTGAGAATATTGAAAGTGAAAGCAAGCACACACACTGTTGAATTAGATTCGCCATCTATTTTTCCAGTATATGATGAACTGGTGGAGGTTTTGTCCCGTGCTGTTAGTAAATTAAATATTTAATGGCCAGCTGAGAAAAAGGAACGCTCGTCCTAAGAAACTTGACGAGCGTTTTCTTATTTCTATCACATTATCTCCACCACGAGGCTGATTTACACACTGAATATTTAAATTATGGAATAAACCGTATTTATCACTACTTTCAGCCCTCGTGTTAAATGTTTATTCAAGATTAGAGGGTTGAAAGATTACGGTTATGATATGATGCCCCAGGCTGAACAGAAATAAAAATAGGAAAATGCTATTTTTTCACCTGGTCCAGTATCATCATTTAAGTCTCTGCTTTGCTCATAAGCCTATACTAAAGAATCTCGCGTTTGCCGAGGCAGCGTGTAGGTTTAATGTTGTAATCAGAATCTAGCTCGGATCTCGTCGTTTGCCGAGGCACCGCTTAGATTTCGAGTGTATTTTGCAAAAATAAGATTCTGTGGCTGGGATCTCGCGTTTGCCGAGGCAGCGCGTAGGTTTAAGCAGTACTACTTTGGTTTTATGGGTAAAGCTTATACGGCAGCAGGTCAGCTGGAGAATGTTTATAGAAATCTATATTATAATGCTCCAGGCTTATCAGGCCGATCTGCTGGGGTTCTGGATATAGCGAAATTTGAGCCTTCGGGTCTCTTCGGCGACGCATTCCATGCGGTCGTTGTTAGGTGATAAAAGATATATATATATAAAAAAAATATATATATAATAAGGTTTCTCCCTCGCTGTGTCCAGCCCCCCTGGGGCTGCTGGGCGTGAGCAGCCCCAGCCGTCGAGTTCATCATATTATGTGCACAGAAAGAGAGTGCTGCGTCTCGTGTTCCTCCATGTAGATACTGGAGACAGACGCAACCCTCTCAACCGAAGTCGCCTAAGCCGGATCTGAGGACCGTTCTTCAGGCGAAGAAAGCTTCGGTTCAAAAAAAAAAAAAAAAGGTCCTGATGCTTAGGCATCAGGCCTGTGAGGACAGCCCCGACCGAAGTAGAGTGGTGTACACCTCATTTCACGGTGCCCGTTCCATTTCGGGGTCCTCACGAGACCCTCCTGCCAACCCTGCCACCTCCGGTGCTTCAGGGCGCAGCGGTCTCCAGCGAGTCGCTGATGCTATGCTGCGGTACAGCATTGGTTTCGCGCCCTCTGAGGGGGGCTTTTGAGTAGTCAGGTCAGGTAGTTCCTGCCATTATGTTTCAGGCTCCAGATTTGGCTCCCTCAGTAACACCAGAGACCAGCCTCGAGGGGCTGGTTCCCTTAGTAAATTTTCTGGCAGCGTGGATGCTTCTGCCGAATATTTCTCATTGGGTCCTGCAGTTTGTAGAGAAGGGATACAGAATCCAGTTTGGCTCTCGTCCTCCTCATTACAGCGGGGTGCTGCCCACAGTGGTGCATCCCGAGCAGGCTCTGGTAATGGGACAAGAAGTAAAGGCCCTGTTAGCAAAGAAGCTATAGAACAGGTGTACTCACCCGTCAGAGAGTCGGGTTTTTACAGCCATTATTTCATTGTTCCAAAAAAGGATGGAGGGTTGCGTCCCTTTTAGATCTTCGCCTGTTTATTCGGTCAGTTCAGAAACTAAAGTTCAAGTTAGCTGACCCTCAAACAGATCGTGACCCAAATCAGATCCGAGGACTGGTTCGTCACGATAGATCTAAAGGATGCATACTTCCATATCTCCATCCTCCCTCAGCACAGGAAGTTCCTGAGGTTTTCTTTCAGGGGCAAAGAATACCAATATCGGGTTCTTCCTTTCGGCCTAGCTTTGTCACCCCGCACGTTCACGAAATGCATGGATGCAGCTTTAGCCCTCTCAGGCTTCAGGGCATACGCATTCTGAATTATATCGACTGGCTGATTCTAGCAGAATCAGAGCAGTTGGCGGTTCGGCACTGAGGTGTCGTTCTCGCTCATATAGAGATGTTGGGGTTGAGGCTCAATGCCAAGAAGAGTGTACTTTCTCCAGTACAGAGAACCACTTTCCTTGGTGTGGTATGGGATTTATTATCCTAACAGCCACAGAAGAGCTGAGGCTAGGCCAGTCACGCACTGTAAAACAGTTCGAGAGACTGTTGGGTCTACTGGCAGCAGCGTCCAACGGAATTCCTTTTGGCATGCTGTACATGAGACCTTTACAGTGCTGGCTCAGGACCAGAAGGTTCTCCCCGAGGGGAAACCCACTTTGCATATCAAGGCACGCGGCGATGCTTTCGTGCCTTAGTTATATGTAAATTCTGGTTCTTAACCCAGGGTCCGGTGTTGGGAGCTCTTTGCCATCGAGTAGTGATCTCGACAGATGCTTCTCTCACCGGCTGGGGAGCGGTAATGGAAGGCCGCTCGGTTCAGGGTCTGTGGAAAAGCCATCATCTTTCTTGGCACATAAATTGCCTGGAGATGATGGCCGTCTTCAATGCGTTGAGACATTTCCTTCCGGACCTAAGAGGCCATCATGTGCTCGTTCGAACAGACAACACACCAGTGGTCTCTTATCTGAACCGCCAGGGGGGTCTGCGCTCGCGTCCGCTTTGCAAACTGGCGCACCAGATCCTCCTGTGGTCTCTGGGGAAGGTACTCTCTCTGAGGGCAGTGTATATTCCTGGGGACCAGAATATAGGAGCAGACATCCTGTCGAGGCAGGAGCTGAGGCCAGGGGATTGGAGACTCCACCCCGAGGCGGTGGAGAAAATCTGGGAGGCATATGGTCAGGCAGAGGTGGATCTGTTCGCGTCTCAGAACACGACGCACTGTCCTCTCTGTTATTCTCTGACGCACCCAGCCCCCCTGGGGCTGGACGCCATGGTGCAGACGTGGCCGAGGCTACGTCTGTACGCCTTTCCCCCTGTTGCTCTGCTCCCAGGAGTTCTGGAGAGGGTCCGTCGGTATGGAATAAGCCTACTGCTAGTAGCACCACGCTGGCCAAGTCGGATCTGGTTTGCGGACCTGATCCTTCTGCTAGACGGGCCTCCATTGGAGATCCCTTTGAGGAGGGACCTTCTGTCTCAGGCCGGGGGCACAATATTTCACCCTCGACCAGACATGTGGAATCTTTGGGTTTGGCCTCTGAGGGGGCCCAACTTATAGATAGTGGTCTTTCAGCTGAGGCTGTTGAGACCATCCTAAGCTCCAGAGCTCCAGCTATGAGGAAACTGTATGCGCTTAAATGGAGAGTTTTCTCCTTATGGTGTCACCGACATCAGTGGGATCCGGTTAATTGTTCTGTCAACACAGTAATCGAGTTCCTGCAGGAGCGCTTTGTGTCAGGTCTATGTCCTTCCACACTAAAAGTTTACGTGGCAGCCATTGCGGCTTACCATACCATGGTGGGAGGTATATCTTTGGGTCGAGACCCCCTGATTACACGTTTCCTTCGTGGCACTTTGAGGCTGAGGCCTGCAATTCGCACTAAGGTGCCAGCTTGGGATTTGACTGTAGTTCTAGTAGGCCTGTCTAGGGCTCCATTCGAGCCCTTAGATTCGGTCTCAGAAAAGTTCCTTACTTTCAAGACTTCTTTCTGCTAGCTATTTCGTCCCTAAAGAGAGTTGGTGACCTTCAGGCTCTTTCGGTCTCCCCCACCTGCCTTGAATTTGCACCGGGGATGGTCAAGGCGTTCCTATATCCAAAACAGGGATATGTCCCTAAGGTTCCAACCTTGACTCCGAGGCCTATTGTGCTGCAGGCTTTCTGTCCTCCTTTTGCAACTACGGACCAGGAAAGACTGCACCTCTTGTGTCCAGTGCGAGCATTGGACACTTATGTACGTCGGACATCCTCAATCAGGAAGTCCGACCAATTACTGATTTGCTTTGGATCACCTAAGAAAGGTCTTCCTGCTTCCAAACAGACAGTCAGTAAGTGGATAGTCGAGGCTATTTCACTGGCATACGAGTACTCGGGCCAGCCTTGTCCTTTGGTGGTCCGAGCTCACTCGACCAGGAGTATGGCGGCTTCTAAAGCCATATTGCAGGGGGTATCTCTTCAAGATGTTTGTGATGCGGCGGGCTGGTCTCTCCGCTCACATTCGTGAGATTTTACAGTTTGGACCTGGATGCTGCCCCAGGTTCTCAGGTGCTGAGTGCTTAGATCAACAGACTGACACTCAGGTACTTGTAATTATGGCGGGTTGGGTATTCTCGTTCCCACCGTGTCGTTCGACGCATCTCGAAGTTCCCTTTTTCGATAAAGGGAACGTCTCAGGTTACTATTGTAACCATAGTTCCCTGAGAAACAGGGAACGAGACGATGCGTCCCCCTGCCATACTTCCTGCGTCCCTGCGATCGGCTTGCTTCGGCAACTGTCGAAGCTAAATGCCGGCGAGCAGCGGAAGTGCTCTTATCCTTTCCTGGTTCATGACGTCACCCGCCCGTGACGCTCATTCTCTCATTCCATTGGACTAGTTGGCATAGATGCTTCAGACGCAATCACGCAAGAGGCGTTCCCACCGTGTCGTTCGACGCATCGTCTCGTTCCCTGTTTCTCAGGGAACTATGGTTACAATAGTAACCTGAGACGTTTTTTACTCATACACTACGGTGCTTGTGGGTGATAAAGACAGAAAATAACTCAATTAAATAGGTGGAAAAAACATACGTTCCCCTGAAATGCTAATTGGGTTTGAGTCTGTGGAACTCTGCCAAGGCCACAATTTTGTGACAAGAGATTTGAAATAACACATCAACGTTCATGATTTACAGTTCAGTTTAAGCCAGTTCATTTTAATCTAATTATCTATTATCTAGATACATTTGAGAATAAAATGTGAGTGGTGCTTACCCATGCAAAGGTCACAAAAGTGATGCTAGGCTATACTACCGGTTTGGGGTCAGATTTATTCATGTTTTTGAAAGAAGTCTCTTATGCTCACCAAGACTGCATTTATTATTTATTAAAATACAAAAACCGTAATATTGTGAATTTTTATTGCAATTTAAAATAACTGTTTTTCTATTTTAATATATTTTAAAATGTCATTTATTCCTGTGATGGCAAAGCTGAATTGCTCCAGTTTTCATGATCCTTCAGAAATCATTATAATATGTTGAGTACTATTATTATCAATGTTGAAAACTGTTGTGTAGATTAATATTTTTGTGTACACTGAGCCTATTTTGTTCAGGATTGTTTTGTTTTTGTCTTACTGCTATTTTTAATTAATTGAATGTCTTTTTTTTTTTTTTTTAATAGAAAAACCTTTGAATGCTAGTGTAATGTCATATACTATGATATTCAGAGGTCTAAGATCCCTCATTTAATGTACTGTAAGTTTATGGTTGTTGTTGTTGTTGTTTTTGCTCGTTCCATCATCCGCCAAGTATAGATTATTATTTCATGACACTTTGGATGCAGTTCATGGATGCAGACGCTCTGACAACATTTACCTTATATTTCAGCTGTGATTTGTGAAGAAGTTTCGGGAGGAATCATCCGTGGAGATGGTGATCTCACTCCAACCGAAAAGGTGCCCGGCAAAGGTAAAAATAAATAATAATAATAATTACATATTAAATTAAAAAAGGTGCAATTTCTTCATATTACCCTTCTGTGCATTCTTTGTAATTAATATATAAATCTTTATATTTTGCACCTTTTCTTTTCCCTTCTTTTTTTTGGAGCTGATTAACTTATATATCATTAGCCAGCAAACAAGAAACTAACTAGGTATTTATGACCAAAACAGGTGATGACATTGCTTTAAATTAAATTACCATCAAGTTTGGATTAGATGCAATGTAAATACACGCTATTTTAATGATATCATTAACTTGCACACCTTGCTCCATTAACTTTTAATTTCTAATCCATTCGTACAAATGTTTGTGATCTAATCTTAGTAGACTGACTGGTATAACAAAGTTGAAAGCCTAAAAAGTAGATTGTACAGTACACTAAACTATAATCATGTTCTCACCATTTAACTGTATGAGAAAAACATAACATTATTTTTTTATATTTTTTATTACATTAACAACAAATACATTTCCTTCACAGGAGATTCTCAGATTGCCATTTTCCCCTCCATATCACCTGATTCAAAGACACCAGGAGCAGACAGTGAGACTACTCAACCCAACACACAGACCCCAGATCAGACCCACTCAAACCCACCTGAAAAAAACAGCGTTACTTCAAAGGTGTGGACACCAGATATTACCTCATTAATATTATGTCAAAACATTTTAAAAATATATATATTCCAAAGGCTATGCCAAGATTGTGTGTGCCATTCAGTTAAGACGACTTTTGGTTTTATATTTTTGGTTTATTTTTGTAGGGTAATGTGGTCTGTGTGGATAAAAAACCAGAGCGCTACAAATATGATGTGCTGCTGAAACTAAAGGCCTCCTCCACGTGTGTAAGTTCTGGTCTGCGTTTATCCTGTAATAACTGGGGAAATAATATTGTATAGTGGGAGAGCTGATTGTAAATCAGTGGCTAGTTTAAAAAGGTTGAACATTTAAGTAGAGTTTGAGAACTCTTTAGTTAAATACAGAACAGTGCTGTGTGCTAAAGCGAGATTAAAGTTGAACAGTGTAGACTAGTTTTTAAAGGGATAGTTCACCCAAAAATTAAAAGTCTGTCATTAAAGGGGGGGTGAAACACTCAGTTTCAGTCAATCTTATGTTAATTTTGAGTACCAATAGAGTAGTATTGCAATCTTCAAATCTCCAAAAAGTCTTTAGTTTTATTAAAAGAAAGATAGGCTGTACTGAGTCTTTCCGGAAAAAAAACGAGCGGGTGGAGGCGTGCCGTGTGGGCGGTGCTTACGCGCCGATAGCTAACAACACAGACATTTAAAGCAGTTTTACTCACCGCCTGCGGTTCCAACGCACGACCGTGAACCTTTATCGTTGGGACTGCTCTATCCTTAAGCAATGGCATTAGACGATCTGCAAATCCGTAGAACTGAACTTCCCTAAAGCCGAGCACAGTGCTTTGATGGGCGTACTGCTTTCGCTCTCTCGCTCTGGTCTACGGGTGCGCGCGCGCGCCCTTCCGGGAGAAGTGCCCTTAGGACCCGTATAAGGAAATTCCGCCCCACCTGACGTCACACACACCCATACTCGAAAAAAACTTTCCGAAACTTGTGACAAACCGGAAGAAGTATTTTTAGCACAGAAATACTCCATCAAACGTACAACTTAATTTTTGAAACTTTGTCCATGTTTAGCATGGGAGTCCAACTCTTTAACAGTGGAAAAAACTCAGTATGCATGAAATAGCATTTCACCCCCCCTTTAATTATAATGTCATTCCCGTAAGACTTTCGTTTGTCTTCGGAAGATCTTTTTGACAAAATTTGAGAGTTTTCTGTCCCTCCATTGACAGCTACGCAACTACCACTTTGACGCTGCAAAAAGTTCATAAAACTAATCCATATGAATTGAGCGGTTTAGTCAAAAATTTCTGAAGAGACTCGATGGCCTTATTTGATGAAGAGATTGAATGTAGGCTTTTATTCCTATAAAATTTTTAATCCAATTAGCAAATAGGTTGTGGGTAGCATATTTGCACCCACATTGTCGAGGTAGATTATTTTATAGGGGAACTACCACAGGCATTACGGTAAAGAGAATTATGTAGTGTAATGTGACCTGTGCGTGTTTTCGTGAGAATCATCCTTTAGCATACACAGCAACCACTCAGATATACCCACACACATTTAAAATGTTAGGAAACCCACAACAAAGAGTGATCTGCATAATCTAAAATAAAAAGACATCATTACTGAGCCTTTAGCTTGCCACACATTATAGACAGACTGCCAGATGCGACTTCTTTTTGCCAACTGTGACATTATATAAGAAGTTGAAGCCTTTTTATAAGTCAGCCTTTAGAGACCCTAAGAGTGTTGTGCTCAAGTCTCATTGGGTGGACCATCATAGAGGCCTTGAGGCCTGCACATCAATGGCATTCCATTACACACTATGGGCGGCCGGCAGTTTGGAATTCATGCCAGGAACTCTGCCAAGATACATAGACGGGCCTCTAGGTTTAGTTTCAGAGCCAGTAGAGTACCAAACTCCCAATAGAGTGAAGTATATACAGTAAAATAGAAGAAAACACATCATCAGAGTAAATTACATGGATTCATATTGTGTATGTGACTAAAACAGACGTATTCGGATGATTTCAGCTGAAATTCAGCACACATTTTACTTTTTTAAGGAAAGTTAGATATAGATCGTAGTCAAAAAGCTTCTGTCCCCAGCAAATATGCCTATGAAAGTTTGCTCGGCTTATTAGAGATATATATATATATCTATTTCAGTATTTTGATATATGTGTTGGTGTTCAAAATGGCATATTCTTATAAAGCTCTTATGGGAATTCTTCTATTCACCAATGTTCCCTTGGAGAACTGTGATTCAGCGGAAAGGGAGGCTGTTGCTATGAGAGAAAACCTGAACATACAGGTTTCATATTACACCACATTCCAGGAAAGAAAGAAATATGGAAGATGGAGAGAGAGAGAAAGAGAAAGAAGGGGGAGAAATGAGAGAAAGGCTTATGCATCACTCTACTTTGATTTTAAATAAACATGTATTTTAAGTGTCCAACATTTATCACAATACAAAACCCTCTCATCCAATAGGAAGAGACTAAAGCTAGGATACAGAGTGTTCTAGAACATCTCTGTGGTGAAGATTGCAAACTGGAAATCTATCAGAAAGACAACACAGATGAGGTCATGGTTTATGGAGACAGCATTGAAGGTTTGTATTGTCTTCTTTGCATTTGCTTGTTTTATATTATTACAAAATATTCCACAAACATGCTATCAATCCTATGGAATCACCAAATATCAATGAATTAATATTAATCCAAATTCAGTTTAATTGACCTGCATTAGTGTGAACTGAAATGTCCCCACCCCATAAAATAACAAAAGTTAACAATTTATTAAATATGATGAAATGTATAAATATCTATCTGGCTTTTTAAAGCCGAATTTTATCTTTTATTAAAAGGTTAAAATGACAGTAGAATTTCTTTGAATTTTGAATTTCTTTGAATTAATTCTTAAAACTTCTGCTTACTGTTTGCTTCCTCAATTCAAATTCAGGAATTGAACTGGAATTATAAAATTCTTATTTAAATTCAACTCTGCTCTACAGACTACATCTGAACAATCAGACTAAACTCTCGTCATTTTTTTTGTTTCATGAAGCTGATCCTGAAGGAATGGCTGGAAAGTTCAACAATGACAACATTACCGATAAGGTCAGCAACACTGAAAAAATGTTTCATGTAATGAAGGATGAAAATGAGAGAATGCACATAGACATCCAAAAGAAATTACACTTAAATGAAGTATGAAATAAGGAAGAGTAAATGTAGCCTGGTTCATCTGCTTTTGGGATTTTGCATAGCAGTGGTTTAATAAAGTGTTACTCCCAGATTCCAGGACATGTGAATAATATCCTCCCTGTTAGGCCTCTGAAACAGAATATTGCCATGTGGTTTAGTTTAGGGTTAAGTTTGGGTGAGGTAAGGCTGTAACTCATTATGAGGTAAATAGCTGTGCTGACAAATCAGATAAACGCACTCTATGATACACATAAACTTAATTCACACAATATTGTAACGCAATGCTATAAAAACCATACAACACCTTCCAGGTAAAAAAGAGAATGTGTTGGTAATGTTTTGTCTCTAAAGGTTGAATTCGATGAGGCGGTGTCTCGTGTGGGCCAGCGCTCCAAAATTGTCCTGATCTCTCTTCTGATCACGGGTTTGCTTCTTGCTGCTCTGCTAATAGCTGGATACCTTCTAAAGGCTCATCGAGGACAATCCAAAGGGATACGACTGGTGAGTGTGACCGTCTAATCACATACCGAATGAATCAAAATTAGGCTTGGGGTAGTAGCGCCTATGCTCAGTGTGTGTATAGCTAATGTCTCTTGTCTCCATATAGGCTGAGGACTCCTTCCAAGTGGATCAAGATAACCAAGGCAACACACTTCTGTCTGTGGCTCCTCTGCCTCAACAGGAGCCTTTGGACAAGCCCATCATTAACGGAGAGTCTCCAGACTCAATGACCAATGGACAGTCCGCCACCCAGACGCAGGTGGCCGATACTCCGATGTAAAGGGCTCGGAGTCAACATCAATCCAATGACCAACAAGACTGAACAGACTTCATGGGTTTTGGGTTATCATACACATTACACAACAACATTAGGAGTGATGAAAACTACAACTGAGATGATGCAGAGAGAAACAATGCTAAAAGTATATATAAGAATAAAAAAAACGTAACGTGAGAAGAGCCTTTTGTGTAAGTCTGCTCCATTTGGGCCTGAAAATGTTGGCAGCATATGAATAACCCTTCAGAAACCACATCTATTATATACAAACATTTACACTTTCAAATATGTTTAAAACTCCAACAATGGAAACATTCTTTAGAGATCTTCCATGCCAAAGCTTCTCTTAAGTAATTTATAAACGGTACAATAAACAGGATTTGTATTATACTTTTAGATGAGACAAAATCTCAAGAATGCATTTTTACATACATAGTAATGGTCAACAATCAAGTATGTTTGTTTATATTATGCATTAAGTTTCATAAAATAATTTGGTTAAACTTTATTTTAAGGTGTCAGTGTTACAGTGTAATTATACATTAAGTACTGAGTAATATTAATGAACTACATGTACTTACTAAGGAATAGTAACGTACTACGTAGCAAAGACACTGTAAAATAAAGTGTTACTAAAAACTTTTACAGCATTTATTAATCAAGATTGATGCTAATTTATACATGTACTTTATAAATATTTTAACATATCACATTGAAGAGTTATAAAGAAGAATTAACAATGAACAATAGTATATTTATGAATTAACATCAATTTAGATGAATAAATGCTTTGAAATGTAAAAGTTGTTCATGATACTAAATTCATAAATGTTAATGAATTGACCTCATTCTGAACTGTTGTCTGCATTCAACGTTTTTTAAAATTAGGATACACTCAATGGGCTTTTGCCTCCTAGTATGCGGTTATCAAGGCCTTTCTTTGACATGGCCAATGTTCGGGTTTTCCTCTTGCTACTTTTATTTGATTTATTTCAGTAATGTTCAGGATTTTGATGCATTTCAGACATTTATGTACTTGGCAGGTGCTTTTATTCAAAGCAATTCGTACATTCAAAATACTTTTATTCGGTATGTGTGTTTTCTGGAAACTAAACTCAGGACCTTGCCATTTCTAGCATATGCTCTACAAGTTTAACTATGGAAAAATGTGTAATAAGTAAAAAGCTTGAGTGGCAGAGCGGTAACTCATTACACAAGTATTGCTAAAAATCCTTGTGTGAGTGACGTCACTCACTAAAAACACATTTGCATGTAGATCTTGATGGTAATGATGAATCACTGACCAGATAGGCCACAGAACAAATGACATTTACCTTTACGGTTTTTGTAATTGCCTATATTTTTATACAAAGTATATTTTGTTGTATACCTTTTTGGATTGGTGTGTAATCTAGACATTCAGTTACTCATGGGGGGGGCATGAATATGTTGTTGTTTTGTGCATGTGGAAATGTATGTGTATGAGTGAATAGTTGTATTGTTTGCTACAGAATAAACACAATTTTCATAATGTTTGACCACCATATCAATAATTTAGAGTGATTAGTATAGTATGTTTATTTGCTGTTATTATTTTGACATTCTGAGAAATCCTGAAAATTGAATAAACGTCTGTTTACATCACATTTTACTAGCCTATATTTAAATCAATTACACTTCAGAGGATTTACTTCCAAAGTCAGCACACAATATCCACAGTACAAAAAAACTTGTAAATATACAATATATTAATATATTAAAATATACAAAATTTTACAGTTCATTATGAATCAGCACATAAATAATCTAAATCTTTGGCTTTGAATGGTTGTTTAAGTAAACGAGTAAGCACAGTGAGGCTAGAAGAAAACACTAGTATGGCAGTAATAATGTCTCCTGGGCCACATCAAACTCGCTACATGCATTAAAATTTCAGTGGATTCACACGGTCATGGATCAGTGAGTGTGTTAAACTCTCTGTGGAGCCCACAGTGGAACATTTTTTACTGTTGTGTGGTGGGTTGTGTGTGTGTGTGTGTGTGTGTGTGTGTGTGTGTGTGTGTGTGTGTGTGTGTGTGTGTGTGTGTGTGTGTGTGTGTGTGTGTGTGTGTGTCATGAATTCAGCAACAGCAGGAAAAAAGACCTACATTGGCAAACTGAAATCAATAACATTCCAAAATCAATTTACCCAATGAAAATAGACAAATGAACAACAGCTAGAAAATAACTAAAGTTTTAGAAATTTAACACTATCTTCATTAGCAACAAAATTATTAATAATTGTTTTGAACAGTGCTGGTATGCATACAAGTAATGCGAGTTATGTAATCAGATTACTTTTTTCAAGTAATGCATTACTTTTAAATTAACAACAAAATATCGGAGTAACGCAAGTTACTTTGTTTTCCCATGTATTGACTGCCAGCTCTCCCGTCCTCATGATGAGAGGCATCGGGAGTGCAGAAGCGTTGTGTGTGAACATGATGGTTATTGTAGATCTAGACTAAATGTGAACATGCATTTACTCCTCTCACTTGCACAAATTCAGTGTTCCTCAAAATGATTTTTTTTTTAAACAGTTTGAGAAAAACTTGTATAGAGTAATATTTAATTACTAAGACAGGGATACCGATTCATTTCACACACACGCTCACACACACACACACACACACACACACACACACACACACACACACACACACACACACACACACACACACACAACACACACACACACACACACACACACACACACACACACACAGATAAGAGATAAACCTGTCAGCTATGTAATCCCAATGAGAACGAACATGAGGGGTGGTTTCACCCAGATGTCATGCCCTCCCCAATGCTCAGTTTTACGACCAACACATGTACACTTCATGCTCTATTCCCAGACACTTCCCTCCACCTCTTTTTCATATGTGTGTGCACTATACTATAAATCACAATGCCTCTGTCTCTGCTGGGGTCTATATTAGACTGCATTGAGAATGACAATGAATCGGTATAAGATGTTGATTATGTCTTTGTTTAACATATGGCTTTTGGAATAAAACGACCAAGCTGACCTATTTTTTTTTTATAAAAATATAACATTACATATTACCATATTACATTAGTGGGCAACCTAGGAAATAGTCCACATTAAGAGTGACAACAACTTCAGCAATGGCTTTAGTGAACAGTATTTTAAGTAAATTTTGCCCCCTAGTGTGTATAAAGAGCTCTTGCATGGCAAGGATGTTACTGGACAATAATAATCTGCTTTAAAGCAGTGACAAAAGGAAGAGGTAAAACAATAAACTTGTTTTTTTGTCACAAACACTTTCTCAGCATGCGCTTGGTAAGGTTTTCTCTCTATCAAGAACAAGAAATGTGAAAAAACAAATTAGGGTATAAAAGTGATTTTTTTTTTGTTTTTGTTTTGGACCAGTAGCTATTTTCCTTTTGTTTCTGATGCTAAAAGTATATTAAAAAATGTATTATTATTACAATTGGTAGACATAATAAACATGAAATTATTTAACTGAAAACTGTTCTTTCCTTACTGGTTAGTCAAAATATTAAATATAGGCCTATCATTTGAACAGCAAAAATAATTACTAATGCAAAGACTCTCCTGTAAAATGACAAAAATTAATGCAATAATATTACTATGGAGTAACGTAGTTGATCTCATTAAACATCTTCCAATAACATTTGACAAGCAGAAAGTGATCAAATAATTTGTCATACACATGTGCTCTTATTTGATATTTAGTTCGTCAAAGTGATTACTAAATTTGATAATATGATGCAATTAATCTAAACATTTATAAATGTTTTCTATACAAAAACATGGAGGAAGGATTTGTGTTATGACAGAAAATGTTATTGCCAATTGTCCTTACTATAAGATTACATAAGCGAGATTAACAGTGCGTCAGATCTTTTTAAACACGATGGAATGCTTTTAAACAGATGGTTTCTGTAAACTTGGGCTCGAACCTTTTGTTCTCTTCTATGAGACGTTGCGACAGTGTCCAGCGATGCGCATTAAATTGTGGCCTATACCATGTGACCAGTACAATGTTTGTAAACATGCGTCAAGCACATGTGATCCAGAAGTGTTTTGGAACGTCACGTGTAACGCGCTGCAGCCAATCAGACGCCGGGGGAGTGTCTGTGGGGGCGGGGCTTGAGAATTTCGCACTGGAAAAATCGATAGGGATCTTGTAATGATGCGAGGAGACTATGTCTCAAGAAAGGAAACTGAGGAGTTGGGTCGGACTGAAACAAGTGAAGAGTGCAGGCATCCATGGCATGCAGGTATTAAGAAAAAGATGACACTGGAAGTCAATCGTTTGAATGTAGGCTATACATGTAAGTAGAAGAATTATTTTTTATATAGCCTATGATTCATTTATTTGTTTGTAAACCAGGATAATAATAGGCTAGTTATTTCCTTTTAAATATCTTAATATTTAGTTTAACACAGTTAATAAATATTAAATTACAAATAATTTTTGAAGAATTGATGTCATCACTTAAAATCTGAGAGCGAAGTGTAGGCTACTGATAATTATCCCAACAGGCATATTAGTTAGGATATATTACTGCGTCATAGCTATTGCGACAATATGGAGATTCGTTAAGGAATTTCGCCTGCGTAGAGATTTCGTGGAGCGCTCCTTATTTATATTAACGCGTAACGACTGATCATGACATAATCATAAGTGAGTGTTCCAGTCTCATCCAACTGGATGCGTCGCATTCAAGACAACGGCAGGAATGGGATGCTGCGCGAGCAAGAGATGCGTTGCGTAGGCTACGTCAATATAAGAAGTGCGCACTTTTTGTCGATTCAGATTAATCCGTTTTAAAGAGGGACCGTAAAGACCGTAAAGTGTTATTGTCAAGAAATAATTGTGGATCAACCATTAAAAGGAGCTTAACATACCTTTGGTTGCCTGTTTTAACACCACAACTTTAGAAGGATAGACTTTTCAATAAACGAATGCTTATGACGTCAAACTGCGACATTGTCGGTCTTATTCAGCGATTTAACAATAAACTTGCAGTAGTTATTTGCTAGTGCGCACTTGACTATACGAGGTAAACAAATCATTAGCGCAGTGCTCACTTTTCCCTCTAGGTGGCGCAGTCAGACCTTGTTGAATGTACTGAAACAGGTAGGCATGTCATACTAATAATCTTTTGCCCATATTTTATGTATTTATTTACAGAAATGCAATTTTACTAATAAAAAGACTTTTGGACGTTATATTTGTGTTTTTTAAACACCCCTAGCTTATTATTATGTTATATAAGAGTTAAGAGAACAGAGATAAAGAGAGGGAGATATAATGTTCTTATTAATTCAGAGATCACTTCAAAACAAAGTGTTATATTTAGTGTCTGGCCTGACTTTTGTCCAAGAAAAATATATTGGCCAAAAATATGAAATATATTTTCATATCCTTTGCTATATATATATATATATATATATATATATATATATATATATATATATATATATATAAATTCTAGACCCAATAATACAATTAGTGATAGACCATACAGTTTAAGATATTCCTAAGTCAACAAGTCCCTAAAGACATCTTTACAGTCGCCTCAAGAAATATGAAATGATATTGGGAATAAGGCAGAGGTTAAATAATATAAAAAATTCTGTATCCCAAAATAAAATGTCTGTTTAATCTTCTAACATACTGCATGTCTCACTGTTTGCAATCTGCTGACTGTATATTTACTGTTGTATTTTCTCTTTTCCACCCCATTTAAACGGCAGATTCTACGCTTCGATAAAGACGCCTTTCCCTTTAAGAGTTGGATCAGCATTACACAAGCGGTCAGGTGCGCAGTTGCAGCAAACCAAGAATAAACTGATGTACATAAGTGAAAATGAAACTTGTAAACAAATGCTCTCCCTCCCTCTAGGTCACTCCCTATGCTTTTCTATTGTACGTATTCTATTGACTCAGGTCTAAAGTAATTCAAACATTAGGTACCTCGACTCTCAGGTGTGGGTATAGGTGCACAAAATCTCACAGCTTACTTTCAAGGTAAAGTATAGGAAAAAGGTTTAATATAGTTACCTTTACAAACTATTCTCTTCAAAACTATCTTTACAGAATGATGCTCCAGTATGTGTAGTATAGCATCTTTAGCATTTGGCTATTCTCTATTTTGTTTTGCAGTGCCATCTCCTCTATATGCTGCTCCTGGAAGCTGGATTCAAATGGTGCAATAGAGTACTTTATGGCATCTAGCACCATTTGAAATCAGTGTTCTTGGGTCGGTCCTGACATCACATGGGACGGGAGACCTAAATGCTGTGGACTACTGAAATTTTAATGCAACATTTGTGATCCAAGTCTTTGCATGTCTGATTTGCACAAGCTTTACACATTGAATAAAATAATGATTCTTAAGTGCTACATATTCATGTAATTCCTCTACAATACTGCAGTACCACTGCATGCAATATATATAGGATCTCTGTTATAATAACATATCCAGTTTTAAATAGTTTGTCATTGTGTTCTAAGAAGCTTCAGTGGTCAGATATTTGCAGTTTGCACTATAGTTTTTTAAAATATACCATGTATAAAATATAAACTATTTGTAATAAAAATCACAGAAATATGATGATATCCATGATAAATAATAGTTTCCTAGTTAAAATATCTAGGAAGGGGGAGAGATGATGGAAAGAGAGGGGGACTGGGAGTTCATATCACAGGTTTAAGAACAGTCTGATCTGAACGCCTGTTTTGACTCTTTTTTATTCTTCGTGCCAAAAATGTATTACAGAGCAGAGTAACTTGTTAAATATCTTTACTTAATTACCTGATACATTCATCTTGTTCACCCTGGACCTTGCAGCACCAGAACCGTCTCAGAACCTCGCAAATAAATATAACGTTATATTTTACGCATCTCCGTTTAATAAAATAAAAAGGTCGTGTTGTAAGTGCAAAAATGAAGACTGAATGTTTTTTTTTTCCACCGTGGCACATGTGTGTATCTTAAATTACATAACTACATGTGGCGAAATTTGCCATATAACGATTCATCTCCAAAGAGGAGATTCAAACAAATATGATAGAAAGATAAATCTGCTTGTAGTACTGGTGACATCATCAACAAGCGCCTGACGCTCACTCGCTACGTAACTCATTAACCATTTCAAATCTTCACCACTAGATGGCACTGTGTGACCTCAAAAGTGCATTATTATAGCCAGACAGACCGATCCAAAACACGATGAAACGGTTCAAGACTCTGAACTAGCAATACCCTTTTTTTGTCACCAGTCCTACTCCCGATTCCTCAGACCTAATAATTTTTTTTTAATTTATTTTATTTATTCTTTATTGAACATGTTAAAAAAAATAGATAAGAACAAAAATCAACAACAACAAAAAAGATCATCAGCAGATGATCCAAATAACAGTCATGTTCAAAGGGGTCAGGAAGAAGTTAGTATAACTTTTATTATCCTACCCCCACTTCAATGATATTTTTTAACTACTTAAATTCTTTGCATCCCTTAGATATTCAGACTAACCAAAATTCATCACAAATACATCACATTTTTGATGTAATGATCGAGAACGCTCAACAACTGGGTTTCGAGTCGACACCGCGACACACATTTAACTTTTGAACTTGGGATCACTTTCCCAACATCTGTAACTGATGCCAGTTGATTGCATTTAATGGTCTAATAACGCATGCTTATATTAAAACCGGATGTATTCTGCTGCTTGAGAGAGCATGACAGTGACAGCTGATTGAACAACTGAGATCCCAGCAACTGTGAGAACTAGCATGTGTTATTTCTAGCTGCTGTTAAGTGAGCACCAATGCCAAATTTCACTTAAACAGGCAGTCTTTTAGATATTTTATAAGTATTAAAATTGCTGTCCACAATATGAGGGACATTGTGCTAAATGTGTTCTCGTTGTATGTTTGAGGCCCAGGAAATGTGCTGCATTCAATGTCAAATGCTAGAAGCTCTTTCCTTCTTCAACAAGATAGGCTTCAAATAAATGAATAAAAAGGATGTACATTTCCTTTCTGCCAGGAAGAGATCTTTTGTCATACAATTTTAAGAGCAACACTATAAAAAAGAACAATCAACAACAAATAGTCTGACTCCTGAATCCCATAAAACCTGTGGTTTGTCGACCATGTGCATGAATTGAGCAACAGCAAGCTTATTAAATTCTTTTTTAGATGACCCTATAAATAAAACAGTCTAGCCTACATTTTGAGTGGTCTGGTGGTAGCTGACGTATTCTTGTGGTTTTACCACAGCATGAGTAGCCTATACACCTCCATTCAATATCCCTTCATTAATATAAGCATAGCCTACACCCTAAACAATGAATCATCTGCAGTGCTTCTTCATGTGGCCTTTCAGGAAGATGACATAGCCTACATTATATCCTTAATTATACTACATTGATTTAGGCCTAATGGTTAAAGGTTTTTCTGTAAATCTTCACTTTGCAGTCTACTTACAGATGACCAACTGTTATTGGAAGTCGTGGACCCTCGACTGCAGTGTGAAATGATCTGTGTAAATGAGGAAGCTTACTCAAACATATAACGAAAGGCCCGGGTTACTATGAGATAAACCCACTGAGAAGTTTTAACACTGATAATGGGTTCATTCTTCCAAGTAAGACTGAGAATAAACCTACTGTGATCAGCAATTTTACAAGTTCAATTTGCCCCATTCCTTTCAGTGACACAAGAACTCAAGAAACCATTCTTTGCAGTTTATGAAGGCACGTTGTCCTGCTAACTGGTCTTAATGCAGTTAGCGTGTTAGAAACATTTTATTCGATTTTTAGTGGTGCTACACTCTTCAAAATGTTCACTGGGTTTCTATACTATAGCATTCTTATATTTATGTGATGTTTAATTCATAAAAATTGAATCAAAATAAAAAATTAATTAAAACTAAATGAATTAATTAAAACTAAATCCAAAAATGGTCCCATGATGGAAACCTCTAAAAGGTATGAAGTGCCTGAAATAACTCTTTGAAGGGATAGTTCACTTTTTTAGTTCACAAAAAAATAAAAATTCTGTCATCATTTACTCACCCTCAAGTTCCAAACCTGTATGAATTTCTTTCTTCTGCTGAACACAAAAGCAGATATTTTGAAGTTGGTAACCAAACAGTTGATGGTCCCTACTGACTTCCATAGTATATATTTTTTCCATACTATGGAAGTCAATGGGGCCCCCATTTGGTTACCAATATTCTTCAAAATATTTTTTTGTTGTTGTTCATACAGGTTTGGAACAACTTGAGGGTGAGTAAATGTGACATAATTTTCATTTTTGGGTGAATGTCCCCTTTAAGCTTCTATACGTAACCTTTTTTTAAGAGTTACCATCGCTATTTTTATTGAACAAACTAAGGTTAGGGATTTCAAAAAATGACTAAGCCTATAGTTTAGCGTTTGACTCAATGTTGACTAAGCGATCTGACTTACAATTTAAAATCAGGAAACAATCAAATGGATGGAAACAATTAGCAACCACATAACAACATCTTGTCCACCCAGTTTTCCACACTTGCCAAGCAGCAAGTTTTGCTCTTCAATAATTAAAAAATAAATGAATAAATAACATTTTATACATTTTTGATAAAATAAAAAAGCTTATTATAATTTGAAATCTTACAGCTTTTTGAGAAGAACATTGAGAGTTTCTCTTTGATTTCATGGGATTGCCCAAGGTCTCTGAATAGCACATTGTCTAAATGACTCAACAGTTGATGAAGTATTTGACTTGAATAGCAACAACTATCTCTGCCATTGTCCTGGTAACCACGTTGTTGTTTGGTCTACTGCTGACGTAAAAGGAATTCTTTTGAAAGGGGAGTACAACATTTAATAACTCGGTGTCAGGTTTCCTCACCATATGGTCACCGAAAACCTGATCCAGGATGTGCTGCACTATCAAAATCTGACTAAAACTGCACTTTTTAAAAAAAGTGAAAAGACATGAGTGGAAACATGTGCCTTTTTGGGAGATCCTTTTGGGCGGATTCTTGATTACGAGATGGGGAAATTCTGAGGTCAGCGTTTAGTCATACTTGAGGGAGAGAACACATTCAAGTATTCAAAACATCTTTATTAAAATATACAAAAATACAATCTTGTTTTCATCATTAACTGGAAGCAAAACATTATATAGCAATTATAAATAAATAAAATATTTAGTATAAAGTATAATATTGAATTGTTAAACTTCAAGCAGTCCACTTGCATGAGCAGCGCTAGAACAAAGGAGCCGTCCGATTGTTTGCCCTGAAGTGGAGAGTTCAGAGAAAACACATTAAGGAAAATGAAACATCGCTGTTATTCAACACAAGAACACATTACGAATAATTAATGGAGATTATTTTGCAACTAATGCCAGAAAAAACTACGAGTGTATTAGTCTGAGATGAAGGCATTTGTGACTGTACAACAAAAGAAACCTCATATTAAGCTTATGAAGATTTTGACGGGTAAATACCTTGGGTTTACATACTTTGATTTAGCAATAACTCTCCTTTTGTCCTCTTGTCTTCTCCAGTATTGTATGAACTATGCACCATTATCAAAGGAGGAGAGAGAGTCATTATAATACATTATTTATTGGACACATTCATTTTTTGTTAATATTCAATTAGCCATTCGTTCTGCGTGCTGTTTGGATGTAATTAGTATCTGCTCAGACATTAGCTCTGCAAAGTTATTTTTGTCATTTTGTTAGCAGCACCAGACCAATCTTTCCTTTGTGACAGCAGACCTTTTATTTAAAATGTGTTTTTTTTTTTTTGTGCCCAGACATACTGTAATGTTTTTTCACATAGAACATCAGCAATCATTTCTTTTTGAGATTAAGGTTACTTGTAAATAGTTAGCAAACTGGTGAGCATGCTGGAATATTCCAAATAAATGTAAGGGTGGACACCTTAATGAACTTCCTTGAAACCTTGAAGTTCTGTCAATGTACAACAGACACTAATTATTAATTGAGAATTTAAAGTGCCCCTATTATGCTATTTTAAAGGCCCTAATTGTGTTTTGGAGGTCTCCAACAATAGGTTTATCCAAGGTCAAAAAAATTATTCTTTTTCTCATAATATACATTGCAGCCTCAACTATTTTCTTTCAGTCTCTGAAATGGTTTGATAAAGGAGAATTATTTTTTTATTGCAGAGAGCCTACAATTCTCTGATTGGTCAGAGACGGCCCAAGCTTGTAGTGATTGGTCAACTGCCTCTTGTCAGAAACAAACGCCCAATTACCATATCTGAATTTCCTCACAGTGAAATGAACTGTAGCATTGCTGTCGAGCAAATATCAATTCGAGCCTGAGTCCTCATCTTTTGAAAGTGCGTGCAAAGTGGATTTTCATGAACATGTCAATGGCAAAACTCTTCCAGGCCTCAGCTTACAGTGTTTGAGGGCGGGTCAAAGAAGAGGTTGTTCATGGGAAGCCAATGAAGACCATGGCTGGCAGTTTGTTCAAAATCCCTCAATAATACCCCTCTCTGACTAAAGCCGTTAGAATTGTCCGACTCTCCCCCACCATCCAACAACCCCCCACAACTCCCTTTGTGGGAGACAATAACTCCATTTATCCTGCACTTTGATCTTTGAAAGATCAAGGATCTTTGAGCCCTTTTACACTACCAAAAGCTATATCACACACTACATGATACACACTACAAGGTAATATCCAAAAAAAAAAAACATAATAGGGGCAATTTAAAAGTGAGCTGCAAATCAACTATAAATCAAGCACAAGGACAGCTAGCTTCCTTGACAGTGAAAACATGCATCTAAGTGAAGAATTTTTTTGTCCCCCCTTATCATAAACGAAGAGCATATGAAAAGATGGAATTCATGCAAGAGACAGGCATCAAGTCAACGCATGTCTAAAGCAGCATGCAGTTAAAGCAGAGAGACAGTCTGCCATGCTTAGGTCAGCTGAGCTAGAATGACTTTAAAACATTCGACAGATTAAAACATATACTCACCCTCTCTGTTTATATTTATGAATCAAAACTAAAATAATTGCTGTGATTATACCAAAGCCTGTGGACAATATTAAAATATTATATTATAAAATATTAAACAGTGTAGTAAACAGTAAAAGGTGTATACACACTTTCGCTCAAAAGTATGAGGTCAGTAATAGTTGAAACAAGTCTTTTATGTTCACAAAGGCTGCATTTATTTGATCAAAAATGCAGTAAAAACTATAAGATTGTGAAAAAAAATATTACAATTTAAAAATAACTATTTTCTATTTTTTTATATTTTCAAATATAATTTATTATCGTGATGGTAAAGTTTTCAGCACCATTTCTCCGGTCTTTAGTCTCACATGATCCTTCAGAAGTCATTCTGATTGTGCTGCTAAATATTTTTATAGAAATGGTGATATATTTTTAGGATTATAAATAGAATGTTAAAAATAACAGCATTTTGAATGCATCTTTTGTAACATTAAAATGTCTGTACTGTACTTTGATCAATTTAATGTGTCCTTGTTGAATAAAAGCATTAATTTCTTACAAAAAAAAATGCAATGACCCCAAACTTTTGACAAGTACATATATAAAAATAAACATAATTTTATATTACAGTCTATAGTTTAGTCCAAATCATTCAGATGCTTACCGACAAAAGCACTCAAGGCAATCACATAACCACTACCTGAAAGATCAACGTTGTGTTATTAGAAATACATGAACACAAGGAAATAATCATTTAATTAATATGTTACAGTAGTGATCACTCCTCTTACTTTAAACTTGAACAAGACAAAATAACTCATTATCATCATTGACTGTTATGGTGACATATGTAGCATGTCAAACACAGCTCTGACTTCAGTAACCGCACCCTGAGGGTTATACAGTCAGACATTATATTAGGTAGCAGATGTATCATTGGCTTTAACGGATGACTCACTCTGTAATTCAAAATTGAGCTGTTCTTCATGTTTTCCTGCAATAAAATACATCAAATAACCATTACAGCATACCCATTACAAATGATCAGGAATCAGAATAAAGAATGCTACATGGGCTGGACTTCCTACCAAGTGAATGGGTGTTGGCTGTGGCTGAGACTGTGGTTGTGACTGTTCCTGTTGTTGTGGCTGTGATTGTTTCTGTTGTTGTTGTGGTTTTGTCTGTGGTAGTGCTTGCTGTTGTCTGTGTCATGACGACTGAAAGAAAATATCAGCATGTCGTCATCTACTTTTGCTACCTTCTTCAATACAACATGTTGTAAACATCTCAGCAGTTCAGTTGATGGCAACATACACTGTAAAAAAAGTTAACTCATTATTTTGAGTTATCTTTTTGCATGGGTTTTTTTTAGTTTAACTAACTTATTTCGATAAGTTGAGGACAAGAAAACTTAAAATTTCTTGTTGTCTGGACAATCTAGTTAAAAAAATAAGTTGAAATAACTAAATTGCTAAAATATTTTTTACAGTGTACCTTTACAAAAAAAGTATACTTCTGATTCATTTTATCTTAAGTAAAGTTCAAGTATATTTTTAAGTATGCTTTATGTAGTAAGCATTCAGTACTAATATCAATGCACTTGTACTATTTCAGCCACCTCAACCCTGATATCAGCTCAGTTTGACACATTTTTGCAATGAAGAATGCAGCAGAGTTTCCGTTGGAATCAGCGCAGGAAACGCTGGAGATTCTGTACGGGTCTACTTATCACACTCATATCATGAAATCACACCTTGGGGGAAAAAATCCCATCCATTTTAGCATTCAGAAGGTTAAGCTTACCTTGAACGCAGACAGGAAGGGTAGACCAGCCACTCTCTTCACACACTGACGTAGCAAAACCCTTCATCCTGTAACCTGGCCAGCATTCAAACGTGGCTTTACTTTTATAAGAGTATGGAGGATTTCCTTCAGTCTGGTTACCGAAACTAATTTCAGGAACTTGACATTTAATTTCTGAGAATAGAAAGGAAACTGGATTTAAGTTAAAAAAAAAAAATCTGTAAAGCAGGAAATACTGGCAGAATGGAGAATGCCAAATATAGTAATGAAACCACATCAGGACGTACATCAAGACATCTGGATTGGAACACTGCAGCATGCATGGAACTTCAGAAATGTGAAGTAGAGCCCAATAAAATGTCAAAACAACATTCCTAATCGTTTTATAAACCAAGACTATAAAACTTTATCTGGAAAGAAACATTTACAGAAAGATTTCTGTTTTAAACATTACTTAAATGTTTATCAGTTCTTCAATATCAGGTTTGCCAATAAAGGGCTCAATTTGGTGGGACGCATTAAAAAAAAAAAATCACACCCATTATACCACATTATACCTTTTACATTTTAACAACCATTCATTCTCAGGACAGAAACAGTAGCATTTTAAGTTGAATGGGTAGATATAGCCCAAAATCACATCAGAGATAAAAATAAAATTTCATCTTTTTAGATTGCAAAACAATATTTCATAGATATATTTGCATTTGAATGATAATTAATAACAATTCATGTTTTAGTTCATATTAATATACTGCCATATTGTGTAGTAATAAGTAATAATCATCATAAATATGTATAAACATAGTTTTATTATTAATCTAATTTAATCAGCCAAAATAAATCTAGTAATATTAATATAAAAAAAATATTCTGTGTATTGGTTAGTGAACCCCTAAACAAAAATGCTTGGTATTGTTAATAAAAAAAATCCTCTTTTCACTATTACAACTCTCACTTTTTTTCTTTCTTTTATTGCATACTCCATAGCACTGCTACACACAGCCACCTAATACCCCCAATCTGCTCTAGAAGGATACATCTACAGATCACATCAACATATACAACTAACATAACTTTAAAAAAAATATCCATAAATCATAAAAGGCCTGAAGGAACTGCTGAACAAGAAAAAGGCGACCTTCAGGTATAGGTTACCTAGAGTTGCAAGCTAAGGCAAACATAAATAAACAGGTCAGTAAGGGAACCAAACAATAAAATGCAATAAAGAGAAAGGGCAATGAAACTGTGTTGTGCAAGAAAAGCAAGATGAGTTCGGCAGGCTACTAGAGATGTTCCACCAGTTCTAACATGCTGTTCCCTGATGCTTATACAACACCTGCGCAGGTGAGTCTGAATACATGCTCAGACTATGTAAGGGTCACATTGGGGCACTATGGTAAGCCTATTATAAGCGTTTATATTTTTGACCTGACGGGATGGTTTTCGCGGGAAATTGTGTACATACGTCACGTTTTTATTACTCAACAGATAAGTTGCCATATGTCGCTCTCTAACAGAGTTCATTGTAAAGCGTTACCTATTGTGAAGGGTCTTTTCATTATGGGTTGTTGTAGACCTATGCTGGAATTTAGTTTTAAAGAAGTTCCATGTCTATTAATGCGTATAGCTACAGTAAAGTCTTCAGCTAGTCAGCTTTAGGGCCTTTTCATCTACACTGGTTATATCTCTTAAGCCTAGTAGTATTTATAACTAGTAGTTATAAATAAGGAAGTGGATGCATGCACCATTTGTTTTTCACTGAGGAGCCGAGTGGAGCCCGGAGTCAGCAGTGGTCCAGCAATAGTGGCGACGGGACTACGTTCCCTTTCAGTCGCTCACGTCCGACGTAGTCGACCACTCCACTGGGGGGATAGCCTCGTAACCCCTCACCGCTTCTCCGTCAAGGGTAGTGGGGGGGAGGAGCTACTCGGGCAGATTCTGGCAGAGAAAGGTGCCGTCCACAACCTGGTAAGCTCTCCATGCACTTTAGGAAAGTAAGGCACTGGGGCGGCGGGTTGAGAACCAGCACGGCCCGCCCCGAGAAACCCATCATCCAACCGTGTTCGGGACACGGTGGAGGATTCCACTCGAGCCCGACAGCCTCGGCGGCCCATTTTAGCATAGCTGACCATCTCTGGATCTGGCTCGAGCAACGTTACACTCCCAGAGGGAGATAAAGCAGCCGAGTCATCATCTTCAGAGGTCAGCTCACCCTCCGATGCTGCAATAGGCATCCTGTCTTCTGAAGGGCCCCCGAATTAAATGACGGTCAGTCCATTACAGTGGGACCAGCGCGCTCAACAGGGAGCTCCACCAGCTGCGGTGTGATAGAGGAGTGAGGGGCCCACAGGGATTGGTGATCGGACAGGGAAGCCATCACTATAATCCTCCGATCACCCATCCCACACGACACCCTGGGGTGCGGCAAAGGCGAGTCTTGATCTCAACACCGCGATAGTCATGTTCTCGCAATGGGAACATGAACTATCCACAAAAGCTGCTTCAGCATGCTGTAAGCCCAAGCACGTGATGCAACTATTGTGACCGTCCGAGGGGGACAGGGAACGACCGCATCCAGAAACGCACGGGTGGAATGACATCTTGAAAAAGACGCAAACTCACCTGTGTTGCTCTTTCAGGAAATGGGACCCTTCACAAGTGCCAAAGCACACAGGGGAATGACCGCGGCAACACTGACAGGAGATGGTGCAGCCTGTAACAGTGAAGCACTCAAACCAACCGTCAAAAACACACAAAAATGTGATGCTGTTAAAACAGCAGTTGAGAGCTCAAAGCTCGCGATCACCGCTGCACTTGCGCTGTAGAACCACCAGCACTGGGAGAGTCTTCCAGAAGAACACAGACACACTCGTTTGTTGAAAACTTCAACACTCTTCAGAGACATCGACACCAATCGGCTCCGAAGCGAAAGACAAATGGTGCATGCATCCACTTCCGTATTTATACCCACGCTGCAGGGAGGAGTTTGAGATGCATTGGCTCATTTTATCAATACTCGAAGATGACAAGCGCACAGTCCCGCAGAGCCGAAGCACGACTAAAACAATGTTCTTCTGCATAATACCTGCAGTTGTTTTTTGTTTTTTTAAAAGCTAGAGGGCCAAAAGTTACATAGGGTGTTTCTCAAATGGAAGGCTACATCCTACCAAAGCTACCTCCTTTTTTAGTCCCGTCCTTCTGAGGCATGAAGGCTAGAGTCCTCATTTATTTTGTCTTACATTTCATAATAAACCTAGACAAGCTCAGTACCGACTCCTTTTATTTTCCGTCCATTTATTTTCGTGAATTTAAATGTGTGCGAAGGATTCTGGTTGATTAAAGGCCACGAAGGATACATCCAATGCATCCTTCAAAACAGCTCATGCATTCCCTAGGACTCAAAGCCATGACCTTAGCGTCGCTAGCGCCATGCTCTACTGCTTGAGTGACAGGAATGCAGCAGTGTTGAGCATTTGATGATTGTGTGTGATTTTATGCTTGGAATATACTGGAGTAAAAACTTTAATTTCAAAAACTAACCTTTGCATTCTGGAGGTGGTGAATTATATTCCCAGTTTTCCCCACATTTAATGATTCTGTTTCCAGAGAGGGTGTAGTTTTCATCGCAGGAATATTCAATGACATCATCAAACTCCGGAATGTTCCTGGGCTTGATAAACTTTCCATGCTCAATTGAAGCTGGCTCATCACACGTTATCACTATGAAAGACATGATGACAGAGGCTGCTAAGTTGTTCTAGACAACATTGATGTTAATATTGAATGTGCATAAGGGTTATTATAGTTTGCTAAAACTGAAATCATAAAAAAAAACATTTTCGTTCCTTAAAATAAAATAAATGTTAACTAAAAAAAAAAAGAATGCAAAGATGAGGACTCACATGTACATTCAGACTTTCCGCTCCAGCCAGATACAAGACATTGCCTGAAACTTGATCCTTCCAGGTCATATCTGGTTTCAAGACAAAAGAAATAAGTCATTTGCTACATTTTGAGTGCAATATGGACAGCAGAGGCCACAGCAGTTCTTACCCCCTCTCACATTTAGGTTTTATGAAGGCACCAAACAACGTTCCATTTGGGATGGAGTAGTTCATATGTGGTGAAACTTCAGGTAATCCACAGTCTATCTCTGAAATGGGTGCAAACACAGAAGTTTACAACATATATCTTTTGGACACCATTTTGTTAGAGGGAACGGCCCAATTAAAAAAAATCAAAAGTTCAATTACTTTTACAGATTAATTCCACAGCACTCCAATTCCCATTCGTGCAGGTGATTGAATTTGAACCTTCCTCTCTCCTGTCCTTTAGTACACTCCACATATGCTTTGGAATCCTCTGGGAAATTATTTTTTTGTATGGATTCCGCAGCCAAGATAAATTTGCCATTCAAATCAGGAACCTGACAATCTGCTAAATAAACCACAGACACAAGATACATAATCAACCAAAATACATCAAACGTTCAAAAGTTTAGGGTCAGTAAGACTTTTTTTCTTTTTAAAAATAAATTGTTATAGTTAGGACACTTTCTGTTCAATTCAAATAAATACAGTTCTTTTGAATCCTGAAAAAACATATCATGGTTTACACAAAACATTAAGCAGCACAATTGATTTGAACATTGTTGATAATAAGAATAAATGTATTTCTGAGCACTAAATAAGCATATTAGAATGATTTCTGAAGGATCATGTGACAATGAAAACTGGAGATGATGCTGAAAATTCAACTTTACTACAGGAAGAAATAGCAATTTAATGATTTTAAAATGCAAGGCCTAATATTTCACAATGTTACTGTATTTTAATATGTATTTTAATAAAAGAGACTTCTTTCAAAAACATAAACAATTTTACCAACCCCAAAATTAGGGTAGTAATGTTCATTTTAATTATTACAAAGCCTGAAAGCAGTCAAATGTATGCACTTGACAGTTGTATGGTGGCTCCACCTACAGGAAAGTTCCCAAAAAATATATTTTATACCCTGTTATCAGAACGTTGTTTTTTCACTTTATTAATTTTAGAGATTCTGTCACAAAAAAAAAAACTTTTCAATCAAAAAAAAAAAAAAAAAATCCACATAACTTTATGTTGAAAACGCAGGAAAAAAATGTAAACAGTATTAGGCTAGTGTTGTTATTATTATTGTTGTTTTTTTGTGTTCAGCTATTCAATTAAACACAAGTAACTGTCTGTCTACCTCAGAAACAACTCTTTAATAAATTGTTCAGGCTATTTAAATGCACTGAAACGTTTTTGTAGTTTAAACTTACATGGGTTTAAAAACAATACTCTAGACGTTTAATTTAAGTCACTGGTGAGTAAAATCAGCTTACCTTTCACTACAGATAGCAGTGAAAACGGCAGCAGAAGCAGCGGCCAAGACTTCACACTTGACATCGTCTCTAAAATAGATTTTTCTTTTTAAACACTTGTCGTAAATATACAACAACTGAAAGAACATTTAGCGGACTGAATGCATAAAGATGAAACAACAGGAAAACACTACACGGACAAAGATATTCCCCATGATAAGTTCACTGGTCACGTTCCGGAGAATGAAATAAAAAAGTTGATATTTAAAGGAAAAGGCGCTTCATGGATTCGCATACACGACTCACTCAACATTAGAAGGCAACCATAGAAACACCCGCATTATATGACGTCTAAGTCCTGCCTCCTAAATCTCCTCCCCTGAGACTAAAATGTAAATTAGCTGTGTTACTCGTTATGAATACTTGCGTGCTTACTGTGCAGCTCGCAAGTAGCCTATGTATATTTGTTGACAGTATGATATATTAGTTTTATTTGTCAACTAGCCTATACGTAGGTCTAACTGCAACTTCAGCAAGGACGGATTAAATCAAAATTGACAGTAAATACATTTATAATGTGGCAAAATATGCATAGGCTATAGTTCAAATAAATGCTGTTTGTATGAACTTAATATCAAGGATGATATTAAGTTTTGGAAGGCCTATGTATCTGGTATTCCATAAACAGAAAATATGCATGCACAGTACAGGCATAGTAGTATATTCCGTTTTACATTGTGGATGACTTTGAGATGTAAACATGGCAAAAACATCTCCAAAAGCTGTGCATGATTAAGTGTGTTTATTGTACAACATAACCTAATGACTTCTGTTGCTATTGAATGCATCTATACGCCTATTCGAATAACAAAACTCTAAAAAATCAAATGAATCCAGTCTGGTGAGGTCTTGAAGGCAGTCTCCACTTTCCATCTACAGATTTAAATGGAATGTGTGAGTCAGTGTAAGGGTGTTCCCCAGCAAACTCTAATGTGATTATGTTTAACAGTGCCTAGTTACAAGGATGTTTTCCTCTGTCCATTATGGTAACTATTTATCATGTCTAATTGCTCACATCAGCATTATGATTTATTTTGTACTTTTTATGACATCTTGCTGTGTTTTGGGATACATTGCTAACTTCAGTGTTTGTATTTCCATACCAATCTAAACCACGGTTTATGAGGTTATATATTATGTTACATGTTCAACCACAAAAAAGTTGAATGATTTTAAACCCAGGCGCAGCTTAACCACGGCTGACCCTTCAGAAAAAAAACTCTGATCATCAATGTTAATATCTTTCCAGAAAGTAAAATAAACACCAAGGAAAATGTGAGGCACACCCATGATAGTTTCAATGTATTAGGCAATTTTTTCTTCCTCTTTTATCAGAGAATCTGAATTACCTCCATTCCATTAACTATTTGAAACGGTCAAAAAAGGGGTTAGACATTTATATCAGACTCCAAATGTGCTCTCTGCTTTTATCTCAAAAACACGCACTCCACCCATTTTCTTCTCATCTGAGCAGGGAGATAAAACCTCATTCTGCCTTTCCTTATTTATAGCAGAACCTGCTCTGTTTTTCATCAGCTTGTCCACAGCCATTAAGGTTTAAACTTTAAAGTGGGTGAAGTTCAAAAATGGCTACTAAAGTTTGGTTAACAGTAAGGAAAAACTGTATGTAATTTTACAGTAATTAAAAAGAACAAACTTATATTTTATAGTGAAAGAGCGTAAACTGACATTCCCAGAAGTCTGTGTGACACTTCACATTGGATGGTTTTTCATTTTAATTCATTATAATTCTTAGTTTTTTTGTTATCAGTTATGTAGGCCTATAAGTGTTCCCTTTCGAAAGGACTCGCACTGCGTCGAAACGCATTGGGGAACTCCTCAGGCATACAGGTGAAACTACTATCGAATCACAGTAATCCTATTGACCTGCGACAGCCCATGATGTCATCATAAGACCCGGAAGTATAAAAGGGGCGCCTTGCAAACGTGACATTCATCTTTTCGTCTTCAGGGACTATTCTGTTTGTAAACGCTTAAGGATTACGGAAAGAGAAATTTACAGAAAATGAAGGCTGATTGTTTTCAGAAGTGTGCTGACCCGTGCCCAAGATATTTGACGCCGGGTGACATGAACTGTGCGTTTTCTGTCTGGATGAAGAGTACGCACAGGTGGTTCTTGGGGGAGCCGCCTGTGCAAACTGTGAGTGTTTCACTTTGAGAACGCTCCGCTTTCATCTGGCTCTCTTCTCGAGTGAGGAGGGCTCCGCATCTGGACCTCGTGGTTCAGGTCCCACTCGTGCTGAGGCAGAGCGGCAACTTGCATCATGGGGTTCCCAGAAAGACCTCGTCGATCACCTTGAGATGGGTATAAACCTCTCAGAGAACTCGGTGGCTGACGAGGGTGAGTTGCAGGTGGATGAGGAAAAGTATTCTCCTACTGTTCCTGCAGTGAGTGCTCTTCAGGGCGAGTAGGAGATGGCTGATGAGGGTATAATCAGGTAGATCCTGAACCCTCTCTGCCACCCTGCCCCGTGTTGGGCTGGTGGATGTTATGGAACGCGCCGCTGACAGGCTGCAGCTGCCATGGCGGCACGTTAGGGAAGAAACCGCTCTCAGGCAGGCTTGATGATCAGTTTCTCCCCGGCCATAGACCACCAGCTCAGGCGAGCCATGGAGGAGCAGGTCACAGAAGAGGCGTGACTCCCGCAAGAAGAGGGATCTGATCCAGCACAAACACAGCGTCGGTGATAGATCATCTCCCCGGAGGGTGTGTTACATCTCAGCCCTCTCCTCTCTTACCGATTCCCCAGGCGTATTTTACATCAAGCTTGGGGCTGGGCCCATGATGAGAATGATGTTCTGATGGCACACCTCGGCTTGGTTAGTGAGAACGCCTCTTTCAGGCATGTAAACTGATAGACCCCATGTTCAAAGAGAACCGTCTGGTGAGTCTTCACTCTGCACGCCGCAGATGAGCTGAGTGGTCTTCTCTAAAGCCCCGTTCACACTACACGCAACTTTGTCGCTGCAGGTCGGCTGCGAGGGAGGGCGTTCCCACTACTGGTTGCCTAGTAATGTTTGTGAGTGACATTCCCGGATGTTACTCTATGTTAGACAACAAATACGTTTTCTTGACGCTACAAACACACATTTTGGAAGGAAAAGTCTAAATATAAATGGAATCAGTACATAAAATGCATAATATTAAAGATGACCGAGAACAGTGAGTGTTCTTTGCCATCGCAGCTATTTAACTGCAGCAAACGGGCAAATACCGGTCTATCTGGGTTCCCGAAACCATTCAGGCACGGAGTCAATACGGTGAATACCACTGTATGTACACGGAGATATATCATACATTACAGGACAGTTTCTGACTGCTAAAATGAGCTTCTCGTTCAACTTGCCTCGGTCAGACTCAGCACTGAAGAGTGACGCGCTACACTGACTTCACTCCTATTGGTTGTCGCTCCCGAAAGTCGCTCTTCATTTGCATAAAGTTAAACAGATCTCAACTTTGTCACGCGACAGACACGCCCCATCTAAGTGTCGCCGGAAGTCGCCCGCTCACCATTGAAATGAATGGTCGCGTATAGTGTGAACGGGGCTTAAGGGTGCTTTCACACCTGGATCGATTTGTTTTGTTCCGGAACAGATCCGAAACAGAATACGTTTTTCCGAATCAATTAAATATGTCACTCTGTTCACACCACACTGTTGTAAAGCGGTCCAAATCGTGCACCCTTCCAGGCACTGGCGTAGCCACGGGTGTGCCAGGGTGTGCCGGTGCCACCCACAGTGGCAGCTGGCACACCTAAAATAGATGCAGAATTATTTTTTAAAGTTTTAATAAAAACGTTTCCTAAACTTGGACTATTGTTGTTTACTTAAAATATTTGTACATTTAAAATGTATTTTAATTTTTAAATTATTATCGTTAAAAAAAAATATGTGCCGACATTCGGACTGCCAACCAATCCGCAAACAGCCGCTGACGGTTGTGCTGTTGAGGCTCGCGCAGCCTCATGAGGAGAAATGGAAACAAATGAGCGCAGATCACACAAAGAAACTTAATGAACTTAGAGCGGTTAAAAAATTAATGTGGAGTTTTTATATTTATAACATATGATATGATACAGTAAGCAACATCACTGTGACCAAGATTGCTGAATACCATCACGATTGAAAATATGACACTGATTTCATATGACAGTTTTATTAAGAAGTAATTAATATCAAGTCACTTACATTTTAGACACAATATTGAATGTTTTTGTTCTATTTGAGCAGCGAAAATAGTTCCAAACAAACATCCCAAGAACCACAGCGCAGCTCACCGGAACACCTAACTGCATTAATGAATGATTCAGCGCTTTGAACGAAACGATTGAGTCAAACGATTCAGCCGTTTGAACGAATCATTTGAATAAACGTCTCAATAACTCACTTATTAAGACGGTCACCTGCTGCCCCCTACTGGTGGTTTAGTTTCGTGTTTAAACGTAGGCTATAATTCTTTCCAATATGTCATATTTGTATCTTCAAAAAATACTTAAATCAATCTCATAACATTAATTAATGCCGTTGTTATTTTTCTGTGTAAATTAATTAATTTGATTGGTAACTAATTTTGATTGGCATAGTGTCTTATTATTTCAATTGAATTTATTGATCAAATCTAAGAATTTAAAATGAAAGATGAAGCATACATTTAAACCAATTTCTGGATTTTTACTTGGACAAGAGAATGGCTGATTTACTTGTTCAAAGGACAAGCACATGTAAAGCCTTAATGTTGAGCCCTGAGTTATATGTTATACTGTAGGCCTAGTATTATGTTTGTGGCAAGCCAGTTTTACACATCAGCCCAGTCTATTCTGTAAAGTTAGTGATAAGCCGGGTCTGAGTTTTTTTGCACATTAATTTGACAATAAATGTGGCACACCCAAATTTTCTTATGCACACCCAGAGACACTTTTCTGGCTACGCTAGTGCTTCCAGGGCTTTCCTTACGCCATTACGTCACTACACTACCTCATGCGTGCAGGTCGCACATTCCATTGTGGGACATCGCCATGACAACAGTAGCCTAACACAAATGAATCGTGGGTTGACTTGGTGCTACGAAGAGGTGAAATGCCTCATAGATATTTGGTCGGAAGAACACATCTCCCGGATGTTGGACACTACACACATAGGGTGACCAGACGTCCCGTTTTTTCCGGGACAGTCCCGTATTTCAACTCTAATTTTAGTGTCCCGACTTATTATGAAAAAATCATGTTTTGTCCCGTATTTCATCGTTAATATATATATATATATATATATATATATATATATATATATATATATATATATATATATATATATATATATATATATATATATATATATATTATAGGTTTCATTGAATACGCGCACGACAGAGAGAAGGAGAGCGCGAGAGACCTTGCGTGTGTGTGCTAGAGTAGCCTCTATTAATACGCACGCGTCTTTTAGGACAGTGTTTTGTCGAAGTCTGGACTCGAACTGGTTGTTTTGTTCATTCACAGCACATTGATACATTAACCACAACAACATACTGCAACAAATCAGCAAAATACGCTGCCGAAGCTCCGACAAGCGATCTACGTATTGGCGTCTGTTGCCAGGCTACACGTTGATTTGTTCCGGTTTGTGGGTCGGTTTTGTTCTCACTACAAACGAACCGCTCCAGCGTTCATATGGAATCGAGCCGAGACCACCTCCTCTAGGCGGTCTCCGCTCGGTTGTTTTGTTCCGATTCAGAGTGCGATTGTTGTGTTCACATATGACCAAACGAACCAGGCCAAAAGGGAAAGGCCCCTTTGTTTCGGAACAACGTCTCCAATCGATCCAGATGTGAAAGCACCCTAAGACATATTTTTTGTTTGCAACTAACACTAAAATGTATTTCTCTAAAGACCTTTTGTTCCCTGTGTAGAGTAACTGTGTCAAGTTATTGTACATTAAGGTAAGGTAAGGTAAACTTGGATATTAGGGCCCTGAAGTCCCCCTGTCAGGTGGCTAGAACAATATAAAGAAGCACCAATTATATGGCCGTCTTTTGTGAGTATGTGATGGCTTCCTTTTTGTGTATTCACGGGGTATGCCACTGCTCATTCTAGTTATAAGGAACTATGTTAATAGCTTAAGCTTCCTCTCATGATGAGAGCTTTCTGAGGCTGCCACGCATTCACATAAATGGAATTTTAGCGGAGCGCTAAGTGGCAGAAAGTCATTCTAGAAAGAATGGAAGTGTTTTATGCTGCTGCTTGTTTTATTTCTGAGACACATCTGTGTTAGCCATTGGGCTATTAGCCACCTCGTGACTAATAACGTAGAGTAGTAGAGTAGAGTAGTTTGTCTCCTCCCCAAAAAAATGGGGACATGGACATTTGGTCCTGAGGCATTCCACAATGCGTTTTGATGCAGTGTCTCGTTCTCTATTCTCAGGGAACAGAGGTTACAGTTGTAACCTAGACGTTTTATGTTTTATGGCTCTTTCTCATCTGCCCCAGACAGTTTGCCAACTGTTGCTTTTCTTTGATATTAATCAGTTGACATTAAGTGTGTGTTGAACTGAAAGTATTGGACTATTTATGCTTTAGTATACTTTCGCTGACAGTTTAATGGTGCAATAAGCAATTTCTGAGAAACGCTGTTGAAATTGGATCAGACCGAGCAGTAAAACACACTTGTAGCCAATCACTCATGAGGGGGGAGGTGCCTGTGCTGCATAGCGGGAATTTGGGGGCGGAGCTATCAAGATTTTTTTGGGGTAGGGGCATGTTTGTTTTGGTGATTTCAAATATCAAGAGCGTTTCTCAGAAATCTCTTACTGCACCTTTAATTTCTTATTTATTTTCTGTTATTTGAACTGTTTGGAGAGGTGGGGGCTATTTTCTTAGTATTTCATTTTTTTCTCCTGTTTTTTTCTTTTTTAGATGGTAAGTACTGCTGTTTTTCTTTTCATTTTCTTTTTTATTATAGGTCATTTTAAAATATTAAAATTCAGTTAGAACCTTTTTATTTATTATTTTGGCCTTGCTCCCTCCTGAAGCTTTTGTTTCCCTACATTTTCTGTTGCAAAAATTATTATTTACACTTTAAAAAATGCTGGGTTGTTTTAACCCAATTCTGGGTCAAATATGGACAAACCCAAATATTGGGTTAAAAATGTAAGGTAAAAATTTTACCCAACGGCTGGGTTTGTCCATATTTGGCCCAAAGTTCGGTTAAAACAACCCAGCATTTTCTAGAGTGTATTTATTATTGTTTGGCAGTGTTCTTTTTTAGGGCTGCGACTGGAAATGAAAGCTTCCCCACGGATTCTCTCTTTTTTTTTTCCTTGACCCTTAATCCCTAGACTTCCTGAAGGGAGTGTATCTATTGCATTATTTTAGTGTCATGTATGTTGCCATTGGGGGAGGTAAGGTAAGTAAAGCATTACTCCCTAAAAAGTAAATAATTGAATTACTTGGTCACTTTTTCTCACCTGGGTTGGGCTTGCTTTTTTTAACAAAACAAAAAATATTTTCTGCAAATGGAAAGGTCCTTTTCACACCAAAATTGAAAAGAATATGTCTCTGCCTGAAGGAAATGCAAAGTGAGATTAAATACAGTAAATTTGTGTAATTTAACATATTAATTATTACAGGTTTGCATAATATTCTGAGTTTGCATTTCTCTGCATTTCACTGTTTTTATACATTTTGAGGAACACTGAGTCTGTTTTTGTGCAAGTGAGATGAGTAAATGCATGGTCACATTTCGATCTACAATAACCATCATGTTCACACAGAGCACACAACACCTCTGCACTTACTCATGATTTCTCTCAACATGCGGGACAGGAGAGGTGTCAGCCAATAAATGGGAAAACAAAGTCACTTGCCTTGTTGTTGTAACTTGCTGTTGTAGATTTAGTGAAGTAATGCATTACTTTCTAGTTACTTGAAAAAAGTAATCTGATTACGTAACTCATAGTTGTCACCTAATGCGTTATCCCCAACACTACCATAATGGCGTTTACCTCAGCTTGTAGCCTACTTGTGATGAACTTTGATTCATGTGTCTATCTTTTTAACTCCCTGTTTTATAGATATATTCATTTATATTCATATAATTAATATTTATTTACCGGTATATATATTCATATAATTCATAAAAGTTAGTGCATTTAGCCTACCTGCTTAAAATTATTTATGTGAGTGTCCAAATATGACAGTCTATTTTTTCTATAATGTAATACAAATTTACAAATGTATTTTGTAACTATAGCACAGGTAAACACTTCAACTTTAACAAGAATACAGCTGCGTAATCTTGAATTATATTACTGTAATATACTAAAATGTTAATTCGTTCAAGTGTGTAAACTTTTATTATACCATACAAGCTTTTGTTTTTTCACATTAGTGACATGTTTCCTTGGTTGGAAACGACTCGTTAGTGACACCTGGTGGCAGTTCACAGAATCCGTAAGGACTGCGTGTTAAATAATCCTAATACATTTCACCTGTCAGACATTTATTATCCATTCTCACCATTCCTCCAATGGTTTGCTATACATTTATCTGCTCTTTTATATCTCTGCTACCGCCTAAAATACCTCCTCAGTCTCTACGGGACTGAATACTTTTACACATCGCTGAGCAATCATGAAACGAGACAGCAGTGTTCTGCTTAACTCAGCAGAACAAATGCTGCTTAGACTGGCATATTTCTTTACTGTAAGCCATTAAAGTAGTCTACACTTTGTGTGTGACAGGCCATAGGTTTTATCATCTAGACAATGCTGCAGGCGTGACAGACCGGGATAAGACTTTCTGTAGACAACTTGAGCTGGGATAATGTCACGGACGGTCACAGTCATTGTGTTTTTTAAAATCGTATAACTTCCAAGTCATCTTAAAATAATTCAATTAGTCAAACATATGTCTTATCTGTGTGCGTTCGGCTTGGTCACACTTCCTTTTCTTTTCCAAAGCTCAGCAGAAAATTATCTTAATTGAAATGTGCTGATGTTAAATATAGAAACGACAGCAAGGCATAATTCATATACTATGATAACATCAATATTCTGAAGTGGCAAGTCACTAAATGTCAATTTTTCTGAGAGTTGGACACATCTGTTTTAGAGTTCAAATGAGCCCATGTGTGCTTGACTAATCATTGCAGTTCATTTTAAGTAAAAGTGGGCTGTTGACCCTTAAAGGGATATTTCACCCCAAAATGAAAATTCTGTCATTAATTTCTCACCTTCATGTTGTTCCAAACCTGTAAGACTTCTGTTCATTGTCGGAATGCAAATGAATATCTTTTTGATTAAATCTGAAAGCTTTCTGTCCCTCCATTGACAGAAATGCAACTCACTTTGAGGCTTCAAAAAGTGATTTAGTAAAAAAAATCTGAAGAGACACAATCACTTTTATATGATGAACAGATTGAATTTAGGCTTTTATTCACATATAAACATTCATAAACTGAAATCAGTTGTGGTAAACGGAAGCTCAAGCATGTTCACTTGACGTGCAAGAACCAATGAGGTTCGTTCTCGTGTTACGCAGCACGTTTGAGCTTCAGGCAAGAACCAATGAGGTTCATTCTCGTGTTACGCAGCACGTTTGAGCTTCAGGCAAGAACCAATGAGGTTCATTCTCATGTTACGCAGCACGTTTGAGCTTCATTAAGAACCAATGAGGTTCAATCTCGTGTTACGCAGCACGTTTGAGCTTCAGTAAGAAGAACCGATGAGGTTCATTCTCGTGTTACGCAGCACGTTTGAGCTTCAGGCAACGAAAGTCTTACGTATTTGGAATGAGATGAGGGTGAGTAATTAATGACAGAATCTTCATTTTTGGGTGAACTATCCCTCTAAAGGTGCAGTAAGCGATTTCTGAGAAACACTGTTGAAAATTGAAATCAACACTGTGTAAATATATGCTAGATGTCTATTGTGTGTGTGTGTGTGTGTGTGTGTGTGTGTGTGTGTGTGTGTGTGTGTGTGTGTGTGTGTGTGTGTGTGGTGTGTGCGTGCGTGCGTGCGTGCGTGCGTGCGTGCGTGCGTGCGTGCGTGCGTATGTGTGTGTGTGTGATGAAAAATTATGTTTGTACATGTAGCATGGTCCTAACTCTGTGAATTCACTTTGTTTTTTCTCCTATTTACAGAGCACAACACTCTTGTAGCCAATCAGAAATAAGGGGCGTATACACTTATGATGGGGAGGAGAGAGAGTGAGCAAGCGCAGGATATTTTGTAGAAAGACTATGGAAAGAGAGATGGCTGAGATATTACCAAATAGAAAAGGGTCAGTGGAATATATTGAAAAAAGAAAGGTTTATGATCAGGCAAGTGCTACGCACGTTAGTTTTGGAAAAGCACCGGAGAAACGTTAAAGGGTGACAAAACCCTAAAACAACTTTTTTTAGTTAATGATCTAGCTGGGGCTTTATTAATGCTGCTCATTGATTCGAGTATTTTTTTTTTTTTTTTTTTTTTTTTATTTGGCTATAAAGTGTTTTAATTCTACAATATATGGTGTAAAAACGTCGGAGGTGTGTTTTATATTGGGTATGGGGTGAGTGTGTTTGTTTGGGTGTCGATTTCAAATATCAACTGTTTCTCAGAAATCGCCTACTGTGCGTTTAAAAGACCATTCAAATAATATAGAAACTCACTTGATTTTTCAAAAATACATTTGATTTTGCATAAAACTTTACATGACCAGAACACCAGGATATGATTTTATTTTCTTTACACTGACTTTAAATATTTCCTCCCATTCTTAAATAATTACTTAGAAAAATAACGGCACAAATTTACATATTTCTATTCTTGGTTCTGAGAGAGCACTCAGCTATTTTTTATAAAGGTGCTGTACAATATTTAAACATTTACATGAATCAGACCACATTATATTGAGACCATATGTATTTAGTCTAATACGAGGTGATTCTAGGCCTAACTTTTAAATATGAACACTGATATGAGTTATGTTCAGCAGATGCTAACATTGCTTTTAAGACATTTCTTCACGTTGTCGAAGTTTCGAAGTCTGTCATATGCACAAAACACAATGTAACACCACCACAACTTATCGTGAACAATAATCTTGTCTTTGTTATTAGTTTGCGTTCTCATCCTTTATATCAACGCTGTGTCACACAGCCGTTAGTTACATATCCAAACCCTGAGGTCATTGTCACTTTACACACATATGGAATGGCCACCAGTCCTTTGGTATTGATAGATCATTTCCTATGAATTCACACCTTACACATTAATCTTGGCCACATTTCAGACCTCAAAACCCCAATAAATAAGCCCTTTCAGAAACCTCCCACAACTGATCATGTGATGCAAGCATGTACAAAATTAGCTGATGATCATCAATAGATAGTTAGAAGACATTATACCCGCAACAATCCTATTTTTAGGAGTAAAAATCATTTCCCCCCTACTTCAGACAGTGATTCCTTTCACATTAGGGTGAATCTCAAACACAACACACACAAAAAACCTGTCTGGGTCATATTTCATCTCCAAATCAAAAGAAGAAAAAAAATTAAAAACCTTAATTTGCATTAAGACAATGAAGTCTAATGAAGTCTATTCTTAGGATTTTTGGCATTGTGGTATTACTTGCACATTTCTCCCCTAAAAAAAAATCTCTGTAATTGATTCATACAGTTTGGTTTTGACTGCAATGAAATGTTTTTATATTCTCATTTAGTGCAATTAAATTATTTATTTTAATATAAATATTAATATATATATATATATTAATATAAAATGTGTATACACACACATCTTTTTATATTTTAAGTGTAAGTTAAAGGTAAAACAGGCCAAATTTTGCAAAATATTTTTGTATAAGTAACACTTTACTTATTGCTTTTATATATAATGCATTATAAAAAATGTTTTGATTAATTATGACTTTTTATTTTTAATGCTTCTCATAATCCATTGTATGGTGGAATAATTGTAACCACAGTTATAATAAATTTTAATACTTATCTATCACACCTTTAGAAATTTGCATTAAAACATATGACAAACTACCAATTTCAGATGTAACAAGGATTATGAATACTTTTCTAATGCATCTTACTTCAAGTCTTTAAGTAAAGTGTTACCATTTTTCCGTTTGAATTTGAGATAAAATATGACCCCTTTACATCCTTTACGAGGTTCACCCATGTACATTGGCTTCTGGTGGTCATAAATCAAAGGTTGACCAGCATAAAGTAAAGTATAGCTTCATAACTGAGGGCTTGAATTGCTTGCACTGCTTGTCTTCATCTTGAGCAGACTGAACACGCATGTAAAGGAAAAAAATAAAAATAAAATAAATATTTACTATATTAAATCTGATCTTTAAAAATACATTTGCATGTACCATTTGTTTTGTGACAAGTCAAAACAGTTGCTACAAGGTAAAACTACCACGGTGCTTAGCAATAGCCTGGATCTCTACACCGAAATCAATGTCACAATCTGTTATAGCTACATGTATCTATTCATATACATATTTCAATAAATAAAACATTTCATCATCTTCTTGGTATCTTAAAGCACAAGTTTCTGGTCGTTTGCAGTTATAATATTTGGAGATCAGGGAGTCAAAGACATGGAAGAGAAAGAGAACAGTCTGAAAAGTCCCTGGTAAAGCCCCCAATCATCCTAACAGTTCTTATTTACAAGGTTCGGAAACATTAGAGACAACCTGACGGGTCATGCAACAAAACAAGGAGTTTGTGTGTTTAACTTTGCATGCAGAAAAGAAAAAAAAAAAGATTCTTTGGGGTAAAGACGTGCTGTTTTTAACCGAAACAAACTTGCATTGTCGTTTTGGTGATTGATGGGGCGTGCCGTGTTCTCTTAAATTGCATAAGGAAGGATTGCATTGTGATGTCAAGAGAGTCCTTGTGTTGCTTAATGTCAGCTGGCTTGAAGGAAATTAAAATGGAGCTCCATGTGTTTGACCACAAAGCCTCAGAAATTGCCTGTCCAAGATGATTAAGCAATGATCTCCATAAAGCAGTTTGGATGAGGCCTCATGTTGAATCAGTCTGTTTGTATATCAGTGAGACTGCTGATTACAAACATTTATAAATTATTTCAAAGAGAAGCTCATGCTGACCACAGTCCAAAGAGACTGGTTCACGTCATAAGCTACTGTAAGCAGACGCCTGGATGGGAGACCACCTGGAGAAAAACAAGGCGTAAGGCCAAAAACATATTTGTGGAATGTATGTGAACAAACGTGTGAATACTTGGCCTATGCCCTGAAGGTACATATAGAGCTTGCGTTATTGTGGCTGTTATAAACCTCTCTATTCAATCAGGTGATAAAGGTAAGATCTTGGGATGTCTGTGCCTTTAAACCAGATTGTTTATTACTCAAATAGCTCGCTTTTAACAAGTCAAGAGCTAAAAGTTGCCATGAAATGAAAATTCACTGTTTATTGTGAACAAGTCATTGAACTCCCATTCAGACCTACTTCCATCCAATCAAAATTTGATGACGGAACCAAGTCCCTGACCAGCAGTTGCTTTCTATGGATGCATAATTTCAGTTGAATGACCCACAATTTCAGTAATCAGATAATATTAGAAATTTTCCACAACCGGAGTATACTCAAAAAAGGCCTGAAGCTGGTTCACAACTTGATTTTTTTATAGTGTCGGCAACCCGTTAGGAGAAGTTAGCCAATAACATTCTGCACAAGTTTGCAAGTTCCTGTAACACTGAGCCATTGGACATAGACTAAAGAAAACTCCCTTGAGTACAAGATGTTTAGTCTTGTAGTCAATGGGCCAATAGTTTTCTTCAAACGTATGTGCCAATAAGCCAGATGTGTTGAAATTCAGGTAGCTAGCTATAAACATGTAGAAAGTTCACTAACTTTCTCAGCAAGATTCTTTTCCAGATGTTGCTCTACCACAGCAGATAGTTTCTGCTAATGTGCCTTATGAATAACGATGTCTGAAACCTTAGCTAGAAGCATTTGCATTCACGTACATGCATATGTTTCTGGTCCTAAACCTTCTATTCCCAAGTATCCTCAATCTGCTCGCAAACATCTCGCATCACTTCCTCGTGAGTGAGAATGCGCGCATAACTAGGGATCTTCCAAAGGCCATTGTTTAAGGGTCCTGGGTGATCAAACACTAGACTCGCTCTAGTGGTGACTGAAGCTGCATCTGTGGTGACAAAGTCGTCATTCCGGTGTTCACTCTCATTTCCTTTTATTTTGTTTTCATCCTTGTCTGTAATCATTTCCTTCTTGTTGTCTTCCCTTCGATCCCTCAAAGATCCCTTATCCTTTGTTTCTTTGCTTTTTCGGTCTCCCTCCTGTTTTTTCTTCTTTTGGGTGCTTTTGAGCTTAGCTTCCCCTACTGGCTCAACCGCTTCATCCTCTTCTTTGCTCCTCACTTTTCTCTCAGCTCTCAACCTCTCCTCCCGTTCTTGGGCCTCACTTCGCTTCCTTCCTCTAGATTCCTGTTTTTTCCTCCTTTCAGCATCACTTTTCCTCTGGTCCACGCTCGGTGTCCCCTTCGCACGGCGTTCCTCTTCCTGTCCTTCACGCTTTGACTTCTGGGGGCTGACTGAGCGACTGTGTTGGCAGGACTTTCTGTTCTTGTGGGAGTCTTGAGTGCTTTGTTTCAGACTTTCTTTGTAGCTGCGAGCTTTGCCTTTGTCTTTGGATGGGCTTTTGGGTTTCTCTGTTTCTCCGAGATCAAGGAGATTCTCTGCGGACCGACTTTTGATGTGGCGTTGCTGCGAGACTCTGGAAGAGCTGGTGTTTCGTGGTTTGGCACTTTTCTCCCTCTTGCTGTCTTTAGTGCGAGGATCCTCGCAGGCCAGATTTAAGGAGCCGCGAGAACGGGCAAAGGAGCTTGTCAGGTCTGGCGTTCCCTTCTTCGCTGAGGCGGATGGCGGATGAAGGAGAGGAGAACTGAGAGGAATGTTGGAAGTGTTGGATTCCGGCGGATCAGGAAGGATAACATCTCCTGTAGAACCTAAGGGTGAAAAGATTTGCAGCTAATTAAAGCCTTATTAAAATGTATCATGATAACCTATTTTATTATGAGTTATTTTGCATGCATGTGCTTAATTCCAGAATGCTAGGTTGTTGTGGATGTCTGCACATGCATTGCTATGTAGTTGACAGAAAGTTGGGTGGTTGCTAGTGTTTTAGGTGGTTATGATGTAATTGCTAGAGTGTTCTAGGAGGTTGCTAGGTAATTGCTAGTGTATATATAAGAGCTGCACGATTCTGAATATATCACAATTTATTTTGTTTCAAATAGAGATCACGATTCTGAACAGCCAATTAAACAAAATAACGTAATTTACTAGAGGTTCTAACAAAATATTAAGCACTGCAGTCAATTTTTTATTAAGGCGAGACACGGCAGGCAAAAACATCGTTTTTTTTTCACTGGTCAATTTTGAGATTTTGGGCTATTTGTCTTCAATAACATGTCTTCTTTCAGACTTGAGGTGAAAAAAATTCCAAAATACACATTTAGGTGTTTATTTTACTACACTTTGTCCATTTGCGTCTGTAGATTTCTCCTAAATTCAACAAAAAGTTGTCGTTATATATCAACATGCTGCTCTGCGATCGCTATCTGCACCCTGTCATCACACACACCGTTGGAAAGCTCTCTTTCTCCTGTTCAACGCTGTCGGATCCAAATATGGTCATTTCCTTTTTATCAGCAACCAATCGTGAAAGTAAAATGGGCATTTAACTCTAAAACCGAAATCTCATTGGCTGGTGTCAATTTCTGACAACGTGATTGGTTCAGATGCATCACGTGACGCGCTCTGACATTTAGATGTGTGTTTATGACTCTTTTTCTGTTCATTTGAAGGCCATAAATGCTGTGTTATAAGTTGTAATGTGATTTAGTTGGTTTGTATTGTTGGTGCTGATGATTTGATAAGATATTGTGTCTGTAAATAGTTGTTTCCACTAAAAAAGTATTCATTTTTACATTACAAATCTTTAAATGCTGTTTTCTCAAAATGAGTATTTTGTCATTCTCCAGTAGAAACTTCTCAGCCTGTGTAGCACCTATGTACACCAAACTTTCCAGTTATACACTTAGCAGTATTCTGAAGATATTTTCAGAGGGGTTTGTTTATAAATCATTTCTGGCCTGATTTATGTGACTTTTTAATAAAAAAAATATGGCGAGAATTGATTTTTTAAGGCTATGAACAGTATATTTTGATTTCCTAGGTAATGAAAGCATATATCCTGAAATCCCTCTGAAATTCTTTTTTCATCTTGTGTGTGAACAAAATGAAAAAATAATTTTGCACCTGGCTTTATCATATGGTCAGATCTATCTACCGAAAATATATGCAAAATTGTGCATATTTTACGAGTTAAGGCCTAATTTGCATAATTAAACATACAAATTTCAAAAACTTGTAATATATTTTTTTAATATACTTGCATAAGTAATCAACTGAGAAAGTTTCATGATGATATCTATTATTTAAAAAAAATACCCTATTCACCTGTAGTGTCTCGCCTTAATATGAATGACTGAATGAATTACTGTATGAATCAGCGTTTATGAACGAAACTCTTGAATGAATGATTCAATGATGATATATTTTTAACAGTCACTTATCGCCTGATAATGTAACGATGTAAACTATACATGCGTTATTGGAAGTGCCGGTATGATTTTGTCAAAGGTTTAATAGACAGGTAAATTGTTGTCGTTTAGGAATAAGATTGCGTGGGTGTTTGAATCAAGATTGCAATATTTTAACGATAAATTGTGCAGTTCTATATATATATAATGTCCTATTAATATAAATTTGGACAATAAAGCCCAAAACTTAGCAATTAGGAAGCATAGAAAGTGTAGTGAAAGTCCCATTACCAAAGAAAAAAAGACCTAGAGGAAAAGAGGCTGTTAGTGATGATGTTCCTGGGGGAAGTAACACATCGCAGATGAGCTTACACAACCTGCACAGAAGAGAAAAGAAAGAGAGAAAGAAAAGAAAGAAAGAAAGAAAGAAAGAAAGAAAGAAAGAAAAGAAGAAAAAAGAAAGAAAGAAAGAAAGAAAGAAAGAAAGAAAGAAGTAAGTTAGAGAGTTAGCAAGTAACTGGTGTGGTCTTGATGTTCTTACAGCAGCGGAATCCTGTGTTTGTGTCATTACTCACTGTTCTCTGATAAGAGGGCTTGTGGTCGCAGTAACAGTAGCACTTTGTTTCCTCCAGCTTGGATCAGCTCAATGGCTCTAGTGTGACTGATGCCTTGAGTCTGTTCTCCATTGATCTCCACTACCTGATCTCCTACCTGTAGAGACACATTCAGGCGTAAGATGATCAAACACATGAAAAACATTGTCACCTTCTTATAAGGTTGTACTTCACAGCACTTAAAAAAAAAAAAAAGCATTTCTCAAGACATCTGTAAACAAAGGTTTGACATATTTTGATTTTGATAAAAAAAAGCTGTAGTATTCAGCTTTCCTTGACATTTTACTACATTTAAATCCCTAAAATTGCTGCAGAAGATGGAAAAAGTCTGCTGATTCCATCCACAATATGTGAGTTATTAAAGAGTGGTGTTCTGTACTGACGTGTATCCTGCCATCTTGTAGAGCGGGGCCGTCCTCAGCCAGCCGCAGGATGTAGAGTCCCATGTTATACTCTGTTCCCCCTCTCAGACTAAAGCCAAAACCACGAGGGCCGCGCTCCAACTCAACCGCAATACAGCCCTAGGTAGAAAATACACACAAAATGCAATTTCTTCCAGTGATGGAATGAATATATGAAGTATAATCCTGGATTCAATTACCTAAATACCTAGTATATGTATAAAGTATGACATATTAGGGCTGCATGATTTTAGAAAAAACTGACATTGCAATATTTAGCTTTTTCGCAATATATATTGTGATATGACAACAATTTCACCAGATGATTTGAATGGCTCTATTTGTTAAGATTCAATCGTTCTAGGATGATTGGGGTAATTTTGTAGCAGAGCACATCTGCATAGAAAATAATAATAACACATTACAAGCATAGATAATAATAATAAACGGAGCAATTCCAAGAGCTTCCTCGCACGCACGCACAGTGCTCGGCCCCTAATAAATACAATAGAACAAAGATACAAATGAAATAAGCAGTGCTTTGTTTTTCAAGCAAATCTAACAGTATTCAGGAACAGAAATTGAATTATCAAATGTAAAATAACATTGCAGTCTTCACTGTATAAATTAAATATAGTCAATATTATTAATTCATTAATATAATTTACCTTTGTTAAAGCTACAAAAGTGATTTTTCTCTTTCTCTTTTGTAGTCTGATTAACATTGGTGACACAAGATGAATGCACGGATCCAATATAATGATACGCATGTTTTTTTCTCCATTGTTTACAACACATAATCAGCTGAGAATACTCAGCATTTTAACTTAATTTTGCGTGCACAAGTTCGTTCAAGCTAAAAAAAGAAGCGAAAGAGAACTGAATTCGGTGTTCAAGTGCTGTCTGTGCGGCTCTGTGTGCATTCCAGTCTTTTTGCGCTTGATGTTTAAACTGATAGGACTTTAAAAACACATGCAAATGATAAACTTTCACTCTATGATGTTTAAACTTCGCAATTAATCTGCGTTCGGAACTAGTGGGCTGCTGGACTACGATACCAATATTGACATCACACATCGCGATATCGATGCTAAAACGATCCAGCCCTACTACCGTATATATAATATAATAGTATGGAATTATTTTTCATAATATTTTATTTTGCATCTTTATCTGACTTTAGATAAAGTTTATGTACAGTTTATGAAAGTGTGACTCTTACCTGTTTTGAGTTGGCGACACACAACGTTCCCTGTTCACTCATGGGAAGAGCTTTATACTCCGTCCAGATGAGCTCATCCCTGATCTCATCCATATCCAAATTATATCTGCACATAAGTAACATGTATTATAGATCAGAAGGCAGGGTGGCTTAAATCCTCCATATGTGATTGAAGGTTAATTATATTGGCTATATGGTTGTAGAATTGACATGAATTTACAACAAATAGGAAATAAGCACATTTATAGTGGTTTAAATATGTAATAGTGGACTGCACCTCTCATCCTGAGTGGATTTGAAAATCTTGTGCTGCGGTGCTGGACTTTGTTTGGCCGAGCTTGCTCCTGAGGGCGGACCTTTGTACTCTAAACAGCCAATCAAAACAGACTGATTGTCATATGAAATGTTAAACTTTAAGGGTTAAAGTCCTTTTTACCTCTGTATTATGATGACATACTAATGATAAATACATAAGATCAAGAATGTTTTAACTCCAAAAGTTTCTGCCAATTAATGCTTTTTTTGTTGTATGATATTCATACCTACTGTACGAGCCAACACCAATTAAACATGACAGAGAAAAATGAACTGTGTATTTTCATGCTTTGTATTTGAAATAAGCTAGTAATTGGTCTAAGTGCCCTTTTTAAAACGTTCAATTTAAATATGCATGCATAATTAATATCAAATTCTGCTGTGGATATTAGCATTTTAATTGAAGCTACATCATTGCCCTAGTGTGACAAATCAAAGCATGAAGCACAGGTTGAGAATGCAGGAATATGTACTGAGGCAGTATTTATGTGACATTTCATTATCTCACTCACCGTCCTCGGGAACCACGGTGAGCGTGACTGAGTTCCCTGCGTCTTTGATAAGCTGAACAATGTCGTTGTGGGAGAGCTCCACAATGGACTGGCTGTTCACAGCGGATATGCGGTCGCCCACGTTCAACAATCCACAGCGGTCAGTTGGGCTGCCCTCAATTATTCGACCGATCTTATGAGGAATCACTGAAACACACACTTAGGCAAATCACTTAGCAGAATTATAACGGCTTGTGTTTTTTTATAGTAATAATGAATTAATTGTAGACAATGTAACAATTTTGAGTTTGTGCAAAACTACAAAACTGCTGGATTGAGCGGAATAGAACAGAGTGCATGGACAAACATAACATGCCAAATGCAATGCTGATGACACAAGATGCTCAAATAACAGCAACACGTTTTGATACAACTGCCACAGACTTCCATTTACATGGCTGTAGCGGTGATAAAAAGATAGAAATTAAAGAAACAAATTTGAGATGCAAAATGATAAACATTTAAAGGGGACCTGTCATGCTAAATTAACTTTTGCATGGTGTTTGGACATAAATGTGTGATGGCAGTGTGTGTACACAACCACCCTGCAGTGATAAAAATCCACCCACTTCCTTTTTTAAATCCCCATAAAGTTTCAATTTTTTTTTTTTTCCAAATTGCCTTTGAATTTGTCAGGCTCATAATAACATGTTAGACTTATAAAGTTTGTGATAGCATGTGATAGCACAATGAGTCCAGCTATGTTGTTATTTTTTTATCGCGCTGATAGTGGAATCTTTATTTGTAAAGGACAGAACATCAAAACAGAGCAGCCAAAGTCTGAAAAGTGGGGCGGGAGCAGCAGCTCATTAGCATTTAAAGGAAAAACACACTAAACCGGTGCGTTTTTTGCACAAGCCCAATTTTGGCCATTTTAAAATGCTATAAAAAATTATCTGTGGGGTATTTTGAGCTAAGACTTTACATACACGCTCTGCAGACATCAAATAATTGTTTTACATCTTGTGAAAAGGGGCATAATAGGTCCCCTTTAAAGAACAGCACACGGTCAACATGACATTAAACCACCACTTTATAGGTCAAATGAAATTATTAAATTAAAAATAAATAAATAATACAACATCTAAAAATAGTTGACTTTACTAGTTGTTGATTATACATAAAATAAAACTAAATCAAATAATAAAAGTAAATAAAATGTAAATATATATATATATATTTCAAATTGCCACAAAAAAAACTGTTCTGAATGTGTATTCTAACAAATGTTTTTCAAAATGTGTCTTTTTAAACAATTAATAAAAAACAACCATAATATTCATTAGCAGTGGAATTCTGGTGCAGGAAACAGTGTATTATGTAGTAAAAACAGAAGAATTCATTAAATATTAATATATAACCGTATAAAAATGTTGTGTAAATAATGTCAATGAATCTGCTGTTACCTCCAGGTGGCGGTTTGCTCTTTGAGGTGAGAATGACAAATCCAAAGCCCTCATTATCTTTACGATGGAGTGTGATATCAAATGACTCCTGGTCCTTTACACTTGGCACCTGGATACGGGGAAGCCGAGGTGAGCCATTCACAAGTGTCATTGCCCCGCTCCCAACATCCACTGGGGCATCTATAGAGCAGAAGATTACACAGACTGACCTTTAATGAAAGCTATTCAGGCAGTTAATTACACTCCAGCACTGGTTTTTATGTCTAAGACCTGTCAGTCAGCAGTGCTCACCCCTGTAAATGACCTTCCTGCGCACTGAAAGAAGCACTTGTCCGTTACGTGCTGCGTTAGTCATCAGATCCAGAACTTGTTTGTGAGATTTCCCCTTTACAATGATGCCATCGATGCCAACGAGCTCATCTCCGGCCCTCAGACGGCCTTCCTTCTCTGCCGCCCCCTGGGGAATGATGGCACCGATGTAGACCTAATGACATTAGATGGATAGCTCATTTTAGAGCTAAGACACAAAGTCGATCTGCTAATAAATGACATAAATACAGTCCATGTATACAAATATTTAGTAATGTGGTTACAGAAGTATGAAGGACTTACTGGTTGTTCTGAGCCCTCTCCCCCAAGCACACGGAAGCCAAAGCCTGTGTCCTGATCTCGCTTAATGAACACGTCCAACTCCTTAGAGTGAGGTGCTGCATAACAATAGACAGATTTACATGGAGGTATGATAAATAAATTGGAATAAAAAACATTCCTCAATTCATCACAAACAAAGTAAAACCAATTCAATTCATGTATAGGGCTTTTTCTGTCTCTGCATTCAGATCAAAAAAATTATAGTTCTAAAAAAAAAGGATAGTTCTACCAATTATGTCATTTTAAAATCTTTATTTTTTTCTATTTGAAGCTCAAATGCTGATATTAACTGTTTCCTTGTCATTGACAAAAAAATCCTGCTGTCTGTGTTTTCACTATTATATGGTAGGGGGCGCTATGACACCCTCTGAAAGAGTACTGAATCTCCAGAACAAAACACAGGCGAAAAAGAAGCAGAAACAAGCGATAGCATATAAGGTGATGCAAAAAATAACTGTCACAGTGTTGGGTTTGTGTTCCCCAGGTATGTCCTCATACCTGCCAACTTTTGCGTTTAGCTTTGCGTGAGATTTTTCTGGGAGGGCGGGGGGTGTAAGTAAATAAACCTTATAATAAAACCTCTCCAACCGGGAGGGAGGGTGGGCGCATGCGCGCAACGCAGTTCGGAACAGTCTTTCTCTCGCATGCACGCGGCATTTGACCGACCGGGTTGACACTTCAGCGTGAGACTCGCCCGTGTGAGCATGTGAAACCACTCAAATGCGTGTGTCTCACGGCCAAAGCGTGAGAGTTGGCAGGTATGTGTCCTCCTTTATGGAGATATTATTGTGTCTTTATTACATGCGAGAAAATAAATGATCTGAGAGAGAAAAAAAAGTTTGAGAGAAAAAGTTATCACACTGATAGCAAAAAAGCATTTCATGAGAGAAAAAAGAATATTTGAGAGAAAAAGATTTCATATCAATAACAAAAAAATAATATTTGAGACTAAAAAAAGTTTTGAGAGAAAGTATTTTCTCATAGAACATAAAAAAAATTATTTCTGAGAAAAAAAATCTCTCTCAAAATACTTTGAAAAAAAATCTTAAATATATATTTTTTGCTATCAGTGTGAAAACATTTTCTCTAAAAAAAAAAAGTGTTTCTCTTAAACCGCTTTTCTTTGCTCTCGATGCAATTTTTTGCTCTCGTGTCAGGATTTTGCTTTCACTGTGAAAATTGTGTCATGGGCGGGGCCACGATCTTTTTTTCCTTTTGGTACGCTCCTATTGGCCAGTCGGGTGAGCATCGTCTTGTCTTGGGAGTCGAACTGAATGAATCATTACACCATTGTTCGCGTCCCTTCGCGTTCGGTTCACAGATAGATGCCGCATCTGCCTAGTTGTTGAGCACGGACACTCCAATGTTTGGGTAAGTTGATGACACACACAACTCGATGGGTAGCTGGCTGAGCAAGTTCAGCATCACTGAAGATTAAACAACATTAAAAGATAGCACTCATGCAACCTAGCATGATGGCTAATTAATAATTAGCTTTACTAGCGATTAGCAAGCTAATAATATTCATTCATGAATATGAGTGCTATTTTTAATGTTTAATCTTCAGTGATGCTGAAATTGCTCAGCCAGCTAACATCCAGTTGTGTGTGTCATCAACTTACCCAAACATCGGAGTGTCCGTGCTCAATTTAGAGCTTGATCGGGCCCAAAAAAATCAAGCCCGAGCCCGTTGTGTCCGAGCCCGGCCCGACACATTAACTATAATTATGAGCCCGAGCCCGATTTAAACCCGACCATTTTAATATGTGGGTCGTTATAACTGATGTTCTCAACTACTTTCCATGTTACTTTCTCCTCCTCCTCTGTTCTGCACCTCCAAGTAAGCCTACGTGTCGCCATCATACACATCAGCATAAATGCTCCTGATAAATTATTTATTAAAGCATTAACACACAAAACACTGTTATAACATAAAAGCAAGTAGCGACTGCGTGCATGGTTTGGCATGACTGAATGCGTGCTCCCATAATAATCCCTAAAGCTGACATCAGTTCATCGCGATCTCACACATCTCTGTTATTATCAATGAAGCTGACTGTCTGCACAATGAATCTTTCATAATATTATATATACACTTTGTTTGTTATAATTAGAGGATTTGCCAGCATACAGAATTCAGCTCTGAACAAAACGTCCTTTTTGAGCAGTGAGGGGAGTCGTATCTTAAGGCTGTTGCGTTCAAGAAATCAACACATATCTATGATAGCATGGCTACATCGCTTCATGTTGCAAACATGTTATAAAACGAAACTCTGGCCTTTTAAATCATTTGTATTTTGTTTTAGTTGTTCTTGTTGCTTTTCTGCAACAGATGAATAAAAATGTATTTGTTTATATATGTTATATTCATAGAAATGTCTAGTTTGCGGGAGTCCCACGAATCGTTTTATTCTCCCTGAATCCTCACACACAGAGTGAGTGCATTACAGCCCGCAGCCGCGCTCGCGCTCGGCCATCAAATCTAGTCCAGCGCCGCACTCTTTTGCGTTGGGAGCATAGAGGGTGGGAGTCCACGTCTCTAGATCAAAGGCCCGGCCCGAGGATAGTGACGGGATTCACTGGAAATAAAGACCCGACCTCGGGCAGAGAATCTAAAGGCGGAGGAGGCATCTATCTAGGTGAACCGAACAATGGTGTAATGATTCAGTTGACTCCCAACAAGACAAGACGATGCTCACCCGACTGGCCAATAGGAGCGTTCCAAAAGGAAAAAAAGAACGTGGCCCCGCCCATGACACAATTTTCACAGTGAAAGCAAAATCCTGACACAAGAGCAAAAAATTGCATCGAGAGCAAAGAAAAGCGGTTTGAGAGAAACACTTTTTTTTTTTAGAGAAAATGTTTTCACACTGATAGCAAAAAATATATATTTAAGATTTTTTTCAAAGTATTTTTGAGAGAGATTATTTTTTCTCAGAAATATTTTTTTTTTATGTTCTGAGAAAATAGTTTCTCTCAAAACTTTTTTTAGTCTCAAATATTATTTTTTGCTATTGATATGAAAACTTTTTCTCTCAAATATTCTTTTTTCTCTCATGAAATGCTTTTTTGCTATCAGTGTGATAACTTTTTCTCTCAAACTTTTATTTTTCTCTCTCAGATCATTTATTTTCTCGCATGTAATAAAGACACAATAATATCTCCATACTCCTTCCCCACGGTGTCATTCACTTCATGAACTACATTTCCCACGATCCTTGTCTTATCATTGCACTCAGCTGTTCCTCATCACTGATCATTGCACTCAGCCATTTCCCCATTATCATTGACAAATCCCTGTGTATACTGTCTGTTTCAGTGTGTGTCACGGAGTCCTTGCATTTATCACGCCACTTCTGATGTCCTGTTTCCTTGCTTCTTGTTTTGTTTCCTGTGTATGTTGGATTGCCTTTGGATTTTGACCCTTGCTTGGACTTGTTTACGATTTTGGATTTTCCTCAAATAAACTACTGCTTTTGGATCTAACCCCTGTTTCCCATGTGTGGGCCGTGACAATAACACAGTCATCAATGCTAAACAGCATATAAATCAAAACTGCCTAACTCTGCCGAATGAAATGACGACCCAGGATGAGGTCTAGCACTGTGCAAACTTAGATGGGGTTGATGGATCTACTCCATCTATGTTTTGTTCATCGTTCTAAAAAAAATAAATTCTCAGCTTTTTGCTCAAAATGTTGCTTTTTTTTATGAAATTTACCCACATTCAAGTGTTAATAAAAGAAGAATCCATGTTCAGATATTAATGCAACAAAATATTCTGGCGGGCATGAAAATTTTGTGAAAATGATCAAAAAGGCTGGCGTTGGCTCGCAACTTTCTTAAAAAAACGCTGACGGGGAAAGAGGAAAGTAGTTGCTCTTTTCGTGGTTGGTGACTGTAAAGTTCCAAAGGCACAAAAAAATATCATAAAAATATCTTCCATAAAGATACTGTAAGTATGAAAAGTCCAAAGCCCTTCAATAACGTACAAAATTGAAATTCATTGAAAATCTTCTGCTCATAAATCTGTTAATCCTGGTGCAATATATGCAAGAACAATACATTTGCCCACAGCTCTTGTTTGTATTATGATTTGAACAGTGTTCCTCAGTGTTTTGTTCTTTTTGTCACCACTTTCATTGTAAGACCAACGTGACCAGATTGCAAAATTTTACTTTCATTTTGTTTTTGTGAACAACATAAAAATTTGTATACGATGACAGAATTTATTTTTGGATGAACAATACCTTGATTGTTCATCCATTTTTTTTTAAACTTCAATCCTGGCTGGGGACCCACCTACCCGAATGTTTTCAACATCATGGTGCTGTAACATAAAAGAGTTTCCTCCTTGCTTTCTCACTTTAGCAGAGACTCACCTATGCTCTCCGGCAAAGCTTTGGGCTTGCTGTAGTGGAGGGAAGCGTCTTGTTTTGGAGAGCTACATGGCAGTGTGTTTGAGTGATAGGTCAAAGCCTGGGGAACCATGATGTCATGGCAACGGTCCAGAGTCTCAGTACTGGCACTCATCCCCGGTCTCTGTTGGAATACAAGGGGAATAAAACGTGTGTTAATACCACTTCACACAGTGAACATAGATATGGACCTGAACATGCAACATTAAAACGGATTGGGTGTGTCTTTTGAGAGAATGCAAGCATGTGTATACACATAGACTACAGAAACATTGTTATTGTTGGATCTTGCCTTCATGGTCTGGTTAGCAAAAAAAATTCATATGCGAATACAGTTTCCATTTCAAGAGTGACACTGAAAAACAGTGTATTTCACGAAACCCATAGGAAAATGAAGCCCAACACGCCCATACTATTAATGTTTTTGGTTTTGGTCAAGTAACAGGATTTTTAAAGCATTAAATTGTTAGCAACTACATTTTTACATTTACTGTAGAAAATGTAATTGATGTTGTCCACACACAAAACTCACCACCATGATATTAAGTTGGTTGCCAAGGATTACAATGTGGTTACTAAGATGTCCTAGTTGCTGGGGCATTACTAGGTGGCTTTGGGGGTTTATTATGGTGTTGCTAGGTGGATTTAATGGTGTTTTGAGTTTGCTGGGTGGTTACCAGGTGGTTTCAAGAGTGTCCTGGTTGTTTGATAAATGATTTCTAAGGTTTCCTTGTGGTCACTAGATGTTTGTAGGTGGTTTCTAGGGGGGTTCTGCATGGTTGCTAAGGTATTTCTATGGTGTTTGGGTGGTTGTTAGGTGTTTTGTTGTTAGTGTTTTTTTGTGGTTACTACAAGGTGGTTTCTATAGTGTCTTGGGTGTTTGATAACGGCTTTTTATGGTTTCTAAGGTGTTTTAAGTGGTTGCTAGGGTGTTTCTAAGGAGTTCTGGGTGGTTGCTAGGGCATTTCTATTGTGTTCTTGGTGGTTGTTATATGTTTTCTTGTTTTTTTTTGTATGTTTACTACAAGGTGGTTTCTATAGTGTCCTGGGTATTTGATAACGTACTCGGTTACTAACGTAACCTCGGTTCTCTCTAGAGAGGGAACGAGTACTGCGTAATATCTTACGCTATGGGGAAACACTCTTTCCTCGAGATATTGAAGCCAAAAATTATCCTTAATTTTTAATCATGCAAAACGCTTTTGCAGCAGCAAGCAGACAAGGGCGAGACAGCTCGCGCGCCCATTGGCTGCCTTGCTGGAAAAGCTGCAGCCTATCGAGTGAGGCACTGCGTGACGTAATGACGAATGGGGGCGCTTCGCGCCCATTTCGTCATGTCCCGCCAGTAAAGGCGTGGTCTCGCCCTATAATACCCTCGATAGCTGTATTTCCTCTGATTTTTCAACGCCGAAGCGAACCAGAGCGTATTCCAAGCACGGCAAGATACGCAGTACTCGTTCCCTCTCTAGAGAGAACCGAGGTTACGTTAGTAACCGAGTACGTTCTCTTACGAGAGTATCTCTCGTACTGCGTAATATCTTACGCTATGGGGAACACCATGCAACACGCCGTGCTGGTAGGGATCCAACACCAAAGTCCCAGGGGCCGAAGCCCGGGGCGCATATAGTGCATAATCACCATAAACTCACAGAGAGTGAGGGAAGAGAGGCTAGAAGCATCATTCCCTGTAAATAGCATCCGAAGGAGCTGATCATGTGACAAATAGACCATACCGTCAGGGTGAACATTCAGCCTGAACTGGGTGGCCACAAGTGTGTCGACAATTTAATGAGCTGCTGTACCGGTCAGTGAGCAATACGCAGGTCAAACTCAGTATCTGAGCCGCACAGCGGGCAGATAGCACTGAACTTTATACCGCCAAAAGCTTAGCTTGCAAGGCGGGAACCTCCAGGTTATAGTATTTTATAAATGTAGACGGCGAGGCCCAGCCCGCGGCCATACAAATATCTTGCAGGGTAACCCCGCTAGACCATGCCCACGAGGAGGCCATGCCTCTTGTGGAGTGCGCTCTAACACCCAAAGGGCACTGTAGGCCCTTAGCAGTGTAAGCCAGCGCTATGGCACCGACTATCCATCTGGATAGGCTCTGTTTCGAAGTGGCAAGTCCCTTAGCACGGCCGCCAAACGAAACGAAAAGCTGCTCAGTCTGTCTGAAACCAGACGAGCGGGACACATAAGCCCTTAGTGCCCTGACAGGGCAAAGGAGACTCGCGTCCTTCTCCTCATTGAGAACCGGAAGGGCAGACAGGGAAATCACCTGTGCCCTGAACGGTGTGTTGAGGGATTTTGGCACGTAGCCGTGCTTCGGTTTGAGTATGACCTTTGAGTCATTAGGTCCAAACTCCATGCATGACGCGCTCACTGAGAGCACTTGCAAGTCCCCTACGCGCTTCACTGAAGCAAGAGCCATAAGAAACGCTGTCTTGAAAGACAAGTGTTTGATGTCTGACGACTGGATTGGCTCGAATGGGGCACCTTTCATGGCCTCCAAGACCGTGGAAAGGTCCCATGTCGGAACTGAAGGGGCCTGGGAGGGTTTAGCCTCCGAGCTCCTCTAAGGAAACGCACGACTAAGTCGTTCTTTCCTAGTGACTGGCCAGACACCGGTTTTACAAACGTTGCTATGGCCGCCACGTATACTTTGAGCGTGGAAGGGGTCCTGCCCTTATCCAGTAGCTCCTGAAGGAAGGAAAGCACTTCCGTAACCCCGCAGTCTACAGGTGAAAAGCTCTACGCTTGACACCAAGCAGAGAACACAGACCACTTCGAGGTGTAGAGCCGTCTGGTAGACGGGGCTCTAGCCTACGCGATCGTGTTTAACACTCCCTCTGGGAGGTCAGCGGGTACCCGTTGATGGCCCATGCGTGCCGGGACCACAAATCCGGGCGAGGATGCCAAATCGAGCCTCCCGCCTGAGAGAGGAGGTCTCTCCTCAACGGTAAAGGCCATGGGGCAGCGCTGGTCAGCTGCATCAGGACAGGGAACCACGACTGGTTTGTCCAGAGCGGAGCTATGAGTAGCACTGGGCATCCCTCCCTCCTGATTCGCTCCAACACCTGAGGCAGGAGTGAGACAGGGGGAAAAGCATATAGGGGGGGGCGGCGGGGCCAACATGGGCCAGCGCGTCCCGGCTTTTCGAGAAGAATCTCGGGCAGTGAGCGTTTTCTTGGGACGCGAACAGGTCCACCTGCGCTTTGCCAAACGTTTCCCACAACAGCTGGATCGTCTGCGGGTGCAGAGACCATTCTCCTGCTGGGACGTTGTTTCTGGACAGCCTGTCTGGCCCCACATTTAGGTGACCAGGCACATGCGCCGCTCTCAGCGAGAGCAGGTTGTGCTGAGCCCAGACCAGGAGGCGTTCCGTCAGCCTGTAAGGTTTCGGGACCTGACGCCGCCCTGGCGATTCATGTACGCCACCACTGACATGTTGTCCGACCGGACCAATACGTGGTGGCCTATTATCTGGGGACAGAAGCGCCTTAGCGCTTTGTCGACTGCTATTAATTCCAAGCAGTTTATGTGAAGGAGCTTCTCCCGTACTGACCATAGGCCAGCTAGCGGTCTGCCCTCGAGCAGCGCTCCCCGCCCCGATGTGGAGGCGTCCGTAGACACCACCTTCACACCCGAGGCGATCCCCAGACTCACACCTGACTGATACCAGTCGGTCACTTTCCACGGTTTCAGAGCTGAAACGCACTGAAGGTCGACCCTGAGGCGAAATAGACCCGCGGTCCACGCCCTGGGGGAACTCGTGCTTTTAGCCATAGCTGCAGTGGGCGCATGCGGAGCAGGCCCAACTGGAGTACGGAGGCTGCTGAGGCCATCAGACCCAGCATTTTCTGAAACCTTCTGAGCGGGACTATAGAGCCGTGGCGGAAGGATCTCGCGACGTGCTGAATATTCAATCCGCGCTCCGGTGACAGGCGTGCTGTCATGGATAGCGAGTCTAACACTGTTCCCAGAAAGGAAATTCTCCGACTGGGGAGCAGTGAGCTTTTCGCCCAATTGACTGTAAGGCCCAGCTCCTCGAGGTGCTCGAGTAATGCGGCCCTGTGTTCTATGAGCTCCGTTCGTGAACGAGATAGAATCAGCCAATCGTCCAAGTAGTTCAAAACTCGCATGCCCCGAAGTCTCAGGGGGGCGAGGGCCGCGTCCATGCACTACGTGAACGTACGGGGTGCTATGGACAGGCCGAACGGCAGGACTGTGTATTGATATGCCTGGCCCTCGAAGGCGAATCTCAAGAATCGCCTGTGATGGGACGCTATTTGTATTTGAAAATAGGCGTCTTTCAGATCTATTGACATGAACCAGTCTCCTTGGCGCACTTGCGCGAGGATTTTCCTGGTCGTAAGCATTCTGAACTGGCGCTTCCCGAGCGTTCTGTTCAGCAGTCGCAGATCTAGAATGGGTCTGAGCCCACCATCTTTTTTCGGTACCAGAAAATATCTGCTGTATAAGCCCCCTTCGCCCTGAGATAGAGGTTCTATAGCCCCTTTTCTCAGTAGTTTCGCTATCTCGGCTCGAAGTAGATGAAACACTTCGCTATACACCGTAGTTTCGACTCGCGCCGTATAACGGCGGGGGCGTCGAGCGAACTGTAGCGAACAGCCTCTCGCTATAGTGTTCAACACCCATTCTGATACCCCGGGAAGCCTTGACCACGCATCTGCGTGAATAGCTAGGGGTAGAATGAAATCTGGGCTCTGGCCGCGGCAGGACGGCGGCTCGAGAGCCCCTGTGTACTGGGAACACAGCACCGTGTTTACAGCGTTCGAGGCGGGGGGCGCGCTGATCACAGCGGGCAGCCTGGCCGCGCTCAGCTTCTCTATGGCGGGACGCGCAGAGAAAGCGAGCGGGGCGAATCCTGTGGGATTCGGCGCGTGTGAGGGAATGTGGGCACATTTACTAAATGCGGCACATTTACTACACTGAGAATACTGTCAGCTCGCGCGACTAAATCACTGCTGTGTTTACAGCGTGCGAGGCGCGCGCTGATCACAGCCGGCAGCCTGGCCGCGCTCAGCCTCTCTGTGACGGGTTGTGCAGAGAAGACGAGCGGGGGCGAATCCCGTGAGATTCGGAGTGTCTGTGAGAAACGCGGGCGCGAGACAGCGGGCACATTTTCTGCACGAAGAACACTCGGCTCGCGCCGAATGAATCAACGCTGTGTTCACAGCGTGCGAGGTGCGCGCTAATCACAGCGGGCAGCCTGGCCACGCTCAGCTTCTCTGTGACGGGTTGTGCATAGAAAACGAGCGGGGGTGAATCCCGTGGGATTCTGCGTCAGTGAGGAAATGCGAAAACAGCGGGCACATTTACTGCACTGAGAACACTGTCGGCTCGCGCCGACTAAATGTGTGTTAGTTTCGTTTTTACAGAAACCAAGGGACACGCATCGTGTAGTGTAAGCGGGCATTGTATGGGCGCGTTCACTACATTTTCTGCACAACCAACATGAGTTGGTTTATTTGTGCTAGCCCTGCACCGTGGCGGGCTGTGTCTGGGTGTGGGAATGGGCACTGGGACGTGGGCATTCTTACAACACTCGTAACACCATCGGCCGTGGCCGGAACACCAGAAAATGCACTCTTTATTGGATTTATCTGGGTAGCCATAGAAACGGCTTTTGTGCGCAGGCAAGCGGGCTGAGACACCGGCTGCTTCACTGCGAAATACACTGGGACAGTCACAACGCATGGAACTGAACGAGCGAGAAGTTTTGGTGGAAATCCGGCCGCAGCGGGATCTGAACACCGTCACTTTCCTAGAGAGACTAGGAAGGCCTTGAGACCTCGGGCTTTACCTCAATCCTCGGCCGGGGCCCGCGCTGAGGGGGGCGGCGTCCAGCAGAGCGAGAGCGCGGTGTTTGATCTCGGGCCTGGCGGCGCTGCTAGTTAGCCGAAACGACGGCCTTTGTGCGCAGGCAAGCGGGCTGTGGAACCAGCTTGCTCACTGCGAAATACACTGGAACAGTCACATTGCTTGGAACTGAACGAGCGAGAAGTTTTGGTGAAAATCCGGCCGCAGCGGGAACTGAACACCGTCGCTTTCCTAGAGAGACTAGGAAGGCCTTGAGACCTCGGGCTTTATCTCAATCCTCGGCCGGGGCCCGCGCTGAGGGGGGCGGCGTCCAGCAGAGCGAGAACGTCGAGGAACACGGAGCGCTCAGCTTCCGTCATCTCGGATAGCGTTAGCCACAAATGTATCTCACCATTCAGACCGATGTAATCCACGGCTTGAGAGAGCGGACGCATCGGCTCAGTTTCAATGCCGTCTCCGGTAAGTTTGTCGAGCTCAAGTGCGGACGCGGCGGCAGACGGCGGCCGCTGTCAGTCTGGGAGCGACTCGAGCGAAGCCGGCGAAGCTGGCGGGCGAACCGGCGAGCTTTGGCGGGCTGGAAATAGCTCGGGCGCGCGCAGGGCGCGGCGCTTCTTGCGGCGCGGCATCACGGCGGGCTGGGATGCGGGCTCGGAGAACGAAGCTAGGCGAGTCCGCAGAGTCACCATAGGCAAGCGTTCACAATGATGGCATCCGCCGTCAGCGAGCGGGGTGGCCGCGTGATCCTCACCCAGGCAGGACACGCAGATGACGTGGCGGTCCTCGTCGCTGAGTGGGGCTCGGCAAGAACCACAGGAAAGCATCTTTAAAAAGACGCAGCTCTTTTAGAACAGTAGAAATGGGTGTTGCGTCACGTAAGCAAACACACACACACTTAGCAGAGTAAAAGGATATAGTACGCCGGAAAGCGCAGCAGGTACGGCAGTTGAAGGCGGCTGGGCCAGCGACTTCAGAAGATGGCACGTCCCGCTGAGAAGGCTACAAGTCAACGGCGCGGCTTCTCACTCTGGATCCCGCGATGCGTGAGCTTCGCGTGAAGAATGAAAAAATCAGAGGAAATACAGCTATCGAGGGTATTATAGGGCGAGACCACGCCTTTACTGGCGGGACATGACGAAATGGGCGCGAAGCGCCCCCATTCGTCATTACGTCACGCAGTGCCTCACTCGATAGGCTGCAGCTTTTCCAGCAAGGCAGCCAATGGGCGCGCGAGCTGTCTCGCCCTTGTCTGCTTGCTGCTGCAAAAGCGTTTTGCATGATTAAAAATTAAGGATAATTTTTGGCTTCAATATCTCGAGGAAAGAGTGTTTCCCCATAGCGTAAGATATTACGCAGTACGAGAGATACTCTCGTAAGAGAACTGCTTATTATGGTTTCTATGGTATTTTAGGTGGTTGCTAGGGCGTTTTTAAGTTGTTCTAGGTGGTTTATAGGATAAATGTATTATCATACTCACAGGTCGTAAACTCTTCACTGGTGATGTATGACCTAGAAACAGAAAAAAAGGCAAATGAGAGACATACAGATGAAAAAAAACAGTAACTCATTACTGAGAAAGTTTCTAGCCTTATTATAATGACAGCACTTCATGGTTGTTGCCTCTCAAACATGAAAAAGGCATGAGAATACATTGTTCCAGTGCTACATTATTAATTCCCATCCATCTAACTAAAAAGCTACTCAAAGAGGAAACGTCATTCAAGTGCTTTAAAGTGGGGCGTTTCCTGAGCCAATTCCGAGCTGAGTTAATCATGACACATGCGTCATCTAGGAGCCATTAAAGATGGATAAAATAAATGTACATAAGAGAAAATGATGATGGATACTACATGAATTCTCCAGGGAGAGAGACATTGCAAATGACAGAAGTCATGCATAAAATAATGACGCAGCTACACTTCCATCTGTCAATTCAGAACCCACGCCGTTTATTCATTCCCTTTGTTTTCTCTGTCTTTCTCTTGATTGGTGTGATTTCCATTGAATTTAATGGCCAAACCATGAATGACACCACTCACTCAAGTCTTTGAGGGTCTCATTTCCCCCCCCTCCTGTTTCGTTCAGCAGAAAAATCCTCCCGAACTCTTTGCAGACACATTCTAAAATTCTCCTGCCCTGTAATCTAGACTAATTTCCCAAATTCCCAGCCAACCCCACAGAGTGGGTGCAAAAATGCAAAGGCGGGCTCTCCTGCAACTGTGTCAGAAACAACGGTCCATCATTCTTACATAATGTCTTCCTGAGAGACAGAAACAGCCTGAGTATGATCAGTGAGCGTGGAGGAGAGGAGAACAAGTGTGGCTAAAATGTAAAATTATGAAGAGGGAAGAGAATGGAAATGATTTCTCACCTGCTGAAAAATGGAGAGATAAAAAAAAGAGAGACAAAAGGGGAAAGAGCCTTTGTGCAATTCCCTGCTGAAAAGACCAGCATACCGGAGCTGCTCACCAGTATACAGAATGTTATGGATGCAAGTTGTTTTCTGAGAAATGTATAAATATTAAGTGAAGTGCATGTTTAAAATAAGGGGGAATATCTGGCAATGGGGTTAGAATTCAATTCAACTTAATATAAAGAGAAAACAAGTTGATTTTGCTTACCCCTTTGGCAGATTTTTTTATATTTATTTGTTAAAAAAACATAATAATGTTGATGTATTTCTCAGAAAACAAAACTGTGAACACTGCTCGTTTTAATATCAGTGTCAGGTAAGATATTTGTCTAGATTTCTCTGCTCATTTATGCTGGTTTGTTATAAACATCCACTGCTATAAACTCATGAAGTTTACTAAATTATATCAACAAATAATAAATTAGAAGACATACTTATACGTGATGCACACAAGCACAGCATATGACCTTCTATAACGCCCATATATAGAAAACACACACTACCGCCTCTGTAATAAACACGTCACGGAGATGTAGTCCCGTCCGAATCAGTGCATAAAATCACAGACGTTGACTCAAGTGATTTGAATTTCTACTCAAACGTCATTTAAAAAACTAGTCCTATGCGAATAGGGTTTAAGACAGTGACTAATTGCAGTTTGTACTCTTTCTAAGAATTGGGAATTAAATACATTTGAATTCCCAATGTCTGTATCATGTTTACTAATTTAAATTTAAATTAGTAAACATGATACAGAATTTGAATTTAAAGAAGTAACAATAAAATAAACAGAAATATGTAACTGCAATAAGTGTAATTTTCCTAAAAAGAAGATGCATTGAATGATGGCTTGACATAGGCTTGTCTGAAAGTATCAAAGAATAAATAATTTGACAGTTTTATTCATTTTCGCATTTATATTCACTTCATGCTTGTCAAAGTTAAACTCTTTAAAGTCTTTTCAGCAGGGTTTTTATTAGGAAAACTTACTTGGGGACAAAGGATAATTGAAACATGGATATTCAGTATTCATTACTTCAATGAGCTCATTGTTTTTGCCTTAAATTAAGTTTGCCTAAATCTTTAGCTGACTGTGATTTTGTATTATGTACATTTCTGAAATACATAACTTAGACAGTTACCTCTGTAAACAGATAACTCTAAATTGTAATGTGGACTCATGCATTTTCTCTAAGCTGCTTTGAAACGATATGTCTTGTGAAAAGCGCTATACAAATAAATGTGAATTGAATGTTCTGTAAAGCTGTTTGAAACGATCTGTATTGTGAAAAGTGCTGCACAAATAAACATGAGATCCCTGGGCATCAAACCTAGTGTTGTGGTGCCATGCTTTACTGTTTAAGCTACAGGAATATTATGCAAAGGATTCTAGCTGCATGTTTTGTGTCATAATGCGAAATAAATGTGCATTGCATTCTCAGTATCGCCACCATCAGTGTAAACTTTGGGCTTCTTCTGTTTGTGTAGTCCATGTTTATGGCCTAAACAGATCAGTGGGATGTCCCACACACCCTCCTGCTCTCTTACCTCCTCTCAACACCAACAGATTCACCTCGCTCCCCACAGGGAGGTCCTTCAGTATATCCACCACCTGCGCATGGCTCAGCGTTTGCACATTTTGCCTGTTAATCTCCTTTATCACGTCTCCTTTCAGCAGGCCTCGACACCACTGCTCATCCAGGATCATTTTCACCTTCTGCCCCAACGGACAGTCCGCGATGGCAAAGCCAAATCCTCCAGGCCCCTTTACGATTGGAACGCTCACCAGCTCCGGTTGCAGCATCCCCGTCTCTGGCCTATCGTTGGCACCGATGCCTCCCGGAAGCGCAGCGACCACCGGCCGCCCGTTGGCATCTGTGGTTACGTAGTGAAGCTCTTGGGAGGAACCGTGGAGGGCGTCACCTTTGACCAGCAGCGGCTGGCCATTGATGAGGGGTACAGCGGTTACGATCTCTCCTGTCGGAGGGGGAGGAGGAGGAGGAAGGTCCTCGCTGTCCGTGTTCACGTCAGGGGGGAGCAAGTATCCGTGACAGAGGACCATGTCCACGTACTGGTTAATTGGGATGCACTGGAACATGTGGACCACGTCAGCATGCGTCTTGCCCAAGACAAGTGTCCCATTGATTTCCACAATAACATCACCTTGGATTAGAAGAGAGGAAATTTGACAGCATGGGAACGAGTAAAGAAAGAACTGAAGAAAAGGATCATTACAAAGTGGATAGTCATCTCATACATTTGTGCTTTTGAAAGATAATAGATCAAAGAAATCATTCAAAATTGAAAATTCTTTCATTATTTATTCAGCCTTATGTTGTTCCAAACCTGTATATTTCTCTATGAATCTTTGACGATTTTTTCAAACAGATCTTTTTTATTTACACATCTGATAAGTTACAAAAATGACAGAAACACCAAGCAGTCTGTGTGACTTATATGGCATATTCCAAGTTTTTTGGAATGGGATCAATGAATGAATTATTGTTTTAAATTGGTTTCTTTTCAATGAATCAAACGCTTTCTTTTTTTCACTCACGGACTCAATGATCCACAGCAGTTCACTAGATAACAGCTCACTGGAATGGAATATTATGAGTGAATAAGGACGTACTTTTCAGACTTTTTTGGTTATCATGTGGAGTCAGAATACTTTTTTATAAGTATTATATAAATATTAGATGAAAAAATTGAAATAAACAAAAGTTTAAAAAGTTGCATTGGCAACTAACTGAATTAAGTTTAAGTTGAAGCACTAAAATTGCTAAATAGAAATGAATAAACTTTAGCCAACCTACAGTAATATGGAAAAAAATAAACTATTAAACTGACAAAATTACCAAAAGTTACACTAAAATTAAAATTAAAACTGAAAATATAAAACTAAAAGCTAATTCAAAATATTCATAAAAAATATGATATCATATAAATAATACTAAAAACAAGACTGTTATAGAATAAAGATTCAAAATATCTAACTTTTTATCTCACAGAAAAACAAAATCATATGGTTTTGGAGCAATATGAAGGTGAGTAAATAAAGCCATAATTGAAGGTAAACGGTTTAGCTCTTTATTGTGAACATACTTCTCCTTGCCCAGTTTAACAATTATAATTTAGTCACACGTAGCAGGTTTACTTTCTAATAATCCATAATGTGAAATGTGGATGTTTCCCTAAACACCTTTTACAATAATAGATATCACTCACCAGAGGCCATCTTGTTGTCCTGTGCGGCGGGGCCATCCGAGAGAACGTTCTTCACCTGCAGGAACTCATCAGGTCGATCTCCACCAATGATGGTGAAGCCAAACCCCTGCTGGCTCTTCCTGAGAGCCGTGTGATACAGCTCCCCCTTCAGCTGGGTGGGCTCCCGCGTGAATCCAGGCGTACCAGCCGCTCCACCTACAGAGACAGAACAGAAGAAGACACAGAACATCTGTGAGGACTTCACATAAAGTATGCACAAAGACGAAACTGTAAACAACTAGACATTGATATAGTAGATGTGTTTGATATATACAAGCAACAAATACACCACATGAAATGCTGTTAAACATGTTTTCAAAATGTATATATATATATATATATATATATATATATATATATATATATATATATATATATATATATATATATATATATATATATATATATATATATATATATATATATACATATATAAATAGGTAACGGTTAAAAATGTAACCTTAATTCTAATGTAATGACAGCCTGTTTGATCAACTTCAAAATGAGATTTATGAATGCAGTCTCTAGCAATGTTTCCATCCAAAGTTGCGAATATAAGTCCAAGAACAAAAATTCTCTCTCAAAAAATCATCCATGTCTTAAAGAAAAGAAAATCATTACTTCATGCATGGAAAATGGTTCTATGGTGTTTGAGGAATGCAATCATGTGAGACTCTTCTGGGAGGAAGTTAAACCAAATCATTTTGATGTCAGACTTTGGCATAGACATTTCAAAATGATCAAACCAACATTTGAGATGCTGTGCAATTAAATATGCTGGTTAGTCTAGTTATCCAATCACATTCACTGCTGAGGCAAAGTCATGTGGGTTTTCTGTTGCGTATCGAGGAATTTGTTCGGTAAATGTGTTTTCATCATAGTTTTTGCGCATTTCTTCTTATCAGATATAAATATTACTCATCTGCCTTATAACGCCTTATATAACGTATTTGCCTCAGTTAAATATATATATATATATAGCGTTATAAGTGTATATTAATATTATTTAAATGCTAGTATGAAAAACTACGCATACGCTTTTATGCGCATTTTTACATTTTATGTGCATCTTGGTGTTTCTATCTAGTGAGAGAGAGAGAGATTCCATGAAACCATCATTCATTTCAGCAGGAATGTCATATGTATGACTGACATGTAATTAAAACAGCAAATCCTTCCGAAACATCTGGCGTAGTAAACATAACTATTAACAACTCTCTCTTCGACAGCGTAGACAAGAGCATTTATCATTAGCGACTCGACCTCACATACTCTTCTAATATACTGCCATCCTTTGGGTTCCCAGAAGGACTGAGGGAGTCACAACACTTACATCCTCAGTATTGGACGACCTTCATAAACTTTCATCACTAGGGTGTGGAGTTTTCCAGCTAATGTTCCACTGCTGTAAGTGAGAGATATATGGGCAACTGTTTGTGTTTTACTCTCATGACTGCTCTGACTCACACGTTTTGTACTTCCTTTTAGGAAAGATGGAAACAGTGAAGTTTAGAAGACTGTGAGCATCACCCTTTTTTTGGTGAGCTATTATATCGCTGAACAATAAACGAAGAATCAAACCGAGCAAAAAGAAGCTTGGGTTGTGTGTGTGTATGTGCCATGAGAGAGAATGTGCATTTGTGCTTTGACTGTATGTTTGGCTAGAATCTCTATTACAGGGAGGAAAGGCCTGTCAAAACATTGATTTTGCCATTTTAACAGGACAGATTAGAGAAAAGAGAGGAAATGATGGGCGGGTAGTACTGTTGAAAGAGTTGAGCATGCAACATCCCATAATCAAAAGTAACTTTAGTTGTCGGTTAGTGCCACCTATTGTAACTGCAACCAATTGTTAGTTCGCTTGGCTTTATCGTTATATTAATGGAATATGAAAATATATTAATATGTAATATTATGTATTAATATGTATATATATATATATATATATATATATATATATATATATATATATATATATATATATATATATATATATATATATAATATATAAAAACAATCAATGTTATGATATTAATATTTTTGTTTTAACATTCTAAATATTAGTATAATAATTAAATAGGTTATATAAAATACATATAAATCACAAATGATCGATGTATATTTATTTTATTCATACTACCACAGTAAGTTTTTCTATTGTTTATGAAAGTCTCTTCTGCTCACCAAGGCTGGAAAGAAAAGTTTTTTTTTTTCAAAAATACAGTAAAACAATAATATTGTGAAATATTATTACAATTTAAAATAACTGTTTTCTATTTTAAATTTTTTAAATGTAATGTATTTAATTTTCAGCATTTTTACTCCAGTCTTCAGTGTCACATGACCCTTCAGAAATCATTTTAACATGCTGATTTGCTGCTCAAGAAACATTTCTTATTATTATCAATGTTAAAAACAGTTGTGCTGCTTAATATTTTTTGTGGAAAGCGTATTTTTAAGCATTCTTTGATGAACAGAAACAGCATTTATTTAAAATGGAAATATTTAATAAAATCATAAATGTCGGCACTGTCATTTTTTTATCAATTTATTGTATCCTTGCTAAATAAATCAATTAATTTTTTAATAAACATACTGACCCCAAACTTTTGAATGGTACTGTAATCTAATAAATATTATGGTAATATTTTGAAAAATGTAGGAAAGTCACAAAACGTTTGCAAAAGGTTTTAAACAGTAAAACAATAAATATACTGTTCAAAATTGATATAACACTTTTTGGATGTGAGGGGAAACTGAGTTTATACATCCACTAAAATCCATGTTGGTGAACATATTTCTGAGAAAGCTCTAGCATCATGTGTCTGTAGATGGCACTTGGTTTGCGGTTTTGTTATCAAATGCAATAAAACGTACTCGGTTACTAACGTAACCTCGGTTCTCTCTAGAGAGGGAACGAGTACTGCGTAATATCTTACGCTATGGGGAATACTCTTTCCTCGAGATATTGAAGCCAAAAATTATCCTTAATTTTTTAAACATGCAAAACGCTTTTGCAGCAGCAAGCAGACAAGGGCGAGACAGCTCGCGCGCCCATTGGCTGCCTTGCTGGAAAAGCAGCAGCCTATCGAGTGAGGCACTGCGTGACGTAATGACGAATGGGGGCGCTTCGCGCCCATTTCGTCATGTCCCGCCAGTAAAGGCGTGGTCTCGCCCTATAATACCCTCGATAGCTGATTTCCTCTGATTTTTCAACGCCGAAGCGAACCAGAGCATATTCCAAGCACGGCAAGATACGCAGTACTCGTTCCCTCTCTAGAGAGAACCGAGGTTACGTTAGTAACCGAGTACGTTCTCTTACGAGAGTATCTCTCGTACTGCGTAATATCTTACGCTATGGGGAACCCCATGCAACACGCCGTGCTGGTAGGGATCCAACACCAAAGTCCCAGGGGCCGAAGCCCGGGGCGCATATAGTGCATAATCACCAAAAACTCACAGAGAGTGAGTCATTCCCTGTAAATAGCATCCGAAGGAGCTGATCATGTGACAAATAGACCATACCGTCAGGGTGAACATTCAGCCTGAACTGGGTGGCCACAAGTGTGTCGACATTTTAATGAGCTGCTGTACCGGTCAGTGAGCAATACGCAGGTCAAACTCAGTATCTGAGCCGCACAGCGGGCAGATAGCACTGAACTTTATACCGCCAAAAGCTTAGCTTGCAAGGCGGGAACCTCCAGGTTATAGTATTTTATAAATGTAGACGGCGAGGCCCAGCCCGCGGCCATACAAATATCTTGCAGGGTAACCCCGCTAGACCATGCCCACGAGGAGGCCATGCCTCTTGTGGAGTGCGCTCTAACACCCAAAGGGCACTGTAGGCCCTTAGAAGTGTAAGCCAGCGCTATGGCACCGACTATCCATCTGGATAGGCTCTGTTTCGAAGCGGCAAGTCCCTTAGCACGGCCGCCAAACGAAACGAAAAGCTGCTCAGTCTGTCTGAAACCAGACGAGCGGGACACATAAGCCCTTAGTGCCCTGACAGGGCAAAGGAGACTCGCGTCCTTCTCCTTATTGAGAACCGGAAGGGCAGACAGGGAAATCACCTGTGCCCTGAACGGTGTGTTGAGGGATTTTGGCACGTAGCCGTGCTTCGGTTTGAGTATGACCTTTGAGTCATTAGGTCCAAACTCCATGCATGACGCGCTCACTGAGAGCGCTTGCAAGTCCCCTACGCGCTTCACTGAAGCGAGAGCCATAAGAAACGCTGTCTTGAAAGACAAGTGTTTGATGTCTGACGACTGGATTGGCTCGAATGGGGCACCTTTCATGGCCTCCAAGACCGTGGAAAGGTCCCATGTCGGGACTGAAGGGGGCCTGGGAGGGTTTAGCCTCCGAGCTCCTCTAAGGAAACGCACGACTAAGTCGTTCTTTCCTAGTGACTGGCCAGACACCAGTTTTACAAACGCTGCTATGGCCGCCACGTATACTTTGAGCGTGGAAGGGGTCCTGCCCTTATCCAGTAGCTCCTGAAGGAAGGAAAGCACTTCCGTAACCCCGCAGTCTACAGGTGAAAAGCTCTGCGCTTGACACCAAGCAGAGAACACAGACCACTTCGAGGTGTAGAGCCGTCTGGTAGACGGGGCTCTAGCCTGCGCGATCGTGTTTAACACTCCCTCTGGGAGGTCAGCGGGTACCCGTTGATGGCCCATGCGTGCAGGGACCACAAATCCGGGCGAGGATGCCAAATCGAGCCTCCCGCCTGAGAGAGGAGGTCTCTCCTCAACGGTAAAGGCCATGGGGCAGCGCTGGTCAGCTGCATCAGGACAGGGAACTACGACTGGTTTGTCCAGAGCGGAGCTATGAGTAGCACTGGGCATCCCTCCCTCCTGATTCGCTCCAACACCTGAGGCAGGAGTGAGACAGGGGGGAAAAGCATATAGGGGGGGCGGCGGGGCCAAACATGGGCCAGCGCGTCCCGGCTTTTCGAGAAGAATCTCGGGCAGTGAGCGTTTTCTTGGGACGCGAACAGGTCCACCTGCGCTTTGCCAAACGTTTCCCACAGCAGCTGGATCGTCTGCGGGTGCAGAGACCATTCTCCTGCTGGGACGTTGTTTCTGGACAGCCTGTCTGGCCCCACTTTTAGGAGACCAGGCACATGCGCCGCTCTCAGCGAGAGCAGGTTGTGCTGAGCCCAGACCAGGAGGCGTTCCGTCAGCCTGTAAAGGTTTCGGGACCTGACGCCGCCCTGGCGATTTATGTACGCCACCACTGACATGTTGTCCGACCGGACCAATACGTGGTGGCCTATTATCTGGGGACAGAAGCGCCTTAGCGCTTTGTCGACTGCTATTAATTCCAAGCAGTTTATGTGAAGGAGCTTCTCCCGTACTGACCATAGGCCAGCTAGCGGTCTGCCCTCGAGCAGCGCTCCCCGCCCCGATGTGGAGGCGTCCGTAGACACCACCTTCACACCCGAGGCGATCCCCAGACTCACACCTGACTGATACCAGTCGGTCACTTTCCACGGTTTCAGAGCTGAAACGCACTGAAGGTCGACCCTGAGGCGAAATAGACCCGCGGTCCACGCCCTGGGGGAACTCGTGCTTTTAGCCATAGCTGCAGTGGGCGCATGCGGAGCAGGCCCAACTGGAGTACGGAGGCTGCTGAGGCCATCAGACCCAGCATTTTCTGAAACCTTCTGAGCGGGACTATAGAGCCGTGGCGGAAGGATCTCGCGACGTGCTGAATATTCAATCCGCGCTCCGGTGACAGGCATGCTGTCATGGATAGCGAGTCTAACACTGTTCCCAGAAAGGAAATTCTCCGACTGGGGAGCAGTGAGCTTTTCGCCCAATCGACTGTAAGGCCCAGCTCCTCGAGGTGCTCGAGTAATGCGGCCCTGTGTTCTATGAGCTCCGTTCGTGAACGAGCTAGAATCAGCCAATCGTCCAAGTAGTTCAAAACTCGCATGCCCCGAAGTCTCAGGGGGGCGAGGGCCGCGTCCATGCACTACGTGAACGTACGGGGTGCTATGGACAGGCCGAACGGCAGGACTGTGTATTGATATGCCTGGCCCTCGAAGGCGAATCTCAAGAATCGCCTGTGATGGGACGCTATTTGTATTTGAAAATAGGCGTCTTTCAGATCTATTGACATGAACCAGTCTCCTTGGCGCACTTGCGCGAGGATTTTCCTGGTCGTAAGCATTCTGAACTGGCGCTTCCCGAGCGTTCTGTTCAGCAGTCGCAGATCTAGAATGGGTATGAGCCCACCATCTTTTTTTTTTTTTTTTTTGGTACCGAAAATATCTGCTGTATAAGCCCCCTTCGCCCTGAGATAGAGGTTCTATAGCCCCTTTTCTCAGTAGTTTCGCTATCTCGGCTCGAAGTAGATGAAACACTTCGCTATACACCGTAGTTTCGACTCGTGCCGTATAACGGCGGGGGCGTCGAGCGAACTGTAGCGAACAGCCTCTCGTTATAGTGTTCAACACCCATTCTGATACCCCGGGAAGCCTTGACCACGCATCTGCGTGAATAGCTAGGGGTAGAATGAAATCTGGGCTCTGGCCGCGGCAGGACGGCGGCTCGAGAGCCCCTGTGTACTGGGAACACAGCACCGTGTTTACAGCGTTCGAGGCGGGGAGCGCGCTGATCACAGCGGGCAGCCTGGCCGCGCTCAGCTTCTCTATGCTCAGCTTCTCGCAGAGAAAGCGAGCGGGGCGAATCCTGTGGGATTCGGCGCGTGTGAGGAAATGTGGGCACATTTACTAAATGCGGCACATTTACTACACTGAGAATACTTTTAGCTCGCGCGACTAAATCACTGCTGTGTATACAGCGTGCGAGGCGCGCGCTGATCACAGCCGGCAGCCTGGCCGCGCTCAGCTTCTCTGTGACGGGTTGTGCAGAGAAGACGAGCGGGGGCGAATCCCGTGAGATTCGGAGTGTCTGTGAGAAATGCGGGCGCGAGACAGCGGGCACATTTTCTGCACGGAGAACACTCGGCTCGCGCCGACTGAATCTACGCTGTGTTCACAGCGTGCGAGGTGCGCGCTAATCACAGCGGGCAGCCTGGCCGCGCTCAGCTTCTCTGTGACGGGTTGTGCATAGAAAGCGAGCGGGGGTGAATCCCATGGGATTCGGCGTGTCAGTGAGGAAATGCGGAACAGCGGGCACATTTACTGCACTGAGAACACTGTCGGCTCGCGCCGACTAAATGTGTGTTAGTTTCGTTTTTACAGAAACCAAGGGACACGCATCGTGTAGTGTAAGCGGGCATTGTATGGGCGCGTTCACTACTTTTTCTGCACAACCAACATGAGTTGGTTTTATTTGTGCTAGCCCTGCACCGTGGCGGGCTGTGTCTGGGTGTGGGAATGGGCACTGGGACGTGGGCATTCTTACAACACTCGTAACACCATCGGCCGTGGCCGGAACACCAGAAAATGCACTCTTTATTGGATTTATCTGGGTAGCCATAGAAACGGCTTTTGTGCGCAGGCAAGCGGGCTGAGACACCGGCTGCTTCACTGCGAAATACACTGGGACAGTCACAACGCATGGAACTGAACGAGCGAGAAGTTTTGGTGGAAATCCGGCCGCAGCGGGATCTGAACACCGTCACTTTCCTAGAGAGACTAGGAAGGCCTTGAGACCTCGGGCTTTACCTCAATCCTCGGCCGGGGCCCGCGCTGAGGGGGCGGCGTCCAGCAGAACGAGAGCGCGGTGTTTGATCTCGGGCCTGGCGGCGCTGCTAGTTAGCCGAAACGGTGGCCTTTGTGCGCAAGCAAGCGGGCTGTGGAACCAGCTTGCTCACTGCGAAATACACTGGAACAGTCACATTGCTTGGAACTGAACGAGCGAGAAGTTTTGGTGGAAATCCGGCCGCAGCGGGAACTGAACACCGTCGCTTTCCTAGAGAGACTAGGAAGGCCTTGAGACCTCGGGCTTTATCTCAATCCTCGGCCGGGGCCCGCGCTGAGGGGGGCGGCGTCCAGCAGAGCGAGAATGTCGAGGAACACGGAGCGCTCAGCTTCCGTCATCTCGGATAGCGTTAGCCACAAATGTATCTCACCATTCAGGGGGGAAAGGCGCGGGTCTCGACTGTGACGGAGCTTCGTCTTTCCCGAGAAAGCGTCCGTCCAGCCTATTGCGCGTTAGTTGCGCGAGCGCCTTTCAGTCGAGGCCGATGTAATCCACAGCTTGAGAGAGCGGACGCATCGGCTCAGTTTCAATGCCGTCTCCGGTAAGTTCGTCGAGCTCAAGTGCGGACGCGGCGGCAGACGGCGGCCGCTGTCCGTCTAGGAGCGACTCGAGCGAAGCCGGCGAAGCTGGCGGGCGAACCGGCGAGCTTTGGCGGGCTGAAAATAGCTCGGGCGCGCGCTGGGCGCGGCGCTTCTTGCGGCGCGGCATCACGGCGGGCTGGGATGCGGGCTCGGAGAATGAAGCTAGGCGAGTCCGCAGAGTCACCATAGGCAAGCGTTCACAATGATGGCATCCGCCGTCAGCGAGCGCGGTGGCCGCGTGATCCTCACCCAGGCAGGACACGCAGATGACGTGGCGGTCCTCGTCGCTGAGTGGGGCTCGGCAAGAACCACAGGAAGGCATCTTTAAAAAGACGCAGCTCTTTTAGAACAGTAGAAATGGGTGTTGCGTCACGTAAGCAAACACACACACTTAGCAGAGTAAAGGATATAGTACGCCGGAAAGCGCAGCAGGTACGGCGGTTGAAGGCGGCTGGGCCAGCGACTTCAGAAGATGGCACGTCCAGCTGATAAGGCTACAAGTCAACGGCGCGGCTTCTCACTCTGGATCCAGCGATGCGTGAGCTTCGCGTGAAGAGTAGAAAAATCAGAGGAAATCAGCTATTGAGGGTATTATAGGGCGAGACCACGCCTTTACTGGCGGGACATGACGAAATGGGCGCGAAGCACCCCCATTCGTCATTACGTCACGCAGTGCCTCACTCGATAGGCTGCTGCTTTTCCAGCAAGGCAGCCAATGGGCGCGCGAGCTGTCTCGCCCTTGTCTGCTTGCTGCTGCAAAAGCGTTTTGCATGTTTAAAAAATTAAGGATAATTTTTGGCTTCAATATCTCGAGGAAAGAGTATTCCCCATAGCGTAAGATATTACGCAGTACGAGAGATACTCTCGTAAGAGAACTTGTCTCTCCACTGCCATGGTAACTGACCGTTTCAGTAAAGTAAAAGAAAATGTGATTTTCCCCCTTGTCCTTCCCTCAACCCATAATGACTGAATAGAGGGTCTATTTTACACTAGTCTCCATCCAATCAAAGCCCTCCGACTCATGTGTCATCCTTTTCCCTGCTGTTACTGTCATCTCTGCTTCGATAACCACAGTTCACTTCAGTAGGATTTACTGGCCCGAATGGACAGTAGTCACTGTTTCCAGCAATTCAGAATGAATATGAAGAAGTAAAGCCATGTTTTAGAGAGGGTCTGATCAAAGAGAGGCAATGTGAATGTGTGATGGATGCTAATGTTCTCTTTTATGTTAATGCAGCCTGTGATGTGCTGCAAAGCAATCTCTATAACATTTATATCCCCATCCATTCACCCTAAAACAGCACTCTCTCTTTTTTTTTTTTGCGCACATGCTCAAACACATCTATAATGCATCCAGTGTAATGGAAGAATCTTTAATTCATCATATTGAGAATGGCAGATGACTCACTGTTCTTTAATCTTATCTTTCTGTCCTCTTTCCCTCACATACACAATCATTCACACAGCGAGCAGCCCGTGTGTTTGTCTCCGGGCTGCTGTCGGGAAATTCGAACATGCTGAGTGTCTTTGCTGTTTCCTTTCCACTCATAAACTCAGTTCAAATTCACAGATGGGGAGGTGTGCGCTTGTACCTGGAGGAGGTGCTGCCCTCTGTTGGGTCTGGGTTGCGACTGCAGTGTCCAAACCGAGTTTCCTCTTGGCCTCTAGAACCGGATTTTCGAACTGGGTTCTCTGGTTTACGTGACTGAGGATGACAAGAGAAACTTTGTAAGTACATTGCTAACCTATACTTTAATAAGCATTCCAAAAAAAATACAATCATATCATAACACTTACTCAACGTAGTATGTGCCGTACTGGGGGTCATCAATCTCCTCCCATCCGTACGGAAGTTCTAATGATGAAGGAATGAGAGCATTGTGTTTATATGCAAATCCACACTAACGCACGCTTCTGGCTGCCGCTGCATCATTAACAACAGCATACAGCATTTTAAAGGGGTCAATCAAATTTCCTTGATCTTTTGAATGTAAAAATACTCTGAACTTTCATAAGTTAGCCAATCATAACAAAGCTACGGTGTTTAACTAAAAGTAAATTATGACTATTTTTGTTTGGTGCAAAACGTCACGTTAACTAACATTATTGACTTTTGAGAGGGGGAGGTGGGGATAATTAAATAAATAAAAATGACCAAAAAAATTAATAAATGACCAGTTTGCAACATTTAGAGAGAAAAGTATTGAAATTATAATTAAATTAGTAAGTTATATTTATTATTTTTACGACATTTCCGCAGCATTATATTACTATAACATTTCATGCAATATATCATTATTTTATTACATAACTTTTTCCAAATAGAATATTTTTCTAACTTAATTCTGTTTCAAATATATAATCTGTGTTCCAACCATATGTATTTAATAATGGAGGATATCTCTAGGGTATTTAAGATGTATTTAACATTTTACATAAAAAAAACATATTTTATAATGCTACCCTAAACAAGCAAAACAAGCAAGTGCTAAATAATGTGTCAAAGTTTCATAAAAAGATTTTTTAAACACCAATAAAACAAAACAAATCAGATCAAATACTCAAAGCATAATACCTCTGACGCTTATATTATATATATATATATATATATATATATATATATATATATAAAAGAGACTTCAAAAAAGTGCATGATTTGAAAGGAAATAGTTAAATAAACAGCCTGTGTGTGTTTGTGTGTGTGTGTGTGTGTGTGTGTGTGTGTGTGTGTGTGTGTGTGTGTGTGTGTGTGTGTGTGTGTGTGTGTGTGTGTGTGTGTGTGTGTGTGTGTGTGTGTGTGTGTGTGTGTGTGTGTGTGTGTGTGTGTGTATCCCCTCTGCTGTACGTACATTATGCCCAAATGAACTAATGAGGAGAAAAAAAAGCTGTTCACGCTACAGAGAGCTTCACACACACTCAAAAAAAAGTATTGTGCACCAGTGAGCATATAGCACAGGACTATAAAACTCGCTTAAAAGAGCGGCTACATTTTGTTAGACATCATGTGTGCTTATGTGTGTATGTGAAAAGACAAGAGGAAGTGAATGCATTCAGATGAGGTTATGCAATCATGCCCTCTGCTATGTGTGCCGGCATGTGAATCTGGAAGGCTGCACACATCTGATAGAATGCAATTGAATTTCTATTTGCATATGCATGTGTCTGTCATACAGGAGCTTCATGCATAAATGTGTAGATGCAGTGATTCACCTCCATCCTCACACTTTTCAGGGGGCTTGGCTTTTTTGACCAGCCGAGGGTCCAACCACGTAGTCGACTTTGTGTTGTGGCTATAAAACAAAAAAATTGAATTAGATAAAATACCTGTATATATAACTACCTAACTGTTTTGTTCTTTTGTTCTGTTTATTAAAATAAAGTAGGCTGCTACTTTCAGCTAATGAACCTTCGTGAACTGACTAATCGAATGTTCACTGATGCAAATGAGTTTCGTTATTAAATCGAAACCGCAGAAATACTTTATTTTAGAATGTATGCTACCATAATTAATTAATTGTTATGAAAGATCAATTAGTCAATTAATTCAATGTTAGTGCTTTTATCAATAATTGTATTATTTAGGTCTATTTTTCTCATTGCATTAACTTAAAAGTTTGAGAACTGCTGATTTGGGCTAATGTGATGCGTCGAAGAAAGACGCATCTTGGCAGGTCAAAGAGTGTTAGATTTTTAATGGACTGTAGTTATGAGTCTTATAAACCGAACTGGAAAATGTTTGGAACCACTCAAATATTTATGATTGCGACCCCAAACGCACACACAGAGAACTTTGACTCTGTTCTTTAAAGAGCATCTAGGCCACACTGCAAGCTATATTTATTCTGCTCTGACAGCTCTGCTCTTGACTTTTAAAAGCAACACTACTTTGAGGAAAAAGTGAGAAAAACATCAGATATCAGCGAGACGGGGAGAGAAAGTGATAAAGTATGCTGTTTGTGAAAATAGAAATTGGAATACTATGTTGATGAAGTTTGAGATTCGACCTGAAAAGAATCTTGACAGCAGTGCTATGGAGGGGAAAATGCGTTGTCTGCTAACAAATATTGCTGCCTAAAAAAAAGGAATATTGGGCAGCAAATTTAAAAACAGTAAATAAAACCTTTGTATAAATATACAATTTACACATAATGTCTTTGCATACTGCTACTGCATCAAAATATCTCTTTAAGAGCCTCCGGCAATAAATAAAAAAATGAAAACACTCTGCAGTAATAGTACAGTGGCATTATAAATGCAAAACAAAACACAAAAACAAACAAAAGAATATCTGTGGTATGTGTATAGTGCATCAAATCCCATTTGACATTCAGTGGCATGAAAACAATAATAAACACAGAAAACAATATCCTGTGATATACAGTGTGCCAAATCAGACGGCATTAAGCAATGTGGCAACAATAAAAAAAATCATCAACACTTCAAGGTGTACATTCGGTTCAAGGGTAGACAGACATTTGGTTTAAAGTATCCAAAAGGAAGTTTATAATGGATATTATTTATCATTTACATAATATAAAAATTGATTTTTTTCAATAACATAAATTATATTATTTTTATCATTTAAAATTATTAACTGAAAATGACTCTTATATCTCTCAAATCTCACTAATAGTATCATGTAACTGAACGTTGAAATTCACCTTTCAAATACAATATTCTCAAAGCTATGAACAGGCCTGATTATTTTGAATGCGGTAAACCAAAGGGTGACAGCAACAGACCTCATGCAGTTAATAAAGTCCTAAAGGCTAAATCTCTCCTCTTATGGCCACACACTCACTCTATGAAGTAAACCATGCCCGTCTCTGTGTAGGCCATTTCCCAGTTGTAGGGCAGGGGCTCCAGGCTGTCGTCTCTGGGTAAAGAGCTCCAGGTGCGGAGCTCCAGTGTCCCACTGCCTCCTGCACTGCCTCCCCCACTGGACTGAGTGTAGCTGGGCACAGCTTTCCTCCACTCCTCTGTCCTCTCTACAGAAGGAAAGAAGATAAACACATATAATGCAAAACTAAGGCGGGTGATATTTATTCAATACATTTGCATGTCAAAGTAGGATGGTGTGCAAGCAAGATCTTTTCCTGTTGCAGGTACATAGCACAAAAATACAATACAATACCACAATTTAATGATATAATTATTATTAACACAAAATAATTATACATTTTGTATCATATTTACATATACCGGTATATATATACACACAACCACACACACACACACACCACACACACACACACACACCACACACACACATACATATATATATATATATATATATATATAAACGTAAACCTCTTGCTAATAATATATAGCAAATGTCAAACTGCCTGATTGTTATTTCATCAAAAAAATTTAACTATATTAATATATTGAAAGTTATATATAGGCCTATTGTACATCCTACTTAATCCGCATACATACAGTATACTCATGTAAAGCAATATATACTATATTATACTATATAGCAATATTGCAATATTGTCTTTGTGATTGTTTATATATTCACAAAATGTAAACTCTATTATCGCACAGCTCTTTATATAAAATTGTATATATATATATTGAACAACATACAGTTTTAGTCACTCTCTCAGCCACTCATCTAAATTCAAAAGATACTTTTAAATATGAAACTGAAACCAAATCATTGTCATAACGCGTGAGTCATTGAATCATTCAGTCAAACAATTTTTTAAAACGGATGATGCATTCAGGTACAAAGCAATTGTCATGAGTGAGTTGTTGGGTCATTCATAGACATGGAGGGGCAGGGCTCTTTTTCGAGCACAAGTGGAGGCCCCTTCTGTTGTGGGGCCCGTTTCATGTGAAACATAGCAAAGGCTGCTACTGGTATATCCACATACATACAGTACACTCACGTAAAGCAATACACTGTATACTATAGCAAATCTCAACTGCCTGATTTTATTTTGTTGCTAAATGTAACTGTGTTATTGTCCAGCTCTATTTATAAAGTTGGATATAATAAGCACGTCCAACTTTATTTGCATACAATACTCACGTAGGGCAATATACACTATAGCATATGTATCTCAACTGCTTGATTGCTTTTATCATCACAAAATGTAAACTATATTATTTCCCAGTTCTAATCTGCAAAATGTGACAACAAGGCATGAAAATATTAAGATATTACGAACATTAACATCACACTTTTCTGTAAAGCGGCTTTAAAACAGTATTGCGAAAAGTGCAATAAAAATAACATTTAAGGTATCTTACCAAGCATTACTAATTTAGATCTGATTCTGATTCATTACTAATCTGATGGATTCTGCATAGATTTACACATCCTTCAAAATCTGAAAATTGACTAAATGTACATAATTTGATGCAGTAATATGACAAGAGACATTAAAAAAAATGTCTACAGCATAGAAAGAAATGCCCGTGGTAACATCAGCTCTCTGTGTTTGTATGTAAAGTGTGTGCATGCATGATAACTAATTCACTGCCATTTTCCCTCTCTTTAAACACACTTGAAGTGGCAGAAAGCCCTTTAAAGCAAATATGACACTATTCTGCAGCAAGGACACTCCCCATTAAATGACTCTTTTAACATGAGCCAAGGGACTACTTACTTCAGCGAATATTCAACAACAATTCCCTCTTCACTGGCTTATACCAATGCTGGGGGGGAAAGACCTCACCAGTCCCAGCAGTCAAACACAACCGCTTTTAATTAATAGCAGGAGACAACAACTGTGTCAATGAGGCTAAGAGAAGGCAACCATATCTACAGAAAGATTAAACAAGGGTACTGTAGAGGTTCCATGGTACAGTATATTAGATTGAAATACAATAGTAATAACTGCCATGGTACTTTATGTTGGTGAAACTCAAGGCCTGAAAGTTTAAATCAGTTTAAACACCTTTATATTCCACACATTTTATATACAAACCTATATACACAACAAAATAATAGTATATAAGAACATAATTTAAGGCGAAAAAATACTGAGGGTATAAGCTTGGTTGGCTTATGTATAAAGTCAAAAGCAAGGGTCAAAAGTTAAAGCATTGTAAACATCTTAACAGCTAATTTATGTTTAAAGCAGATCCACACCAGAGTCATGTACATGAATCATTCACGCATTAAGCAAGCCATTATGGAGCAGTGACTCGCTTACCAAATGCAACTGAATTACTACAGTATACAAATAGAGCGTTCATTTCAGGCCTCGAGCCTTGAAAGCACAACCGCTGATCTCAAAAGGATTATAAGGTTATACTGTGAACTAATGAGGGCATGTGAGCAGAGTGTTTGGCTCTTTTTTAAGCAAAGCTTGCCTCTCTGTACTGAGTTCTCCTTGAGAAAAGGACAAGGATCTTCTCTGAGAGATCATGTAAGACTGATCATTTGCACATTAAGCAGACTACAGGTTAAAGCCTCAAGCACACAGCAAGTTTGGAAAAGATTTGCTGTCTGAGACAAATTTCAGGAATATTAAAGATATCTTTCTTGTAGGGGCAAAATCTGCAGTCTTTGATCACTTCATTTGACATGCTCCCCGATAGCCAATCGCCTTTGCAATGAATATTAATTTCCAATGAAGTTCTGACATAAGTTCTGAAATAAGTTGCACATATTTTGAAAACCGTTTTGAAATTGGACGATTGAGAGGCGAGCAAGGTCTTTTAAACGAGACTCTGTTGTTCTCTTCTGCTCCGCATCACACCACACGATAACGCTGGATAAAAATAAATAAATAAAAACTTGCGTGACGCTGTAGTTTACACAGGACCGGTGGGACCTTTATTCTGTTATGTGGTTTATTGTGATAGGCGAAACTGTCTTTGTAGTGTTAAGAGAAGGAGAACTAAATTTATTTTTTGCACCTCCGCTCCGCGCGTGTTCTTAAAGAGAAAGACACGTCTTTTCAGCTTGCCACTATAAATCGCTATTTTTCTGCACTAATCTAGTGAATTTTCCCCAAGATTTATTCAGAGATGATAAACAAGATGTTATAGAATAATAATTTATTGAAAATCCAAATTTGACGATAAACTGACATTCAATCTATTTTTAGACTTTACTGAAAATGTACAAGCGCGACATCCGACGGGTTTTCCCAGATCGCATCACATATAGGAAAATTACAAAATCCCAAACTAGAATAAAAACTGAACATAGAAAAACAAAAGCTTATTCAAAATTTTAATAAATAATAATAGTGTATAAATACTACTAAAATAACACTGGGCCGAAGTCCTAAGATGTATATTGTAAGTTTTGACATAAAAATTTTTTTTTGCAGTCTGTATCAGTATGGGTGACTAATTTTTAGACTGAAATCTATCTCTGCAGTCATACAGATTGTGGTTAACACAAGCACACACACATTAAAGTTCGTCCACTGACCTGGGATGCCATTCGGGAGCTGTGGCCGTTCCTCATCCTCTTCCTCCTCAGGGACCACGCTGTCCTTGCGGTCCATCTTACTGACAGAGGTGGTTCGCTTTCGCTGGACTTCAGAGCCATAATCCTCCTCAAACAGAACCTGGTCGACCAGGTCAGGCTGAACCAAGTTTGGCTCCGCAGGAGGTTTGGGTGTGCCATAGAAGTTACCTGGAGAAATGAAGAACTTATTTTGATTCATGACATCTTTAAAAAAGTCATAAAAATAGATAACTGTGAGGGTTTGTGTAACATTTTTGCTACATAAGCTTTGCTTTATAAAGCCACAAATATTTTAGTTTGATGAAACAGCTGATTTGGTAACACTGGGACAGGAGCTCCATGCAAATCTGCTTCTTTATCGCTACCTCTGCTTTCTTCCTCAGTTCTAGCTTTCTCAAAAAACGTAGATCTAGGTGTCGACTATCTAATATGCAGTCTGAAATGTTATACTTTCCATTCAGTGGCGCCTTGAAAGTAATTACACTCACCACTGGATTCAGTAATGAAACTTTTCCCACTATCTTCTCATGCAAAATTCAGTTCATTAATATGCATCAGAAACAATGGTACAGCCAATCAGTGGAGCAGCATAATGTATTTAAATTAATTACTAATTGATGGTAATGTCATGTATGTGTGGTGTGGGGGGGTGCATTTGAAGGGTTGTGCTTCATCATTCCCTCTTGATGTAAGACTAAAGAAATCACTCTCAGTATGATTAGATTCAGTCAAAGGAAAGGCATCTTTTCAAATCAACCATTCAACCTTCACCAATTATACACAGATTAATTTAAATTATCCAAATTTGTTGTTTTGTTTCTTCGCTCCCTTCATCCTGAAAATAAATATGCTGCCCCTAGAAATCATTAGCGTCTGTTTAAGAAAAACAAAAACAGCTTTTTAAGGTCACATTTTCATCTTTTGCCAATGTAAAATATAATCCTTGTAAACAGTCGAAAGATTAATCCTCTTTTTTTTTTA